>OX578280.1:40795627-41117181 GCA_951217055.1 Gerris lacustris | reverse complement strand
ACCGCCCCAAACATATCGCTCTGCGGGGACGTTGAAAAGAAAACGGCCCACTCGTATCGGTGGCCACCTTTACCACTGTTTTTTAAATAATTTAATTAAACGATCCTGTGAAAATCAAAACTTTATCTATCTCTTTTCAATGTTCCCGCTGAAGGGCAAGTTTGGCATGTCAACAAAAAAGAAATGGCCCAGCACCCAGTTGCAATATACCCAATTCATCGGTGGACAAGGCATAAAGAAGCGATTCCATAAGGTAAGAAAACTTTATCAATCAGCGACTCACTTCTTATGGTGGCCTGTGGACTATTATGTGAAGTGCAAAGAATCTGAAAAAATTCCTGAAAATTCTTCGACAAAAAGTAAAGATACTACTTTTTGGAAATTTCGAAAAAAAATATTATTTTATTTTTTATTGACATAATACTTTTTTTTTATAATTATGGTCTTTTCGTTGTATTTATATGGTTGTAGTCCGGTTCAATGGCAAAAAGATACTTTTAGTTAGTTATAGTTTTGAGAATATCAGACCCAGCATTTTAAAAAACACCCACACACACACACTTGACCTGTTTATTTAAAAAACTAGTTCCATATTATTGTTTCCAAAACCAATTTTAACCTCATTTTCCTTGGGCCGAACATTCAGTGGGTTTGCCAATTTTCCCGTCAATTTTTTCAACGATTTATGGTTATATGTATGAATGAAAGTGGTTTGTACTCACAATCTCGCATTGTAGTGAAGCATTCAACTCTTACAAGAGAACTGAGAGTTGAGTCTGCACTTAGTGGACTTCGCTAATACTTAATCACAGACTTTGTATTAAATCTTGTTAGAGTCCAAAAGATAATCGATTCTAACCATCCAATCACAAGCCAGCGCTAGGTTCTACACAAACTATATTCACGTTAATCTTTCCTTTCATCTGTTTATTAATTAAAGGGGGTTTAAAACATAAAGGTTTTATGATTATGAATCTCATATTTATTAAAAAATAAATGAGACAATTTGATAGTTTTCCAATTTTTCGTCGATGTGCTAATCTATACCATCTCAAATGCTTTTTATGAAAACATGTAGCGGTTTTTTTTTTAACACACTTTGCAATTGTTCTTAAAATTTGTTCATAACATCCAATCTTACCGAAGGAAATGGAAACATTGTGATCATTCTTAAGAACGAATTTGTTTACAGGAAGGTATAATTTTGAAATGGTCCAAATTGGTACACAGGGGTACAAGGTACGGGGTACAATAGTTTCCTCCTAAACGTCTGAACCGATCCGGACAAAATTTGGAACGGTCATTGTGATACCCAACTGCAAAGTATTATACTGAAATGTTCCAAATTGGTACACAGAGGTACGGGGTATAGGGTACAAAAGTTTCCTCCTAAACGACTGAACCGATCCGCACGAATTTCGGCACGGTCATAGTGACCAACCACAGGAAGGTATAAATCTGAAATGGTCCAATTGGTGCACAGGGGAGGGGTGTGGGGTACGGGGTACAAAAGTTTCCTACTGAACGACTGAACCGATACGCACAAAATTTGATTAATGTTACACCAACCACAGGAAGGTATAAATCTGAAACGTTCCAAATTGGTAGACAGGGGTACGGGGTACAAAAGTTTAAATAGTATTAAGAGTAGGTACAGTTTTTGTGGTTATGTTCACATTTGTCATATTTTCATTTAAGAGGGAGGTAAAATATAAAAACAGGAAAAAAATGCTGTTTAATTAAAAATTAGAAATATTACTATTTTTGATTCTATTTCAGCTGTTTATAAATAGAAATGTTATTGTTTAAGTTTGAAATGCACGCTCAATATTGCAAGCAGACAACTGCATTGCACACCTAGTATAAAATTTATGTCATCGTTAAAATTACTCATCCGATTTTGAAGAAATGTGGATGGTTTGTTGAAAGGGGCCCACAGATGGTCTGATATTAATGTTAACTGGTCTGCACACATGTCATTTTAAATAAAAATAAGTGTGATCCCACTGGGAATCGAACAAATTTCATAAGGGAATTCCTTTGGGATGTTCAATGTATGTGCGTCGAATATAAGAATTTTATTCTCTATCATTTATTTCGGTATGAAGAAAAACACATTGTAGTAAATTTTTACTCGGAAAAATTGTTTACGTCATTTCTGACAATTTTTGTTTATTTCTTGAAAAAAACGAGTAAACAACAATAAGTAAAAGGAAATTACATAAAGGAAGTGTATTTGAAATAGATGGTACAGTGGAATATGGGATGATTCATAAACATAAAGAAACCAATGTCTGGTCTATTTATGATGAACCATATTTCATCTAAAGAAAACATTTTTTTTTATTTTAAATACTGCAATAATTTATCGACGATACGGTCGTTTAAACAAAGGAAATAGTTTTTCGTTGAATAAATGGTAAATTATCAGAAAGACCATTGACCTGCTTTTACGTAATTATATTTCTAACTAAACTATATTTTCTGAAAATTAATTTTCTTTTTTAACAAAAGTAACCTTGTTTTTATTTATTGTAAAGCTGTCCATGCTAGTTTGGATAAACACCGATCTCTCTGTAGCGGATAAGAACTCTACCTCTGTAGTAGATAAGACCTTATCTACCTCTGCAGTGGATAAGAAATTTCTACCTCTGTAGTAGATAAGACCTTATCTACCTCTGTTGCGGATAAGACCTTATCTACCTCTGTAGCGGATAAGACCTTATCTACCTCTGTAGTAGATAAGAACTTATCTACCTCTGTTGGGGATTTTGAGGACACGGGATGGATACAGATTGGACAAGATGGAATATCATGATTTGAAAGTGAATCCAAGAATTTTAAATGGATTTAGCTAGGCCTCGAGTCAAAACAACTTTTACATCATTATGGCGTGTTATGTGGTAGCTATATGATTCTTGATAAGGGAAAATTTGCATTGAAATGTAAGAACGGTATTGATTTATCACAATATGTTATGGGCCCAGCATGCTTTCACTACACACAAAGCACATAAGCTATTGTAATGTAACGTTAATGCTACATTACTTTATAAAAATCCAAAGTGTACAAATTAGAGTTGACTTTTAGTCACAATAATACAAATCAAATTTCAACAATCTTTTTTATGAAATGTAAATCGAGTGTGATCAATCAAAAAACCAGCAAATTTTGAGAAGATATTACGTTCAGAAGAAAAACCAACTACATTTTCTTTTCTATTTACCGTTCGATTTCCTCATTGAAATAAACATATTGACTAATTGAATAAACACTTTAAAGCAAAGATCAAAACAACATCCTGTTTGTTGCGAAGAAATAAACTCATCTGATAAACAATAAATAGAAGGTAATGCATCTCGTGCCAAAATATTTCAAAACAACGTATCAACCTAACATGAGGTAATTTGTTTTATTTTTAAACAAGATATTGTGAATGAATAGTAAAAAAATAAAAACGTAAAAAAGGAAAAATTGTTCTGTTTATTCTCAAATAACAATACAAATAGCTGAGTTACTGATATTTTCCCAAATAAATTACATTTTTCTAAGTAATAGATATTTTCCCAAGTACCTGATATTATGCCAAGTACCTGATATTATGCCAATAGTACCTGATATTATCCCAAGTAACTGAAATTTTCCCAAGTAACTGATATTTACCATTTGACTACTTTAGTCAGTTATCATCTGTGAACTATATTATAATAGTTGGCAAATTTAAAATATATAATATACAAGAGAATGAAAAACTCTTTTAGAAAGAACCAATATCTCAGAAAAGAAGGCTGTTTTAGATTATATCTGTGATTGTGATCCTTCCGAACTCTAATTACCTTTGGGCAGTTATGTATCTTAGAAACTTGCCCACAGTATAATTCCAAGAGGAGATGACATTTTTCCTGCTATCATATCAGTTTTATAATTTAGTGATAGTTGATTTCTGCTGTTTCCAAAGAAAGGTAACCTTCCTTTCAGAAAATCCTTCAATTTGGGATTACAAAATTATTTTTCATTAAAAATTAAAGAATATTTCTTGAGCTCACCGAAATTAACGGAAGCATTGCGGTCATTGAAGAACGATTATATTCTTAGGCCTCCTAATTCATAAATTCCAAGACAGAAAATCCATTTCAGACAAATCAGATCAGAGAATATTTTTGGTTTAGTGTCTCTTTGTCGGTATGTCGGTCTGTCTGTCCGTCTACATTTTACGATCCACTATACCTTAAAAACTTATTTTATTTTATAAAATTTTGGATGGTAGGTCATAATTAGCTCATTGTTGATCCCATCTAATTTTTAACCATCTGCGCCCTTGGGTTTCTCTTCCACATGCGTACAAATATTTTTTTATTTATTTATTTTTTTTAAGGTGCTTAACTATCAGTCATTAGCTCCTCTACAACTTCCATATTTTTTATAAACTCTTATATTTTCTATTTTTTTATAAACACTTTAAACACTATTATTTTCTTGTAAGTACCTATACTCATCCGATTTTAATGATATTTGGATAGTTTGTCGAAAGGAGCCCATAGATAGTCCAATATCAATTTCAACGACCTTCACATTAAATATTGCTAAATTTAATAGCCCAAGCTATCAGGTCCGGCCGGAGTGCCTCGGCCCCCGGCCCCGACCTCATAGACTACGACTTTTTTAAAAACTTACCCGAGGACGGAATTAAATATCTTGAGCTGTTTTTTAAGAAGATTTTTTAAATTGAACAAATACCATCTGATTGGTCCAAAATAAAAACGATTCTCTTATTTAAAAAAGGTGAAAAAGACGACCTAAACAACTACAGAGGCATCTCTGTAATCAACTGTATAGCTAAAATCTTTACGTCCATTCTTAACAATCGCCTCCGGTTATGGGTAGACCAGAATAATATTTTACCTGAGTCCCAATCGGGATTCAGACAAAATAAAAGTTGTATGGATAACATTTTCATCCTTAACTCCCTTATTCAAAATCATATAAGGCTTCCTAAAAGAAAACTATTCATGGCCTTTGTGGATTTCAAGAAAGAGTTCGATAGTCTTAACCACAGCCTCTTAATTCAAAAATTACAACGCCTTCGTCTGAGCACAAAGTTTTTAAACATTTTAATTAGTATTTATGATAACGCAAAAACAGTAATCCATTACAAACACGAAAAATCCGCTGAAATCCCAATAAACAAAGGAGTTTTACAGGGAGAAATATTATCGCCATTGTTGTTCAATTTATATATAAGCGACATAGATAGTTTTTTCAGGGAGAGAGGATATGAGGGTTCTAAAAAAGGATATTTATGTGTAAGCATTGACGCTGAGACAAATATCCCAATTTTGGCTTGAGCCCCCCCCCCCCCCCCCCCCCCGTCAGATTTGTAGGAGCTATAAAATTACAAATTAAATAAAAAATAGTTCATGCTTAAAATTTTGTTGAATGATTTGGAAAATAATACATTTATATTTTATTTCAAATAAATGTTTTTAACATTAATATTATGGTATATATTATAAATATTTAATTTATTTGAAGTGCTGATAGGTGGGTTTAAATAGGAAGATAAGGGCAAGTGGTTTTAAATTCATGTTTTACAAACAACCTCATTAACATGGTAGCCTCAGATATCTCAACTAAATTATACCGGCAAGACTCAGAGACAATCCGCAACTCATCCTACTCCAGCTTGTACCTTATTCTAAACAGTTCACACACAGATTTCAACAACCTAAATTCAAAACCCCCCCCTTCCCTACCATATACAACGTGTCCTAGCCCAAATTCGTACAGCCGGCCAACACAGCATTAAAGTAATAGTAAATAACAACCTCCATATAATCAAATATAACGAAAAGTGCACACTGTGTAACAGTGGACAATTTGAAACTCTAGCCCACATCTTTCTTCACTGCCCACACTATCAAACAGAACGAAAAGCCTTTCTTCCGATGCATTTAGTGAGCGAGGAGTGGTATTGTTAAATTTTGTACTACTATTCATGTAAGAAAACAAAACAATTGTGACAAATATTTTTGAAAAAAGAGGTAAAAATTAGGTCCATTTAAATACCAATATAACCATATATGCCGCTTCTTCCGGAAAAATCTGGTTTCCCAGATGATTTAGCACAAAAATGTGAAATGCTGGAGAGAACCGTAAAAAGGTATATAAATTAATATTGGCGACGTTTCGACCTATCCGGTCATTTCTTGATTAATTGTTTTATTTAGGCATTACACATAATAGTATAATACTTAAACAAGTAAAAAAGGACCAATCATGCACCATGACTTAATGAGCGAATTTTCAAAGAAATCTGCGTATTATTGGCTTATGATAATATAGGAAAATTTTGGTTTAGAA
Source organism: Gerris lacustris (assembly GCA_951217055.1). Taxonomy (NCBI): domain Eukaryota; kingdom Metazoa; phylum Arthropoda; class Insecta; order Hemiptera; family Gerridae; genus Gerris; species Gerris lacustris. Next base: position 41,110,821 of record OX578280.1, on the reverse strand, counting down.
TTTGGATGGATGAAAAAAAAAAAAAATTGGTACACAGGGGTGTATGGGGTACAAAAGTCAAAATAGTATTTACCCTTCAAGATGCATGTCGTTGGAAAGCTCTTTAAGAATACAGTGATGCACTGCATTGTTGTTAAGTTCACTTTTGTCATATTTTCATATAAGAGGGGGACAAAATGGAAAAACACGTATTTATGCTATTTTTGACCCTAAGTTGTCAAAATTTGACCCCTAAATAGACTCCAAAAATTCTGGCCAACAAATTCATCCTTTCTTTTGACACACATACATATATACATACATATATATATATACATATATACATGCATGCATACATATATACATTCATAACAAAAAATTCAGGAATCGATTAAGAATGGTCTAAAACAAATTTCCATGGAGAAAAATTTCAAAAATTCGCTTTACAAAAGTTATGAAGCCATTGCAATAGCTTAATTTTCTTCGAAAATTCGCTAAAGAAAATATATAATCCATATGATCTCCAATTTTAAATCCCCGTATACCTTTGAAGCTATGAAGATTCACTCTTAGAGATATTTCATTATAGAGAGATTTTTATTAGAGTGATAATAATTTTATTTTTGACGGAAGTAATTGTTCCGTTGTCACACTTATAGGTCATCTATTAAAATTCTTCATCCTCATTCTAGAAAAAAGAACTATTATGCAAATTATGACTACCAACGACTTTAAATAATAAAGGCGGAAATACACATGCTAGTTACTCGCTCAAAAACATACGAGTAGCTCGCAGAGGAGAGCTACTGGCATGTGTATACATCAAATAGCATGCGAGTGAAAAGCATGCGAGTAAATCGCACGAGGTTTGATTTTTGTCTTGCCAGTGGCACAAGTCGAGGGGAGGGGGAACTGATAAGGCACGTGTAAACAGGCCCTTCAGTCTTCAGTTGCGTTCCTTCCTTTCGCGGGTGTCTGACAACAACTCATCAACTTTCTCCGGAAGCATTCGCAATTGATTCTTAAAACCATTGACGTCCCCGAACCGCATTCGCATTTCATTTAGTAGGCACTGACTCGCTCCATGTACCTAATTCCCTTCTAGCTATCCAATCTTTACCCACACTCTTCGTGTCTTTTTATTATTTTTCAAATGTTTTAAAACACAGTTCTTTGCAAGTAACAGAACAATCTGGTTAATTTCATTCTGCACCGATACATTCATAAGGTACATTGAAACAATTAATAAAACTATCAAAATTAATTAAATAAAATACAATTATTTCATAATTTATTCCGGCTAAAAGAAGGCAAGAAACTATTGTCTGTTTCAAAACTAGAACTGTGACTGGAATGTGTATTGTCATGTGCTAGTAGCTCGCACAAGACCGATCATCCAGATGATACTAGCATGCTGTTTCACTGGCAAATGTACACAGCGTCTGCAGCATGCCAGCTACTGACGTGCTAGTAACTCGCCACTGGCATGCTTTTTTACTAGCATGTGTATTTCCGCCTTAATAAAAATAAAATAATAATAGAATTATTTACTCTTAAAGTAAGAGGATCCTATATTTATAATTATCCTATTATTTATAACCCATATTTATATATTAGAAATAAAAAGGGTACCATCGATTAATTATTAAAAATATGAGAAGGAGGCCCATTACTGTAAATCATCAATTTAATTTATTGTTTTTAAGATAAAGAAAATGTAATCTATAACTTGAGTTATTATTTTTTATTGCACGCTTTTAATTAGCTTTACTTGTTTGTCCGGTACAAATCTTGTAACCTAAATTTGATATACTTCCCGACTACTTAGAAAGCTGGATCTTGCACAGATTCACAGATTATGTATTTTCCACTATAGTACCATAATCAGTCATTAGTTTTATCAAATTATTAGTATGACTGATCAATTTTGGCGATAAAATTAAATTTTCTCTTGTTAGTAGAAAAGTGTGAATTCAAACTTTTTTTTACTTTCCATATTTATTTTATTAGAGCGTATTTTTGTTTTCATCTTATATCATTTATAGTATAATCGAGTAGTGTCCTGACGACGCGACGCTCTCGAAATGATTTGTTATTGCTAAGCTAAGGCAACCACATTTACTCCAATTAAAATAAATGTTTGTTTTGATTTGTTGGTCTTTAAATAGATATTATGACTTATCAAAATTAATTTTCTTAATTTTAATTTTTGTCATAAACTTAAGCTCTTTGCCTCTGGCTTAACTGCTTATATATATATATATATATATATATATATATATATATATATATATATATATATATATATATATATATATATATATATATATATATATATATATTGTGTGTGTGTGTGTGTGTTTAAAACTATGAGATAGTTGAAATCACTCCGACAAAACGATAAGTAAAAAAAGAAAAATTGGTTGCCAAATTATTAAAAGGGTTTGTAAGAGCAATGAGATGCGTTTGATATTTTATAAGACAAATGATGCTGTGGAAGGTGTTAACAAGAATATTCTTAAGAGGGTTCTCTAGGCCTCACTAACAAGAACCCTAGACAAACTCAGCTGATATTAAACTTAAATGTTATATTTAGACTGACGGACTCAAAGGGGGGAGTTCAGAACCCCTCTATCGTGCCTTTCAATCCGACGTAGCGTCACGGGGAGGGGGCGGTCTGGCGCGGGACTCCATCTTCAAATATTGGCAACACGTCCGATTCTAAAATCGGCCGGATTCAGTTACGAAACGACCACCGAACTAACATTTTATATAAATATATATATTATATTATCATTGAACATTAAAACTCACGCGCATCTGTAATCAATTTAATTAAAAAAAGAAAACACCATAAACTAGGAAAACTAAGTATAAATAAATTATATTAAATACAGAAGATCAAAAACAACAATAAAAAACGCGGTAGATAAAAAAAAATATAGACTCGACATGTTCAATTTTTTCCGAAGGAAAAGAGGAAGTTTGGATGACTTAGTTGATTTACCGGACAAGATGTTGGACGAAGATGTGAGACTGCCGGATGAAAATCAGAACACGGATACTGATTGCGTCACGGACGCTCGTGTAGGTTGCTTGATGCGTCCGGAGAGTGCTCAGTCACAAACCGGCAAAAAGAACTGCAAGAAAGTTCGCTGGGCTGAAAATATGGAGCAATTTCACCTGGAATCCGATACATCTTCACAGTGAGTAACTTATAATAAATTACTTATAGTCAATTTTAACTAATCTTTCAATTCTTAAAACTTATTTATCACGCATCTTTTAAAAAAAAAAAAAATTGTCGTTCTTATCTCTGAACTTACCTATAAACTATCTCACCTGTGAACTGTCTTACATTATCAAATCTCTCAATTATCTTATAGTTAAACTACTAAAAGTTATTGTATTTAGTTTATCTTATTTCTATAACTTCTATATATTCTAACTTTTTAATGTGTAATCTTATCAACGTGCAGTCATATCAATAAACTTTCTAATCAAACTTCCTTATACCACAACTTTCTTTTTATATGTATTTTTCTTTCAGAACTTCATTATCTATAAACTATCTCGCATGTGAACAGTAATATTATATCCCATTTTCTTTTATTTTAAAATCCCGAACATATTTATTTTCTTAAATGAGGAAGTTTATACCCTTATCTGTAAACTTTTTTTATCAAGTCGTTCTTATCACTAAACTTTACACTTCCTAAAATTCTATTTATGTATTTTTTATTTTTCTCTTTTTTATATATATTTTTTTTCAATAATCCTTGCTATAAATTAATGAATTCCATATATTGATTATTAGTGCGTTATTTTCATGAATTATTTTTTTTTATTTTTTCAACTTCGACCATATCATCAGCTGTGGCTAGAATCCATGCTATCCTCAAATTTATTTCTTATTTATATCTACGAAATTCCTTCAGCTACAATTCAAAAGAAGAAGTATAATATAGTTTATTATTTATTGGTCGTCTAATAATGTAATATTGGATGGAACGTAGTGGAATGCTAAGTTTTGAACAAAAAGAGCTTATAACACAGAATCTAGAAAACATGCATATTAAACAAAAAAAATTGAAAAACTTGTTAAGTAAAAACAACACTTGTTAAGTTGAAAATTTATAAAATTATAGATTAACGTGGAACTTAAATGAAACTAGGACACCAATTCTGGACCAATTCCGGACATGTTTATTTAGACACTTTTAGACAGTGTTTATATAATATTATAAGTTTGTAATACAAATGCGGTGTGTAACCTGTCAAACTGAATCTCTAACATACTACTACTCCAAAAGTGATGTTGGTATCCGGCAGGTTATGTTGTTATATCGAAAATTGAAGTCAAAATTCAAACAGAATATCGCCATTATTGTTTAAATTTTAGTTTTCGGACTGCTGAAAAACTTTTATTGGACTTATTGTTTGTGAAGGGTGTTCTATCGCTTAATATTTTATTATTATTTCTATTTCGATAATAATATTGTGCTACTTTAAGTAATAAAATACGTTTATAGTAATATAATACTTTATTCAATACTGAATTTTTTCTATTAATTAATAATAATAATAACAATTTATTAATTTTAAACGAAAGTTGAAGAAAAACATAAAAGAGAGTTAAGACCTTCTGTTATCGTTATCTCTAAAAGCAACAAAATACTTTCTCTGTATATGAGAAAGTAAAAAGGCAACTAAAAGGACGCTGATCACGGCGTACTTCGGTATTCGGCCACAAACAGCGCTGGCATCACTTTACAAACTGACTGTATTTATAATTTAATAAATAATTTATAATTTGATAAATACACCAAGCTTAACGTACGTTAAAATTTGGATATATATATAAATAAGTTGGATATATATAAGTACCTGAATTTGCCCTTGGTCCAATTTTGGAAAAGTGGGAAACATAATAATGATTTTAAAATTGTCGATACATTTAAGTTTTTTTATTACTAACATGCACCACCATAATCAACACTAAAATTGTTTGGATATATGCATTAAATAGGAGCACCTCTAAACAATGTATCAATTTGTCGAGAGGTTTTCGTTTTTTAATATACTATAGATATCAACTTCAATAAAATTTCAATTTCAATGCTAGAAGACAATAATCACCATTCCATTTTTTAAAAGTTAAATCAGTGCAACCTATCTATATTGTGATATTTATTTTCTAATACTCTCAGTGGTGGATCCTGGCAATTTGTTTAGTGGGTGGGGGGGGGGGGGTCCTTAAGAACCTTTGGGAGCAAGTCTACTTTGTAAATTGGGGTACTTTGACCAATTGAGTTGTTGATAGATAATAGTTATTTATGTTACTAGGCAGCAAAATTGAATTTTGCAGACAAGTATTTTAATTTTCAATTCCGAGCCGAAGGTGAGGATAGGCTAAACAAATGTATTGCAGAGGTGAAGCCGAGGCAGGAAATTTACATACAATATTTTATCTACTAAAGGCAGAAAAATTACACTAAAGATTTTCAGTATTATAATTTTTAAAGTTATTTTCAAAAAAGATATAAATATTTAGCAGAATATTACGCTTAAATATCCATAAAATGAACAATATGGGAGAGTTTACAACCTGCGATGTAGTAACCTTTTCTTAAAAGTTTGCTGCCTGTTTGTTATTTTGCTGACACTTTGAACTTTTGCTGACACTTTGATATTTTGCTGACACTTTCTTATTTTGCTGCATGTTTTTTTGACATGTTACTAAAGAATCAAGAAAAACATCATTTTGCAGATTGAAAACAGTACAACAGCAATGCTTAATTTTGCTGCCGTGAGTAGATAAAATATTTTATAGCGTAATATTCTGGTATATTTATATATTTATGCGAGTAGGGGGCAGAGCCCCCTACTCGCAAGATATTTGTAATTGATAAATGGTAAAATTATGTTATTTAAAAAAAAGACTTTTGTGTAATGTTTCTGCAGATAAAATATTGTACTTAACTATGCAGCAAACGAAATATTCCTGACTAGTTTAAAGATTACCTGCTTCGGTTACACCTTAGAAGGTAATTACTATTTTCCTGCCTCGGCATCACCTCGTCCGTCAAAATGTAATTTTCCAGCCTCTGTAGTAAATTTGTTTAGCCTATCCTTGACTTCGGCTCAGGACTAAAACATGAAAAACATGTCAGCAAAATTCCATTTTGCTGCCTAGTAACATAAATAACTATTATCCACTGACGGCAGCAAAATTAAGCATTGTTGTACTGTTTTCAATCTGCAAAATGTAATTTTTGGCAAAATATCAAAGTGTCAGCCAAATAACAAACAGGCAACAAAATTTTAAGAAAAGGTTATTATATCGCAGGTTATGAACTCTCCCACATTGTTCATTTTTATATATTTAAGCGTAATATTCTGCTAAATATTTATATCTTTTATGAAAATATCATTTCTTAAATACTTCCTGCCTCGTTAGTCAAAATGTAATTTTCCTGACTCGGCTTCGCCTCGTCAGTAAATTTGTTTAGCCATCTTTGTCTTCGGCTCGGAACTAAAACTTAAAAACTTGTCAGCAAAATTCAATTTTGCTGCCTAGTAACAGCGTTTGGTTTTTATTGAATTTTTTATTTTTTTTTTACTTTTAAAATTTTTATCTATAAGTAGATCTCTACTAATCGTCCTATTTTAAAACTTAAACAGAATGAGAATGGATTTTATGAGTCTGTCCATGAAATATATTTATAAAATATGAAATGTTTATAGTTTAACATCATCAGTGGCCTCTAAATTTTATATTTTATTTTCCTTAAAATACGATGGTCTCTACTATTGGCCATTTCATCGTCTAATTTATTATTCATAACATTCATAGCGTTATAAAACCATTTTGGAATATTATTTCCATCTTCCTACTTTTTATTTATTATTTTCTCTATTCTGATGAATTGGTAAAGACCCTTATTTTACTATAATCCAGAAGATACAGGTTGATCAAAATTATATCCCGCTGACAAACTTTACCGATCTATTACTATACACAAAGTTCTAGCTTGATATTATTCAGTCGCACTTTTATGCGCTCCTAGACTGTTTCTAGTAGACGGATATACCAGCAAGGGTAATTCTCTAAATGAATATTTGATAAGTAAGTTATTTCTGGCTTTCCCCTTTGTTATGGACTGAAAACGGGAAGTTGTAACCCAAAGGGGGTTTCCAAGATATTTTAATCTAAACTAGGGTGCTCCACTCGCTTGTCTTTATACCCCGGAAGGTTTCCAGACAATTTTTTTATTTATTTATTATTTATTATAACATTTAATGTTTCACAGTTATAATATATTACATTAGAAATAACACATATAACAGCACATTGTAAAAACCCTCAATAGCTTGCAAAGCTAGAGTGAGGGTTTCGTATTCACACATACCTATAATTTACAGTTTTATTGAAAACATAAAAGATAACTTCTTATTATAAAATAATATTTAGTTTTTACAATTACTACTTAATAATAGCCTGAAATTTTATATAATAAATACGTTTTGTTATAATTTACAATTGTAATATTTATTATTAAAAGTTTTATAAGTTAAAAGTTTATGGTCAATATGTTGTTTGTTTTCTTATAATAATAACAGTAAATAGATTTTTTAAATATAATTCAGTCACCGGTAATACTTCAAAGTCATGAATGTAATTCGTTTATAACTTCGCGCATTTTTATTGGATTTATATGTCATTTTTTCTATTCAGCTAACCTTTTATTGGAATTTAACTTTTTTTGAATTCAGAGGACTTAAAAGCGTGTGAATCCACCTAAATCTCAAAATCAATTTTTTGCACCATCTCAATTCTTTCTCTTTATATATATTCTACGTATATGAGAAAGTAAAAAACAATCGTTCAGATACAACTTGAAACCTTTATCTTCCTCTTTTTCTACGCTAAAGTGCAAAGTTTTGCCAATAAAAATAAATTCATCCACTTCATTCTTCCCTGGGGGTTTACGAATATTAAATATTTATTTATAAATACATTTTCCTCTTAACTATCTAACCAAACTAACAGTTCTCTTTGTTACAAAATGAACTGTAGGAGGTTTCAGAATAAAATTAACAAGTTGTTCTGAGAAATTAAAAAAATGTCACGCTTGTCTGAAACTGAAAAACAATTCAGGCTCCCTCTGATTAAAGAAAAATGTTGATAGTTGAGTGAGGCAGATTCTGTTGGAGTTGATCCAAATCGATATTGGTTTGGAATCAGGGAAAACATTGGTTTATAATATCTTAACAAAATATCATTTCTAACTAGGCCAAACATTTCCATATTTTTCTTCTACCGCTCACTGCCCAATAGAAATAAACTTCTGTCTTGTAACTCAGTTCCAAAACATTGCATTTATCGACCATTATGTTCTACCAAAAATTAGGCTATTAAAAGAGCATATTGTAAATTCAAATGCGAGAATACTTAACTTTTAAGGTGTGGACAAACAAGTGAAGGTAGTAAATAACAAATACTATTACTTAATAGTTCAATTAGGCATTAGTAAATTGTTATAAACTTTAAATAAAATAATTAAATTTTGACCGGCTTTGTTAACACAGTCACAGTCAGTGTTCTGTGTAGTCGAATTACAGTGTACTGTGTAGTATTAACTGTTGAGTAAAACATTTATTTTGTTTTGTTAACTATTATTTTAATTTTACACTTATATTGTGTACAGGAATAAGTTGAACACCTTCCAAAGCATCATTTGTTTTATAAAATATCAAACGCATCTCATTGAACAACATTTATAAAAACAAGCTTTTATTCCTATTCTTCTCAGCAAACCCTTTCATTTGATACCCATATCATTGGCGTGCTCAAAAAATAACTAGTCCGTCATCTTGGGCTGTCCGCCATATTGGATTTAGAATGTCGTCACTTAGCTAACCATTCATTGTCATCCAAACTAAACGTATGCAAAATTTCAATGCAATCGGTTGAGGATAACTGCTTTAAAATTAAGTTGCAAGATTTGACCCGAACATACATACATACATACATACACACAAACATTGTAAGTTAAATAAAAGCTTGTAATAAATAATTTAGCGTTGGTTGATTTCCATTCTCGGTGGCTAGAAATAATTAAAATAAATTAAATATAGTAAGTACTCTGTAAAATATTCCCCCACTGAAATCTTTTATAAATTGGGAACTCCACAAATCCTAGAAGTTGTACAACATGCCTTATAATTCCTATGAAATTAAAGAATTCAGTGATCAATGAGAATAATTTTACACGAAAAGTAATGTCTTCAAAAATAACAAGTTAAAAAATAGACTGCCACTTAGTGTGGCACGTTGCTTCCTCGCATTCTATCATATACTTTATTGATTATATCCTTTTACAAGCTATTATTGCCTAATTTATTTATCTGTTACCCCAGGTTTTTTTAATAAGTCAAAATGGTTTTGATTTTTAAGTATCAATTAAGTAAAATTTAAAGAGCACAGACGGTTAAATTAATTTTGAGCTATCTGCGGGCTACTTTCGAGAAACCATCCTAATTTCATAAAAATCAGATGAGTAGGTATTTTGAAGATATAGGGGCAAATAAAAGTATGTTAGTGAGCATGGTGAAGTGAAACAAAATTATGACCTGCCATACAAATTTCATTAAAATCAGATGTGTAGTTTATAAGATATGTTGGTTCGCAAAATTTGAGTGGCAGACCTACAGACAGACACGGAACCAAAAATGTTCCCTGATAGCTGAAACGGGTGGTTGTTTTGGAATTTTTTACATCGGAGACATAAAATATTTTCGTTCTTCAGAACGATCACATAGCTTCCATTACCTTCGGTAAGATCAGAAGCAAAACATTTAAAAAATTGTATTATATGCATTGTTACACGCTTTTATTTAAATTACTTTGTTTTTAGGGTCCGTAAGCCGTACACTCTTATTCATCCACAACAAGGAGTTAAATTTCTTTAACGGAATGCATCATTTGGGGGGTTCAATAAAAGAAGAGGGCGCCCTGAGTATATCTATAACAGTTAGTGGGCCAAATTCATTATTGATTTGGTTTAAGGCTGATTTACACGTATTAAGTAATTAAGTAGTTAACTAAATTTTAAGTGACTTAATTTTTAGGGAGCGTTTACATGATTTCTACTTAATATTTAGTTAAGCTTTTTAGTTTGCTATGAAATGTGGTCCAATATAACATTTCTAAATAATATATAAACAAAGAACTACAAATCTATAAGCTAGGCTCCTTTAAACTTGTACATTTAACTAAATTGCGCATGTCTAGTGATTAGCCACGTCCACCTACTAAACCGAAAAATAGACAATATTCTATTCTACTTATTTACTTGCACACTAAATTTTAACTTGCAAATTGCAACTTATTACTAAATTCATTGTTTACATGCAATAATTTACTTAATATTTAGTTAATTACTTATAACTTAACTACGTGTAAATTAGCCTTAAGTAAGACACTTCAGAGTAGTTTCACTGCGTTTGGAAAATAAAAATGCATATTAAGGTGTTTGTGTCACGTCATTATAATAAATATTTCAAAATTTATACCTAAATCGAACTTTAAAAATGGGTGCCATCTTGATAAGGCTGGGGTGACTGTTTTGGTTAACGAATTCGTCCGATTTGTTAAACTGCCTGGGGACCTTTTGTGTGTACTGAGAGCACATACTTGGCAAAATTGATTTTTTTTTTTTTTTTTCTTCTTCAAATCTAGTAATCTAAATTTGACCCACCCACTAACTACCTAAAAAACTGAAGCTTGCACAGAATACGCATTTCCTATAACAATACAATATTTAGTCATTAGATTTTTAATTTTCTTATTTGTTTATTTTTCTATTCCATCGCAAATTGTATTAATCTAAACAATAGATTACTTTTAATAGTTAATCTTTCTACGAATAAAAAAAAAAAAAGTGATGAAACTACATCACTGCATTATTTGTTGTTGTTAATTTAATACATGACGTAAATATAAGTCGTAAGTATAAGAAAATCAATGTTATTTTCTGTTTGAAACTAAGAAATACAACGTATCTCAGAAGTAACATTACATCAACAAATACCGTGAGAACAATGTAATATTGGCAAAAGAACAGAGTCAAATTTGACTCAGCAAAGTTTAAAATAATATTACATTGTTTCATTAAATACTTAGAGAACACATTGGAAAAACACTTACATACATTATAAAGACAACACATTTTATAGTTTAAGACAAAATTTCTATTTATTTTTTGCTTACATAAGAATAAAAATGTATATATTTCATAGGTAATTTATAATTATAATATATACATGTTTTTAACATTTAACATAAAAAAATTAAATTGTCTTTATACAAGACAAAATTCTTATATATTACATGAAAATTCATAATTATAAATTAATATAATTAAGAATTATCCTGTTTATTCAATATTTTGTTTCAATAAAATCACAAAATGAACCACCTTTGTGATTTGATTTTGTTCTGAACATACGTTTTATAAAGCAAAAGCTGTGATGATTTGGGGAAAAAACAAACAATGTGCGTCGTGGAAAATGTATCGATGCAATATATTGTTTTTTAGTCAAAATAGAAAGTGAAAAAATAGACACAATATACGTCAGAGAAAATACAAACAAATAGAAACGTATTGAGATGATTTTCCAAATAGATGTTATATCTTCTTATGATTCAGTTTTTCCTTACGTGTTTTTGCGAATTTTCTTTCTCACTTTTATATTTTAAGACTGCCAGATATGATTTGTTATCTTTCTTTTCTATCTGTTTTTTTACAGATGATAGATTTTTTTTTTTTAATTTCAGTCAGATACGTTTTCAGGGTTGATTTTGTAACCCTACAAATCTTTGGTATCTTATTAAAGAAGTAAAAACTGTTGGATAACATTCATTTTTTTATCGGATAAATAGAAAAACAAAACGTAATTTTTCAGGACTATTTACGTAATTGAAATTTAACGTAAGCATTAACTGTTGACAAAATTTCAATCAAAAGGAAAGATAACAAATTGATATTTTCAGTGATTTAGATCTTTACAGATCAACTATTTTTTGAAGTGAAACTTCTTTGGCGGCGGTAGAGTAATTTTTTTCATTTAGTGAAATCGTGTAACGAAGTTTGAGGTTTTCGAGACTTGTCCAAGTGTAACATTTTTACAGATTAATTGTATTATATCTATTTAAAGACCAGCAAATCAACACAAACCTTTATTTTTATTGGAATAAATGTGGTTGCCTTAGCGTAGCAATTTTTTTTTTTCAATTAAATTTCCCATAACCATTTCTTAATCCTGAAATAATAAATTCGTCAAAAAATGAAAGAGAGCAATGCATTCTAGAACTTAAGGCTCTACCGCTCTTTGAGGTTAGAAAAATCATTAAATTGAACATTTTATTGGTTCTAAGCAAGATATAAAAAATCTGATCACAGGCTTCTTTCCTAATTTTAATTCAGCACAATTTGAGCTCTATTTCAACTTCCTATGATAAATAGTATAGGCGCCATTTCAATACTACGATAAAACTCGTTGTATTAAAATGGCGCCTGTACTATTTATTATAGGAAGTTGAAATAGGGCTCAAATTGTGCAAAATTAAAATTAGGAATGAAGCCTGTGATTAGATTTTTGATACCTTGCTTAGAACCAGTATAATTTTGATTTTACTGTTTTTCCTAACCTCAAAGGGCGGTAAGCCTTAAGTTTCACTTCTAATGCGTGAGAGCCTCACACATATTTTTTATTTTTTATATCTTTTATTTAACTTCACTTGTTTTGTACTACAACGTTATTGTAATCAATTTTTCAACCTTCTTCCCCTAGAAACTAGAAAGCTAAAACTTCATAAAATATGTATGTCCGATGGCAATGCTAATTAATCAAAAGCATTCGAACATATACATAAAAATAGTCTGACAATTTGAGGGGCACATAATTGTATCCTCGCGACCTATTATATTAGACTATTAGACGAATAATAATAATAATTATGACATGAATATAAAGTCATATGCTCCCACTGCAAACTTATAGTGTAGTTGTTAAGACTTGTTCGATTTTTTTTTTTTTTCAATATTAAATGTGCTTAGAGAGTTAAACTTAGATAGTTTTTTACTTGGTGGCTATGTTCGGTAATGAAACTCAATGGACAAAAATGTAAAAGTTTCAATTAAAAATGCAAATGTAATTCGTTTTTAACTAACATGCTCGTCTGACGAACTGTGATGGGTGAACAAGTGTGAGCTTAGTGAATGTCTGAAAAACAGTGTAGGGTGAAAATGTGTAAGTGGATGTTTTACGAACAGTGTTGTGTCGGATGAACCAGTGCGTTTAGTTTTTACCTGACGAACAAGTGCGCAAAGTGTGCGCTTTATTACAATGACGTAATTAATTTTCCAATCTAATTTAGTGCAATACTAATACTTATAAATCCTGCTTTAAATTACCTCTAAATAGCCTTAAAAAAATATTACAAACGAAAGTAGAACTCGGTCATAATGCACTGAATTTGACCTGCATCAAACTAAAACATTACAGTTGAAGCTGCCAAAATATGTCAAGAACAATGAATTTGCTTTTAAATTCAACTGTTTCTTTCCCACCTCATTCAAAGACATAAAAATTTAAAATTTGTCATCAATGCTAAAGTTGAGATTTATGTAAATGCAGGTCTAGGATGGCTATTAGATTATTTTAAGTGGCTATTGACCCTTTTTAACTTCGTATAGAAATAATAGGTTAATAGCTTATTTTAATAGTATTGTATCGAATGTTAGCTGTTATTATTTTATTTTTTACACGTATTTGTTTAACTTCACTATTTCTATGTGTTTCCAAATCTGTTAACCTAAATTTGACTCACTCCCCGACTACCTAGAAACCTGAAACTTGCACAGATTATGTATTTCCCATGACAATACACTTTTTTATCAGTCTCATTAAATTTCTTAGATGATAGACTTTACGATAGTATTGTGTATTACATATTTACCGTAACAGCTGATTGGAGGAGAATTTTCTGAACGTAGTTTTCGCGGGAAATGTTATTTTTGTTATTAGTTGAAAGAGGTTGGCTGTGTAGGGGTAGGTCAGGGTCGATGTTTGGTCTAGTTGGATCCAAACCAAGGCTTCTCTAGATACATAATAAACTAAAATTCGACTTTAACAATGACCCAATAAGATAAAATAATCAACGACGCATTTTGTTTATTAATCAATCTAATTTCGATCTTCATAAACCGCGTTATTATTTTTACTTTCTCATATAAAGAGAAAGTATTGTGATGGCGCGAAAATTCGATTTTGATGGATTTACACGTTTTGAGGTCCCCTGAGTCCAAAAAAGTGGTTTTTAAAAAATGTCTGTCTGTCGTCTGTGCAGACGCCTGATGGAGCCCAAACTACTTGGCCGATTTTGACGAAATTTGGCACACATGTTAAGAAAAATCATACCCCGAGGCGAAATCGAGAAATGAATTTTAGCTCTAAATTTGGGGGCGCTACCCCCCAAAAACTCTGAAAGAACATGAAAAAAAATTATTTCTCGAAAACGGTTCCGACGATTTTGGTTAAACAATTCTAAAATGTAGTCCATTTGAATACGAATCCAACGATATAAGCCGTTTTCCAGGGAAAAATCTAGTTCCTGAGAAATTAGCTTAAAACGCGGACGGAGAGAGCCCGGGTTCGAATCCCTGCCCAGGAGAAGTTTTTTTATGATACATTTTGATGAAATGTTCAATAATATTTAAATGTACATTTTAAAACTAATAAATGGAAACACTGGGCCAAGTAATTATAAATTCGTATATGAGAAAGTTTGTCTGAGTTGTCTCGGACCGATTTTTTTTTTTTTATATATTTCTCATATTCGTAGAATTTCGAAGGAAAAATATGTAATCTCACGTGAGTACATAAAATCACGTATTAAGACTTATTTTCTTATCGAGAAATTAATATATGTAAGCTTTTAAGTTATTTTTGACAAAAAACAGACAATTAAGTTACAATGTGCATATCACACAGCCGAGCATGCACAAAATATACAAATAAGATTAATCTAAAATAAAGTTTAAAAAAATGAACTAATGTAGTATTTAACTTCATATTGCCCAAAGTAGAGCTGGTTATACGAGGTTGGTAATGACCCAAGTAGAGGTCAAAATATCACAAATAAAATGAGAACGTAAGGTTTTTTTACAAGTACTACAGAAGAAAATTCTAATTGATATGGATTTACTCGTTTTAAGGTCTCTTGAGTCCAAAAATACCCAAAATGAAATACTATCTTGTTTACAAGACTGACGGAATGGCATTTCTATCTAGTGGCATTTTCTCTCATGATACTGGGTGAACACTGAACATGTATTCCAGAAATTGAACCCGGGCTACTTAAATTAAAAGCAAATGCAGATAAACTGGGGACCTCAGTGTCCTGACATTGAAACCATAAAAATCAAGAGAAGACCCAATATTGCATAATATCATCCAATTATTGTATGTCCCCTTGTTTCTTAGCTTTCCTGCCTGCATTAGAATAATTATTAGAACAGTCGGGGTAAAGAAAGTTTGGGGCCCACAGTGAGAGAGTAAGAAGGATCTGGCTAACCCAAAAAGCACTCATGAATTGCGGGCTAATCAAAGTGTAAAAAATGACGAGATACATCCTCTATACATCCAGGTACATCAAGATACATCTTCTATAACACTGGGTTTTTAAACGGCACTGCCTCTAACTTGTACACCCCTGCATGTTGTACGGGTTGCTTAGCGCGCAATGTAGGAGGGTTTTACGGGTTAGTCAAACCCTTACTCTCTTACTGTCAGCCCCAAGAGCTTTTCTTCAACCCTCTTCATTCTTTTACAGCAGCAAAATCTAACTTTGATTCTTGGTTTTACTTCTTCTCGTATTGCTTCCGAGCTTACCGAAGGTAACGGAAGCTATGTGATCGTTCTGAATAACTAACAATTTTTAGGTCAGGTTTCAGACATCAGGGATCATTTTTGGTTCCTTGTCTGTCTGTCGGTCTGTCGTTCAATTTTTGTGAAACAACTCATCTTAAAAACTTCACGTCCAATTTTAATTAAATTTGGGTAGTAGGTCATGAGTAGCCCATTGTTGGTCCCATATAAGTTTTAACCTTCTGCGCTCATTTGTTTCTCTTCCACATGCTCACAAACATACATTAATTTACATCTATAGCTTCAAAAGTACTTATCTGATTTGTATGAAACTTTTATAGTTTATCGAAAAAGCCCGCAGATAGCCCCAGATTACTTTGAACCGTGTGCGCTCTTTAACTTTTGCTTAATTGATACTTTAATTCAAGTATAAAATCAAAACAATTTTGACAGATTAAAAAAACAGAGGAAACAATTAAACAATAATGGCTTGTAAATGCATAAAATATAAAATTAATAATGTATGAGATAGGATGCGAGGAAGCTATGTGCCATACCATTTTTTTTTCTCTTCTCTGATGAGGCGTTACATAACTCCACTTAATTTTAGTTCTAGTTTGCACATGTACTTAGGCCGATCATTTTTATTAGAACCTTTTATTTGTTTAGGAAATTTGTCAATATTTACTTAGTCCACTCTAATGCTTATCGATGACGAAAATAGTTTCCACTCTTATCCCTTAAACCCTTAGACAAAAAAGATAGATTAATTCAAACAATTAGATTGCTCAAACATTAGATTCCTATAATCAGCAAACCCCCTAGCTGAAGTATAAATTTAGGGTAGATCGGGCGATCTGCCCTAAAACTATTATGTATATTATACAACTCGTACTGTGTTGACACATACGAGTACAAAATTACTTGGTCCAGTGTTTTTCACTTATTAGTTGTTTCGTTGTTATATTTATATTTAATTGTCATAAAAGATTTTATCATAATTACACTACCTCGATTTCGCCTTGGGGTACGATTTTTCTTAACATGTATGCAAGATTTTGTTTAAAATTACCCAGTAGTTTAGTCTCCACGTATCTGCACAAACGACAGACATTTTTTAAAAACAACATTTTGTACTTAAAACTGTGTGCTCTAAAACGAGTAAATTCATCAAAATCTCATGATTTTCGTCCCATCACAATAATTTCTTTCTATAGTTTAATATATATATAAATATTTATAGAATATATTATATAACATGTACAGCACATGAGAAAGTAATAAAGGATATGTTGAGAGTTTGTGTGAGTACCTTAAAACTATCCTAGATCGAATTAAACCTTTCTAGAAAGAAGAAACTATTATAAAAATGGCAGAACAATTAAAGTTAATTTTAAAATTCTTTGTCTAATAGCAATTTTGTTGGCGTATTGTATTAGGAAGAAATCTAGTGAAACAATTATTGTACTATTTCATAATAAGTTTTCATTGTAAAACAAATCTATTAAATGTCTTAACAGGTAAAGGTCTTACACTAGTGCCAAAGCATATAATTAGTCTTCTAACGTTTGAAATATGTCTCACAGAGTAATTAGCAGAAGAATTAACAACACAGACAAACAGTGTGAGTGTGTTAGAGAGATGACACAAAACGAAGACGAAGTGGAAATTTAAATCTTAATTTAGCTCTGAGTAAATTTAGAATTTATTTTGACCTCGCAATGAGTTATAGAGTTAGTCATACTCAATTAATTTGTCACGCTTCAATAGTTATAACACTGACCGCCAGGGGAACACAACTCTTCTCTGTTGTAAGTACCGCGGTTTTTACGCATGAGTTTTTAACAATGAGGAACCCGCATGGACTAGTAATTAACTTATTTTTAAATTGAACCTTATTTTGCATTTTTTTAAAAAGTAATTATGACTTAAATATTCTTTAGAGTTGAAAAAAACAATTGTTTCATAACTCATATTTCTGATAAAATTAGTCGAAGAACCACTTTTTCCCGAGATGCTAGCTAAAATATAATTTTGCGATACAAAAAGAATGCAAGAAATACACCATTTCTGCTTCCGAGCTTAAAAAAGTTAACGAAAGCAAATCCGTTTCAGACATCAGGGAACATTTTTGGTTCCGTGACTCTCTTTCGTTTAACAGTTTTGCGGACAAACATTACTTAGAAACTACTCGTTCGATTACAATGAAATTTGGACTCATTGTTGGTCCCATATTGGATTCAACCATCTGTTCTCTTCGTTTTCTCTTCCACATGCACATAAAGTTTTTTTTTTATTAACACATATCTAAAAGTCCTTATCTGATTTTTAAAAAATGTTGATGGTTTGTCGAATTTATTCCACTGATTGTCCCATAATAATTTTGCAAGTGTCAGCGTTCATTAAAATTTGCTAAATACTTTTATTCACAGACAGATCTTCCACATCTTTTTAGTTTAGATCACATGACATTAGACAATTAAAAGACAGAAATATCGGCCACTTTAAACATCTATTCGATGAGGTAATTTAGTATAAAACATGTTTTACACACTTGCGACAATGTTTTATTCTCATTTTCCTCACCATATCGCAAATCTCTTCACTTAAAGAAAATAGTATTAAGGAGGAATCACACTGCTGTTTACACAACCACACTTAAGTCACTTAAAATCTATCTCGTCGTCACATCTGTGACTTCGCGCGTGACAGCAAGTGAGCTGTTATTAGGAGATTACCCATTTTTGACGGGCTTTTTTTATTTTTAACACAACTTATATTTTTTGCCGTTATCTTTACAGATTCATAATATCTTCCAAAAAAGATATTTGGATTGGCTATGAATCTAGAAAATGTCTTAATAATAAAAAACTACTTACAAAACTCATGTAGCCACTTGACTTGTCAACAAGTTTTAAAAAACTTATTGGTTTGTAGTATAGACAAGCATTTTAAAAACATATGTTGCGGACAGACTATCGAAAACATTTGTATGGGAATAGATATTTAGACTGACAATGCTATTAAACAATTTTATGCGAAAGTATACTTTAAACATTTGTCCAATACAAAGGTTTTTGGTGTTGACAAGACTAAACAACGGAAAAAACTCTGGATTAGGTAGAACCCGAATTCGGGGTGTTTATATGAAAATGTCAGCAATAATTTTATTGCAAATAAATTTAAAAAATTGTTACATAAAAAAAAAATGTTATCGAAAAGAACTATGTGTGACACTTCAAGCCCTACAAGATATGTTAGTTAGATAATCCTGTAGTGAAATCAATAGAGTTCATATTTCATATGAACACAAAAACCAAATAACTAAATTTAGTGTAACGAATAAAATTAAATATGTAACGATTAATAAAAATATTTCAACGCTGTAATATTTATCTTAATGTATTTCATGATCAACGTAACAACTGTAGATATTTGTAACAATTGTTAATATTTATCCACTAATGTTACAGTGTCACCCTTAATTCTTAATGTTAATTTTACGTGGGCTGGCAAGGAAGGTAATCCTCCATTAAGACATACATTATTAGTTAAATTCATTGCTTAATGGAACGCTTCAAGCTTTTCCATGGTTTTGATTAATTTTAAATCATACGACTATGACGACATGTCTAATTCAAGGTCAAGGAAATCGTGAATTTATAACATTCCATCATTTTACAAATAGAACCATAAAAAAAGATAAACAACAAAATAAATAAGTTGAAATACTCGAGTTCAATTCAGATTGATTATATTGAAATATTAAAAATAAAAATAGATCGACTCCTTGAATAGGGGACAAACTAAAAATTCTCCAGCGACCTCCAGGTTTCCTTCCTAGAAATAAATAAAACTAAATGATTCCCACTCCACTTGACTATTTTTATTCTCTTCAAAGACCATTTAGTTGGCAACTACATTTGACTCACGAATTATAAATCCACTTATTTTTTAATGAACTTTTTAACCCAGCATCTACTAACAAGATTCAATGTTAATTATATAAGAACGGATTCAAAATAAATAAACAATAAAAAAATAAAATAAAAAATGGTAATTACTTATTTTTATAATTAAGAACTATATTCAATGTTTTTATTGGTTTTGCTGGGTACTGTAAATAATATGTTCAAGGGTTTTTTTTTAAAAAACAAAAATCAATTAAAAATATTTCTTTTTTCTTCTTTCTTCTTGAGAAACTTCTATATTTCGCCTCTAATAAGTGCTTTCTTAGCTTGGTGATTTTTTTTTAGAGTAAATTTGATTAAATTTTGGGGTTACCTCAGAGAGATAATAATAACGATTAAGCATTGCAATATCATAAATACCAATTTCATTGCTTTAAATTTTAAAATAAGAGAATGTTTTCACATAATAAATTAATTCTCAGAAAGTCAAATCGTAACTATCTTAAATAAACATTGCAGACAAAGACCTTATTTAATTTGAAAAATATCTCAACTCAATTAACGATTATGAAACAAAACAAAAAAAATGAAAACAACTGTTTCGTCTCAAAGCAAATGCATTAAAATATTTCAGCAGCGGCTAAATATCATTTTAACTCACCTCGTAATGTGTTATATTAAGAAGTGTGATTCTAGGAATGAATTCTTCTAGCAGAACAATAAGTGTAAAATTTAGAATATAAAATGAAACAGTTTTTACAATTCTTTGTGCCAAAATACCTGTTGGAATTTTCTTCCGAGACAGCCTGGCTTCAAATCAAATATATTCAAGATCTAGTATTTTTTGTTTTTTAATATGCATACATATAATATACACACCATAATACATTACACATAATATACAAATTATTAATTATAGAACTATCAAAATGTTTGACTTAAAGTAAAATATATATTAAAAAACAAAATATACATGAAGTTTTTCTGTGAAATACAATTAAAGTGAGGAGGCAAATAGTTTGTGTTAAAAAAACACTGAATACTTACAATGAATATTATTTTTAGAATAACGCAAACGAATAACTCAAATGAGTTGAACGAACTTAATAATAATAATAATAATGATAGCCCTTAAAAACAAATAAAATTTTTATTATAAAGAGTAGATAGTATTATAGATAATTAAGTAGATAGTTAATGTAATAAATAAATTTAAGCCTATCAGGATGGTTAAATAAAAACACAATAATTGTCTATTCACACAGTGCGAATATTCAAATTTAACGTAAATACAAGCACTCCGATCATCAATCAAAACTCCGCAACAACAAAACAACATACACCATGTTTTGTCTAACCCTCCCCCCCACTTTCAGCTCTATCTCTGTATGCAGTGTCAACATCATCGACACTACATACACTATCCTTTCTCCCCCAGGGCCGATTTAACTGTAGGGGCACGATGGGCACGTGCCCAGGGGCGCAAGAGGTTTGGGGCGCAGCTCAAAAGGTTAGGGGGGGGGGTCGACTAAACTTTGCAAGGGCAAATATGAATGGAATGGGAATTTGTTTGAAGTAAACCAAATATCCCTTACACATAACCTTAGCACATACCTACACTTCTGCCAGTAACCAACTGTTCGGCCAAGAGGAGCTCTGCAGCTCTTAACACTGTAAAATCAGTGATAAGGTGTACAATGCGTAATGACAAGCTCAACAGTTAACTGTTATTATGCACGCAAAGCGACATAACGCTAGAAATTAACTATAACGATTTAATCAACGATTTTGCTAGAGCAAAAGCAAGAAAAAAGGCAATCGTATAATGGTGGATAATTTTTGTACTATCATTAGTATTAACCCAATATTCGTTACCAAGAAAAGTACTCCAAAATAAAATAATTAATTTAATTTATAAATACGTATTATATGTTCATTATTTATAGTCAATTTATTAGTATTTCAAAAGTCATCTTTTTACTCAAATAATCTTTACACTCCTCTAATGTATACTACAATATGCTTAATTTTTTTGTATAAGTGCAATATTTACCGTAAGATTTAATAGCTATATAATTATATTATATTAAACATATAATTTGTATAAAAATATTATAAATAAGTAATAGTTTTAGTAAATCAATTTGTAAAATATTTATTAAAAATTTATTTATATAAAATACTTGGAACTAGTTATATGTATATAATAATTATTATATACATTAATTACACTGTTCTGAAAAAAAAGTTTCAGAATGAAAATGTCCTTTTCTGAAGTAGTGTGCTGAATTCGAATCTGAAGTCAACATTTATCCTATACGTGTAGTTTTCCCGGAAAATGCACCTAAAGTTCGGAAAAAATTATTTTGGGGGTTTTCAACCCAATTTTTCGTTTTTTGTTTCTTATTTTTCAATTTTCTTAAAAAAGTATGGTCAGCAGACATTTTATGACTTTAGATTCGTGTCCTTCATGGTTTGAAGATATTCAGACGCCAATATATTTTATTTTTTACAAAATTTTATTGGGCGAAAAATTGGGTCGAAATCCCTCCAAATACACAATTTTTCCGAACTTTAGGCACATTTTCCGAGAAAACTATACGTATAGGAGGTATTTTGACTTCAGATTCGAATTCAGCAACCTCGAAAACATGAAGTTCAGATACAATTTTATAGGAGCCCGAAATTTTGTTTAATTTTGCCGAACATTGGTATTTAGTTATTTTATTGGTTTTTCAATAATTATCTTTTTAATATGTTAATATTTACGCTTAATTAAGGGGAGGGGGGGGGGCGCGTTCACTTCGCCCTGGGCACCCGCCCAGGGCGAAGTGAACGTCTAAAACGGGCCTGATTCTCCCCTCTCCTTTCTTTTAACATCAATTTAAACATCAGTGAAGCTGAAGCGTAATACTATTTCTTAGATAAGTTCAGTTAACAGTATTGATTGAGATTTTAGGTTCATAATAATAAGTAAAGGTATAAAATAACAATCATCGTGACGTCCCTACGTCCGTATCCTAGCATCCTCTCGTTACAAGTCCTTCCACGTCTAGCTCGTTCACCATCCTAATGGTCCTCTAGTCTAAAACCTATCCTCTCTTCATATTCCTGGCAATCCGGGGCGTCACCTAGAGATAAAATGGCCCCGTGACTATCTTTGAGACTTATAATATAATACTGTAATTCAAGCTATTGGAGTACCAACACTGGGTGGGGTCTCCTAACGTGTGATATAAATGTATATCGGCGTAGATATATTAGTGTGAAGGCAACGCATATATGTACTTAGTAAATTTCCCTTTCTTTTGTTTTCTTGGTTTGCTAAATTCGTTACAAGTCTATTTTTATTGGCTGAATGTGAGTTTCTTATTTGTTCTCATTGGTTGATTCTCTAATTAAAATAGAGGGGTTTTCACAGACTGTTAGACTAAAGGGGGAAAGAAACTCGATTGCAAGCCTGGAGATAGAGTTAAAGATCAGTTAAATTCTAGTCTAGAACAGGGTGTTAGTCTAAAACAAAGCTATCCGACATGACTTTAAGGTATGATTTTACTTTGTAATATTCATTTAAAGCATGATAATAATATTATAATTATGAATTAAGTGTGTTAATTATAAAATGTATGGATAAGATAATATACAATCGGTAGAAATATAAAATTTACTGTATAAATAGGACACAGTAAAAAAATGACCATATACGTCAATAAGTCATACTTATGGGGAAAAAACAGAAATATATTTAAACATTTTAAAAAGTTGAGAAGTGGAAAATATTTCAATAATTAAATCCATGATTTTTTTTACGCTTTTATTTAACTTCACTTGTTTAGTTTGTTTGTCTACAAATCTTGCAACCTAAATTGAACCCACTTCCCGACTACCTAGAAAGCTGAAACTTATGATATCCCCATAACAATACAATAATCAGTCATTAATTAATAAAAAAAAATAGTTGAAATTTCGATTAAAATTATTATTTAATTTAGAAAAACTATAGAAGCGTGTCATAATTATTTTAAAATAAGATCTTGTATGAGATGGTTATAAAATAAATAAGTATTATTTTTAAAATGAAGTGATGAATAATATGAGAATTATTAATTAAAGTGAATGATTTAGTAAAAGTTGATGAATTGAAGGATTGATATTATTTATTGATTTGATTTATAAGATTGTTGACACAAGTTTCAGCTAGTGTCTGTGTGTGAATTTCTCTCTACACATATTATGATCTATCTGTATAAATAGATAACCTTTCCCAACGGGGAGGTGTTTGTTTATTGCTTGCCAAGCAGGAGGTAACCTCGATAAACCTTCCTTTCTTTTATCTTGTTTTGTTATTAAGCAAATAACTTAGAGGGGAGTTACTAAGAACTGGTAGCTTATATAGAAGAACAGTTGACTATTTTATTAATCAAGTTAAGCAGCATCAGGTGTGGTCACATATTGGATAAGTGACCACAGATCTGCGGGTTTAATTCTCGGACCCTGCCCACCAGCTTGGTCATTGATGCACTTCCTTTCTTTTTTCTTGTATTGTTGCTAAGCAAAGAACTTAGAGGGGAGTTACTAAGGACTGGTAGCTTATATAGGATAATACTTGGCTCTTTTATCAATCAAGTTAAGCAGATTCAGGCTTGGTCACATATTGGTTAAGTGGCCACAGATCTGGGTTTAATTCCCGGACCCGGCCCACCTGCTTGGTGATTGATGCACTCATCGCTATACAATTAGGTTGCCGCTTACGTGAAATGGCGACTAGCTGGTTACAAACACTAACCCCGTATCATCTGGGTTTTTTTTTCCGCTGGGCTTTTACACCAGAAGACGCAGTCCATTGAGCAAATCCGGGTGATAAACCAAATTCTTCATATATTTGTTTAAAGTTTTTGGTAACGACCAAAACTTCACTTTGTCTCAAATCTCGATTATAAATTATTACATTCCCATTTACTTCAACAGCAGGGGAACATTGAGTGGGAGGCCCGGTACAGTAATCGAACCCAGAGCTGTACATCTACATTTATTGAACATCAAGCATAATGCTACTTCACTTAGCTGATATAAAGCCAACCGCTCTTCCCTAGGGGATACCCAGGCCCCCTCATCCGTTACATATATATAGTTGTATAAGCCCTTTGACAGGGTTAGACCCTCCCCAGGCTGTTGCACCACAGAGTTATTTAGTCAAAGAAACAAAATAAAATCTATCTCTACCCTTGAAAGGGTAGAGAGAGTGAGAGCACAGCGCAAACAAATTTTTTGCTTTTATGTTATAGATTTATATAATTTCATGTTCCTAGCTATAGTAGTTTATGAATTGAAACATGCCAACGGACAGACGCCAACGGACAAACAGACAGACAGAGACGTTGTATAAGGTTTCTTTTCGTACTTCGTACAGAAACCTAAAAATCAATTTTTCAGAAGAAGCGTATAGTTTTTGAGAATTAAAAGAAAGAACGTAAAACAAATTGGCGAATGAAAACCTATTGCTTTTTGTTCATCGTCATACTGTTTCCTATAAAATTCCGACATTTTGTGGTTTTGATTGAGGAAACCGTTTATATTATAAGTCTGGTTAGAGTTATAGTAAGACTCTCAATAAATAATTAAATTAATTTATATTTAAAAGGAAATCCCCGTCATCTATTAATATCATATCTTTATTTATATATTATATTTATAAATTTATACCTTCTAAACTCTAAATATATTTTAGAAATACGTATTTCATTGCAAAGTACGTCAGAGACATAGTTTAATTTGAGAAAAAGATACGGAGTTTGAAGCATCAGAACGAAAAAAAAAGAAAAAATAGTACAGAAAAGATAAATAGTACACAAGATCGTCTTTAATTTGGTTTTCCATTGCCAACATTTGCTACAAAATTAAATTTTTGATTTTTCTTTTTTAAATCTCTTCATATAATTAATAGTTAATCATGTATGGTGACATTAATACGTGTGCAACTTGGAGATAATTATTTAATCTGTATATATATATATATATATATATATATATATATATATATATATATATATATATATATATATATATATATATATATAAATATATATTCAGTCTCTGATGACAAATGATTTATGGATATGACTTTTGAGAAGACAGTTTTTTTACATTATACATTTGTCTTATTTATTTGGGAGAATAATTATTAATCATCGAAATTGTTGCATAAATGAGGTACTTCATTTGTTTTTTTAAAACAGAATCGTTAGTTAAATTTTAAGCCAAAAACATCAAAAAAAGAGAAAAACATATTGTTTCAAATTTAACATGAAGTTCAAAGAACGAGCAGAGCCAAAACAAAAGAAGAATCATGAATTTATTATTAACTTTAGAAACCAAAATTGAAAACAGTTTATAATAATATACAGCGCAAAAAAATTTAAATTGAGCCAAAAATTATAATATTCTTTCTTCGAATTAAAATAGTAGTTAACGGGATGCAGTCAAGAGAGGTGGTTTGCTACTAAATAATATTTTCTTGATTTCTAGATCAGTTATTGTCACAGTAAGATCAGTTATAGTGCAAGCAAGAAGTAAAGACATCTGAGCAGGAATAATTGTGTTCAAGAATGCCTGCAACGTGTAAATCAGTGTAATTATTTTATATCAATTACGTATTATTTTGCAATATATTAACTCTTTTTAAAAGTTCTTAAGATTTTCCTCATAAAATTCGATAGATTTTTCGACATAAATTTAGTGTGATGTGAGTCGGTTTAAATAGTCATAAAATTTTAATTTATTATTTTAAGGTATTATTATTCAAAATTGTAATTCCTTTTTTTAAGGAATTCCTTAATCCTTATTTTAAGGAAATTTCCCTTATTTTTTAGTCCTGCAACAAATTTACTTTAATAAGTATAGATTATTGTGAATCCCGATATTTCGATTTGATCTACTCTTGCAAATATACAATTCTCATCATCATCATGTACAATTCCCTTGAGAAAAATCTACTGAAAAAAGCTGAAAAACAACCAGATTTAGAAAATCTCTGACTAAGTGTTTCACCCAGATAAATAATCATTTTATCTAAATCTAAATTTAGATAAAAAAACAAATTGAATTAAATTTACTGAATCAATATAAAATCACTCTTCTTTGATAAATCTAAACATCACCCTAAATGATTTCTGATAAATCGCATGAATGTCAAGGGTAAATAAATTTTTATTTTTGAGCATGTGGAATGTGGAAGAGAAACAAAGGAACACAGAATGTTGAAACTTATATGGGACCAATAATAGGCTAATTACCTGTCATCCAAATTTCACTAAAATCAGACAATTATAAGATATGTAAGTTGTTCGCGAAAATCGTGGATAGACCCAGGACAAAAAACGTTCCCTGGTATCTGAAAATAATTTCTATCTTGGAATTTTCAAATCGGAGACAAAAATAAAAATTATAAAAAATGATAATTTATGATGATAATTTATAAAATGATCTTCCCTTATCTTTTGTAAGCTTGGAAGCTTATAGTCTAGAATATTGCGCGCAAAAAAAATGTCTGACTAACATCAAGCTAGAATTTTGTGCATAAGTTAATCTTGGTCGGCTAAGTTCGTCTGCGGGATATAGCTTGGCAATAGGCATTTTGAAGAAAAAAAAACCGGTGCAAAGCGGCCATGTCCCGCCAATTGAGGTAGACAATGTGATTTTCATGATCCTGAGTACAAAATTAGTTAGTAGACCGAAAATCAAGTTGATATTCGTTTGCCATTTGATAGGTTAGTTATTCAAATATTACTCCAAATCAAAGAGATCACCTAACCTAATGTTATTTTGTAATTAACCTAATGTTATTTTCAAATGCCTATTGCCCATTTATGTCTCGCGGACGAACTTATGTCTCGCCGACTACATATCCTAAAATGGCACCAAAAGATAACTTGTACACAAAATTCTAGCTTGATGTTAAGACACTTTTTTGCACGCTATCTCCTGGAATATTAAATCAATTAAATGAGAAATATCTCATTTAATAGTTTAGATAATATTTAATAGTTATCGATACTGCATTAAAATCCTATAATGAAGGGGGGTTTTTTAATACAGTATCGATAAGTATATGGGAAAGTACTGTTCGATTCATTGAACTAATTTTTCTTTTTTACTTAATAGTAAACGTTTTTATTTATTATTTTTTTAGTGTGTCGAGTTCTGAGGACGAGGAGGAGGAACAGACAGTGGAAGAGGAAGAAGAAGATACTCAGAGTAGTGAAGAAGAAAGCGAAGAGGAAGAATCGAGTAGAGACGAAGACCTGGAGGAGGAGGAAGAATCTATACAGCCTGATCAGCTGGATATAAACAAACAGACTGAACACATACCATCCCCTCACATAGAGGAACTTAATCAGCTAAAGAACCAACTCGGAGAGATAGACAGGGATATGACAGCTAAATCAGCTCTTATAGACAGTAAGTACACTTTATCTATATATAGATGGAATTTAAAAACTAATATGAGTTTAAAACCATGAATCTATAAATAAATTTGTCAGAAAAATTATCAATGCCAATTCAATTTTTAAGTTTTTGGTAGTATTCATACTACGGAAAGTTTAAATTTTAATTTAAATTAAATTATAATTATGTTAACCCTGGGAGACAGACAGAGAAAATTATTTAGTTGGAAAGAGCGATACACTGGAAATATAGAGGCCCGTGGTCCAAGTCCCGGCGCTGGAGTCTATTTTTCTCTGACTGTCTCCCAGGGTTAATAATAATTATAATTTGTTTTAAATTATCATTGCCTTTAAATTGTGATTCGTGTGAGCTTTTATATTTTTAATAATTTAATGATGTAATCAATGACACTTAATGTGCTCCTGACCTGCTATTATAAATCTAAAAAAAATAACCTGCCAAGGCGCATACTTTCATGCATTTACAACCCATTATTGTTAAATTTATTTAATTTTCCACCTTTTTTTAAACCTGTCCAAATTGTTTTGATTTTGCTTCCGAACTTAAACCTTAGGTAAAGGAAGCAATTGAATAAAACAAAAGTATCAATTTAGCCAAATTTGATGAGCGCACACGGTTAAAAATATTAGGGAACCATCTGTGAGCTATACCCAAACTTCCTAAAAATCAGACATGTACATTGTACAATCATAGCTGCAGGTACTAATATTATGAGTTTGCCAATTAGTGTAGCACATACTCAAAGTTGTTATGCTTTTACAGACAATTATTGTCTACTTTATTTAATTTTTCCAAATGGGTGCAGAAGATTAAAACTTGTATGGGACTAACAATGGGCTAATTATGACCTGTACCAGCCAAATTTCATTATAATCGGGCACCCGCCCGTAGTTTAAGTTGTTACCTAGTTCTTAAGACATGTTGGTTTGCAAAAATTGAGCGACAGGCAAACAGACCGGCAGATAGACAGACATGTGAACAAAAGTGCTCCCTGATTTCTTGCTGGATTTTTTTTTTTTTTAGAATTTTTGAATTTGGAGATATACAAAATGTTTGCTCCCACTACCTTCGGTAAGCTCGGAAGCAATAAACAATTTACTGAATGAAACAATGATTATTGCTTGATCTGTATGATAATATTTTATGAAGGTAATATTTTAGTATTCGGATAGAATTATAATCATTGATTAAGCGTTGAGCTCTGGCTAGAAATCGAATAATAGCAAAAATAAAAATAGACTGCTATAACTAATTAATACTTTTAAAAAAATAAAAAAATAAAATAAAGCCACAACATGCACAAGAGAAAATCGAATAGGTCATAAAAAAAGAATAAAGAAAAACAAACGCTCAAACGAATTAATTATCTGCTATAAAATCCTCGAGGAAAGAATAAAAAAAAAGTTCATCTTGTATGAAAGGAAATAGCCGGAATATCTTCGACCCGTCATTAATCTCAACAAAAACAACTCTAACCCGCCAGGCTTTCCCACTGGGGAAAAATCAAAGTTATTTCTGTTTTTTGTTTGGAGGTGAAGTGAGTGCAAAAAAAAAAAAATATATATATATATTCCAGAACAAGAACAGATTTCGAGGGGGCGCCTAAATATTAGAGATGGGGCAGTAAAAAAAAAAATCTGAATTTTCCCAGACAGTAATGTTAAAGATAAAAGCAGCACTGTAAAACTTTTTTAGTTTGTACGTGTATAATTTTTTAAAATTGCATTTCTAGTTTAAGAGATAGAAATCGACTAAAAATAGAAAAAAAAAAAAAATAAAAACCAACCTTAACGTGACTCAATAACAAAAAAAAAAAAACTTTTAAACCATCTCCTAAATAACGTCAGAGTCAAGAGTTGGTGGTAGAAAAAAAGGAATGATTCTCTTTTTTAAATACTTATTGGAAAAAAGAGCAAATTTTTAAAACCAGTAGATAGTGAGAATAGTATCGGATGTTTTTCAAGTGGGGGGGGGGGGGGATTCCAGCTAGATCTAGTTTTAGTTTATCCTGAGGAGAGGTTTTAATTTAGAGAGATGTACACCATCTAGTAAACAGGTTATTTCCCGCAGTGCAAATTTAGTGAAGTAGACATCAGGGTACAGTGCAGACGCCCAAAACCTATTTAGAGAACCCTTGTTGTTTTTTTGTGTATAAATATAAAATAAAATTTTATCATTTTTCTTCTTCTTTAACTCACACTTAGCTAAAAATAAGAGGTAAAACATTTTGATTTTATTCTGTGTAAAAATGCTTATAAATAAATATACTTTACTAAAATATACATATATTTTTTTATTTCTTTCCTCGCAACATTTTAAAATGATATTTAACTTTAAAATGTATCTGACACTTCAAATTTTAATCATGTATGATTATAAGTACGATTTTGAGAAAAAACATGTTTCAAGCATTTTAGTAAATTAAATTTTCAATTAATAAATTTCACCAGTTTATTGTGAAAAGAGAAAGCATCTGAAAATTATATTACATTTTTTTTTTACTTTGTATTTTTTCATTTTGCTTAATTTATTAATATTTTTAAGTGTTGACAAGAAGGGATTTAAAAAAAAATTACTAAAGAAAATTGAATTTGTTTTTCAAAAGAAATTAATTTGATAAGTTTATTTTCTAACAAGTAACATTTTAAAAGTAAATACAGAAACATTTGTTTAGCGAACTAAACTACCGCAATATATTTATATAATTTTTTTTTTGTTTAATACAAACAGAAATATAAAAATGGCTACACTGCGTTACTCTTCGGTCAATTTATGATTTATTAGCACAGTTTATATTTATTAATTATCAATACAATTGTTTAATATATTTTGCCACTTATAAGCACTAATTGATATCTTGTAATGCCTTTATATTACTAAAGTATGAAGTATTGTAAACTACTTTAAATTTTGATTACTTCATTTGCTTTTTAAATTAAAAAGTATAATGCAATAACACCTTTGTTTAAGCATGGTTGAACATATTTTGATGTCATTGATAACTGATGAAATTAAAAATTACGTTAAATTAGTTGACTTTTCTTCACTCACTACCCGTTTTAGTAGCACCTCCTGTCACCAATGTTGGAGCCGCTTGCAATAATCTTAGTCGTTATATAATATAAAATTGGCTACACTGCGTTGTTCTTTGGTTCATTTATGTCCATATTGAGATGATTAATGTGACGTCACAAAAGCTTTCGAAAATTTAACTCAGTGTTTGTTATGTTCCTTTTTCTTATCACCTCTTATCAAACCCATGTAAAATAAATGGGAGAATTTTCTCAACTTTTTAAATAATTAATTATTAAATTATTATTGATTTATAAGAGTTTTCACCCTTTGAACATTGTTGTACCAAGTCTTTTTTAACGAGAGTAACAAAGAAAACATTAAAAACTTTCGTTTCAGTTATTTAAAATGAGTAGGTATTTGTGTGAAGGGTCATATCATCGAAAAAGCTATTTGAGTTATTAATCTTTATACTTGATTTTTTTGTATTTCCTGTTGCCATAAAAATTCACAGGGTGTGTTCGCGTTCATATTGTTTGTCCGAAAATAAATTTTCCTCAAGTTTTGAAACTCAATGAAGTATACTCAGGGTACAGGACTTGTAGAAAGATAGTGATACTTAATCTGCCAGGTAATAAAAGATTATTTGCTAATAATATTTTGTTCCTGGTTACTTACAATGTGCATTATATTTATCCGATGTTGGAACATAATTATATACTATACAATAGATCACTGATCAGCCTAGGAAAAAGACGTTGATGACGAGACAAAGAGCAGACTGTTATTACTATTATTATTTGTGTATTTTTTGTTATCTATATTAACGAGTATAATAATATAAGATATGAGTGCCTCGCATGTATACTTGTTTAAAATTTTTATTAAAAAACTAGTTTAATACATTAATTTAATATTAATTAAGTACTGTGACATACTTTTACGAAGAATTGCTTTGTCCTCCGAAAAAAATGAAGTATAGATGAAATTTTCATAACGCTCGAGAAGGTGGAAGACATAATATACAAACTAAAATAGAAAAACGATTTAAAAAATAAACAATAAATAAGAACGGACCCGGACGGTATCACCACAATAAAACACACTCACAATAATACTTTATTAAACCACTAGAACGGCCATTTTTAATGTTTTCTTATCTTACATTGTTAAAATAGACTTAGTATAATAACGTTCAAAGGTTGAAAAGTCTTATAAATTAATAATAATTTAATAATTAATTATTTAAAAAATTGAGAAAATTCTCCCATTCATTTTACATGGGATTGATAACAGGTGATAAGGAAAAGGAACATAATAAACCGAATCGAATAAATTATCGAAAGCTTACGCCATCTTGTGACGTCATTACTAATCATCTCTATATACATTTTTTTTTATTCACACACTTTTTATTTATTAACAAAAATCATTGATAACAACAAAATAGTTTATTACGTTTTATGCGTTTCTAATATATATGATGTACTGTCAACGTCAACGCTTTTAAAGATGTACTTAATTATTTTGCGTTTCGTGTAAAACTGTGTCGCATTTCAAAATAAAATGTTATACCTATAACATATTACTTTAACATGTTTAATGATAATTAATATACACCCAAACAATAACACACTAGTGGTTTGATTTAAAATAATCTATAATTGCTTAGCCAGAATATACATAGAAATAATTTCATCAGGCGATCGTTTCAGTCTTTCGACAATTTTCATTGATCAGTTTACCTTTACTGAGTAAAAGAAAGAATGAATTTGTTGTTTTTGTCCAGGTGGAATGATGTTTTCCGATACGTTCGGATATTTTTCTTTCGGTGTGACCAAGATAAAATCCGTTTCATGTGATGCAATAGCCTATGAGTGTAAGTTACCACTTTTGTCTGGAATGTCTGATTTTTGATTGATCACTATAAGTATCTGCCTAATGTTAAATAAGGTCTGCAGGTTACTTCATTGCTACTACTATTTTTATATAATTTTTCCTACGTGTGTTGAGATATCTTCTTGGTATGGTAGTCTTATCCACCAATGTAATCTGTCCGGTGTGTTACTCTGATTTGAGGCATTTTTGGCAATGGATTTTCAAATTAAATTGTGTACAATTCTAAGCCAAGGCGATTGAGGCGCCGCAGGGCAGGCCGCACAGTTTTTTTCAATCGCAGATATTATATACGAAAATTGAGACGCAGAGCAGGGCAGGGTAATACTGCACGACAAGAGACAATGGCCTAGCTAATTCCAGTAGATATGGCGTTTCAATTCGCAAAGTTTCTTATATATCTGAGATAGAAAAAAACTGTGCGGCCATGCTCTGCTTTCGCCTGCAACCCAATGTGCGCTTTTGTTGGTATTAGTGTAACTGTTATTCCTATAGCTATTGTTTTGATAGTGTCATAAAGAATTTTCAAGCGTAGACGGTTGAAATTAATCTGGGGCTATATGCGGGCTACTTTTAATAAACCATCCAAATTCAAAATCAGATGAATACTTTTGAACATATATAGGTGTTAATAAATTGATGTTTATCCGCACGTGGAACAGAAATAAATGGTCGCGTAGACTGTTAATACTTATACAAGACCATCAATGGACAATGCATTAATATCGGACAAAAATTGAGCGACAGACAGGCCGACTTACAGACATGGAACCACAAATGTTCCCTGATGTCTGAAACGGATTTCTGTTTTGGAATTTTTGAAATCGGAGACAAAAGAAATTTTTTTTTTTGAACGATCACATAGCTTCCGACCTTCGGCAAGCTCGGAAGCAAAAAAGGGGGAAACAAAGATATTTGACAATAATAGGTTGTAAATGAACAAAATCATTAAAGTATTCACCATAGGAAGCAAGGAAGCTAGGTGCCATATTAATTGGCAGACTATTTTTAAATCTGTCCAAATTGTTTGGTTTATTTACATGCAAATACACTCTTACGATGTACAAAGCTCATATATACATATACGATATACCTACGAATGTACATATCTCATATGTAGCGAGGTGTTCATAGTTTTTTTTTTATTCAAATGAGTCTAATAGACATACTTTTAAATGAAATATTTGGCAACGATATGTACCTTGCTTAGAGATGTATTGTAAAATTACATTTTTAGGACAGTTATTTATAAATATGTAAAAGGTTAATGCAAGTGTTAGATATTAGTTAAAGTTGGAATTGAATAATTATTTTCATAAGAAACATTGGTAATAAAAAAGGTTGACAGTATTTTATTCTCTTCCTGCTGGCTTGATTACATTTAAAATTTAATTTATTACATCCCTCACACAATATAGAATTGAGTGTCATAGAATAAACGAAACCAAAGCCAACAGACAGACAAGGGTCTGTCTGTTTGAGAAGATTGCGAGGGAGAAGAAGAATTAAATGAAAAAATTCTAGATTGCTTAAGTAATAAGAATGTGTAGTACATAAATTTTAAAATGAGAGACAGATGGGCAGACCAAGTGAAATATTTTCAGCCTGAGGTGAAGGGGGTTACTGTAAAGTTAGTTCAACTATCCCGGAGTTCTCGACTATAATTTATGTGATATCGATTTGTCGTTATTATAATTTGTTGGATTAGTTGTAAATCGATTCATTTGGTTGAGTATCGATTCATTAGATTGAGGATTGATTCAATAGATTGAGTATAGATTAAGGTTTAGATTTATCAGATAAGTATGCTTGTATTTATAATGTACGTATTATATTGATTTAGATTAAGTATCGATTAAAATTTAGATTTATCAGATTATTAGACCTTTATAAGAAAAAAGCGTAATCAGTAGCGTGGTTAGAACAAGGGGTTACATTTATTACTATTGTAATAAATACCAACAGTTGTATTTATTTATTAATACCAACAGTTTCTTTGATTGAATGAATTTATTTTTAATTCCAAAATCTTCAAAGTTATATAATATTTACGAAGGAGTTAATTATTATAATTTTATAAGGGAATACAGAACAACTTTGAAATTCCAAATACTGTTTTTGAGTCATATTTTCTTTAAATTTATAAGTTATGAATGAATATAATGCCCCACACCTCCACAAAGGACCAGAGGGCTAATAGTACTCCAACATCAATGCAGTAAAGCTGCTATAAGTATTGGCCATACGCCACTCGCTCTCGCCTCCCGAAGGATGACAAGAGATGCAAGTAAGGGGCAGATCCCCTAGATATTTTATAAATAACATATATGTTATAAAAATGATAAAATTAAACTGAGGGAATGTTATATATGTATTTGTGAATTTTTAAAAAAAAATGTTTTTATGAGTAATATCTATCAATTCCGAAGTATATTTTTCCGGGATGTCTCAAGGTGTGGGATCAGTCAAAATAGCCGTTTCCCAGGGCAACCAGCTAGCTTGGTTTGACGCACGATCACAGTCCATCTATACGTTAAATAAATATCACTTCACGCTGCTCAAGTCACATTAAATCCAGCCAAGTTATGATTTTAAAATATTTTTTAAAAACATTTTCCTCTTAGAAAATTCTGTCTCAGATTACATTTTTATAACTAGAGTTAGAGTGAGGGAAAATCCTAATTAGGCTTTTCCGGACATCAGATTTCTTTATTGAAAGAAAAACTAGTTAATTTATTAATTATAAAATTGTATTATTTTATCCGAATGAAAATGACATACTATAAATGCATGTTGCATTTTTACTTTTGCATCCAAGTTTACTGAAGGTAGCGGAAGCATTGTGATCTCCTAAAGAACGAAATGTCAGGACAGAAATCCGTTTCAGACATCAGGGAACATTTTTGGATTTGTGTCTCTGTCTATCGGTCTGTCCCAGCAATTATTCTGCCAAGTCGGTTATCAATCCCATATTAAAAACTAGTGGGATGATTTTAATTAAATTTGGATAGAAGATTAAAATTTGCCCACTTTTTGTGCCATATTAATATGCCCCAACAAACTTGTTATTACAAACAACAATATCTTAACTATAATTACTCATCCGATAGTATATGAAAAGAGAAAATTTATTGAAATACAGGCGACAAATTTTGAAGACCATTTTGGGAAAATAATAACGTTTTAAGGTCTCTTAAGTCCAAAACATTCATTTATTAAAAAATAAAAATTTATTTTTTTGCCAATTGTTTGTGCAGACGCCTAGAGACATACAATGGGCTGATTGTGGTAAAATTTTACATACATGCTCAGAAACATAAACCGAGGTGAAATCGAGAAATTTAGCCCTTAATCTGGAGGCGCTACGTCCCCTAAGGTCCATAAAAAACCCGAAAAATCGTCAAAACACTGTTCCTCAAAAACGTTCCTTATAATTTTTATTTAAAGAAACTTCTCAAATGTAGTTAATCAAAAGATGAATTTAACAAACAAGCCGTTTTCCTGAATTGTCCCTGCTGCAATATAAAACTAAATGTAAACAATCACCTGTTGTGAAAACTTTTTTAATATGTTTAATAATTAATTATTTAAATAAGGTAATATTATCTAATTTAATATTAGATTATATATTGGTATTCAAATTCAGAATCAATATGATGTAGGTATATGAGAAATATTTGTTAGTTTTTGTCAGACTTTTTTTTTAGTTTTATTTCCGGTTTCTTTTACATCCTGATGATCAACATAATATTAGGTTATTGCAAGACGGGCCACAGGATAGGCCACTTTACTCATCTTCTCTATGTAATACATCAGTGTGAAACATGTTTCACCTCTCTAGGCTTCGAACCAGATGTGTCGGTGTTGAAACCTTGGTTTCAGGAGAATTGCGAGAGTTATAACTTATTGTTGTAATATTATTTGTCTCCTTTTCTTTATAAGTAATTAATTGTAATGGTTTGAAATTTAACTTTCTACTTATGGATATCCATAGTTAAATTTTATGCATTTTAACGTTAATAAATTACATATATTGTTTATTTCTGCAGGACTTCAGACTGAGCTGAGAGAGGCTTATCAGGACGCTGAGATAGCCAAGTACAAGATGTCGAATCTACAGCTCGAGCTAGAGGAAACCAAACAGAATTTAGAGCAGGCGCAGAATCATGAATCAGGTGAAAAAATATACTCAAAATATTACATCGCCAAATTTGATCGAATCCACTGGAATCAATTGTTTGAGGAGAAAACACATATTCTAAATATACCCAATGAAAAGACTTTAAAATTATAAGTAACATGACATATAACCATACACTTTTTTTAATACCCTCATATTGGCCATATTTGTTATCAAAATGCCGGCAAAAAATTGCAGCTTTGTATTAAATACATATTCTTTTCTATCTCTTCAAAACGATGTTGTGCTGACTAAAAAATCGTTTGCTATATTGGCCACCATCTTGAAAATATTTAGTGTGAAATTTCCAAAAAAAATATACAGTTGTCACAAATAATAAGATGTACCTGTGTGCCAAATTTCCTTTAAATCGGTTTATTTTTGTCCCAGTTATCGTTAGACAAACAAATAAACTTTTAATATTTTAAGTCTCTGATATAAAGAACTCACTATACTCGTTCAATTGCCACTACGAAAGTTCAATTGCCTCTTACACGATTAGAAATACTTGCTGGTCCATTGGCCATTTATTTGGCGGCCAACGTATAATTATCTCAGCTGGTTGCTGATATTACTCAGGAGCTCATCTAGAATACTTCAACTTTAGTCTTAAGTCAGCATGTCTCCAAAAACTATTCGCCTTCAAGATCTGATGTGAAATTTGACGCACCAATAATACAATTTTGTTTGTGTTTGACAGACCGATTATTTCACCTCATCTCCAAAATTTTAGAAAACACAAAATCTAATGGGTTCTTAAATCCTAAAGCAAAGTCTTTCCCAATTTAACTTCTTAGTTTGGAGTCACACTTTTTCATATCGCACCTATTTTCCCTACAACCGTAGGAGTCGAAATCCAAAATGATGCCTACTTAGATGTTTTCAAATATCTCTTACTGAAAAAACATACCCAATTTCAAACCTTCTATATCGCTAAGTGGAAAAAATGGAGATAATGTGATATTTGTGAGCACTCACTCTTTTATATTTTAGTGAACAGAGTATTTTAAGAATAATTAGTCATTAAGAGTATTTAAAAAAAAAATAATAGTCCCCTCCCCTGGGCGTAAGAATAGCGAAGAAAAATTAAAGCCCCAGCGTCACTTGGTAAATTTAAAATTTAAATGAAAAAAAAAAAAAAAAAAAAAAAACCCTTGTCTAATTGCTTCAACTCTATTACAAGGTTAATGACTTTCAACTGAATTTAAATAATTTTAAACATAAGTTTTACCAAGAAACTATTTATAATCTTATTTCATTTTTTTATCATTTAAAAATTCATTTTTCAAAAAAAAATAATAATACATTTTTAAAAAAGGCGGAATAGACGAGAGATAAAAATTAAATACTCAAAATTAAGAAACAAGATGTCTTAAATTGATTGTGGAAGAAATATGTTCGCTAAACGGTTTTGGGATACAATATGATCACTCGTGCATTTAAAAAAATGTGTTTTTTCCCCTCCTTGATTTATCTTTTTGGCGGGCTCTTGTCCAATTTGGCGGTAATCCCGTTCAATACATAGATAGATGTATAAATACATATTACATATTGTGTATGAGAGGTGTAGATTCCTCCCCCGTATGCAGCTCGTGTTTAACACCTTGGTAACGTTGTTATGCTCAGATAATCTGTATAATTAGAAAGAAAATATTTCTCTCAGTTAAATGTCATGATATTAAATTTTATTTTTAAAGGCATTATCTTAAATTTAAATTACTCAAATCCTAAATACGTGTGAATTTAAATTAACACGTATTTTACTTTACGACTCTTTGTTATAGCTTGACGGTCTCTTAGACAATATATAATAGTGTTAACAATGACAAAGTATTTCCGGGTTTTAAACAGCTACAGTTCAGCTCTATTAAAACGTAGCATGTCTATCTAAGTCTGAAAAGCGAATCTCAGCAAAATAAAACACATGATGATTTAGGAGCGGGGGTTGGATACAGGTCCCCTACCCCCCGCCCTTGACACACGATAAAAAATTAAATTATATATATAATTGAAATTTTAATGAAATTTAGATGGCAGGTCATATTTCTACCTTCTACCTTGTATATTTTAAATAATTAACAAAAAATAAAACTGCATCATTTCCGTAAAATGGTTATACTTTTCATTCCTACATTAAAACATTTTCAAAACTATAATTAAATAAAAAAAAATCATATAGATCATTTATTATAACAACATTTTAATAAAATATTATCTAGTCATATTAGACAACTATTATATTATCCATGTATTAAGGATACATTTAGGTTAAACCTTTAAACTGGGTTAAAACTATTTATTTGTCAAATATTTAAAACGTTATTTATCTAAAAAAAGTAATTTGTCTAAAACCAAAACAACTAAAACAAGGAGTTAGATCTAAAAATATAAGTCACTTTACTTATACCATGTCAGAATAGAATTTTTATAAATTGTACCAATTTAGCAAAATTTAAAGAGCGTAGACGGTTGAAATTAATCTGGAGCTATCTGCGGGCTACTTTCGATAAACCATTCAAATAACATAAAAATCAGATACGTACTTTTGAAGAACTAGGTGTAAATAAATGTATATTTGAGCCCAATGTGGAAGAGAAACAAATAGCCGCAGAATGTTGAAACATATATGGGACCAACAATGGGCTAATTATAACCTACGATTCAAATGTTATTAATATTGGACGAGTAGTTTTTAAGATATGCTGGTTCAGACAGGCAGACACGGAAAATGTTCCCTGATGTCTAAAACAGATCTCTGTCTTGGAATTTTTTTAATCGGAAATATTAAAAAAAAATTTAATGAGTACGCACATTATTGGGAGAGTTTATTTCTATTTCGTATTATTACTCGACTAATAAATTTTGATTTGATTTTTGAAATGATAAATTTTGTGCACTGTAATCTATTCATTTAGGGAATTTACCCACATCACGATTATAATTATTAAAAGTTTATAATTTAATTGGATTGGCTTGATGTTTTCAGAGACTGAAAGTGACGATGAAGCTGAGAGAGCACTGAGAGATGAAAGACTTAAAGAAACAGAGGAGAGGATAGCTCATCTAGAAGAACAACTGAAGCAGGTCATCAAGGAGAAAGAGGAAGTAGAGAATAACCTCAGTCAGATAGTCAGTGACAGGGATCAGCGAATAAATGAAATACAGAGGGTAACTACCTGTACATTATCTTAATAATAATCTGTTGCTCAACAGCCCCAGGATGGCGTAGGTCTGTCAACTATATCATATGAAATGGATGACACGTGATTAGCGCGTTTCTCCATCGGAAGACCTCCGTTGCCTCAACAGTAGTACAACGTCAAAGCTCGAGTACCCTGGGCATAAGTGGATTCTTCAGCTCTTATTTTTGTTTGGACACATGATTCAATGTTGCATCATTACAAACATACAAGCCACAAAAAATCATCATCTCTCGGAGGTTTCTAGTCTCTAAGATTTTAAGAATTTGGAAATTTTGGACAAATTGCCGGATTATTATTAAAAGTAGAAATAGCTATGATAAGAGCTCTATAGTTAATTTAGCAATTCTCATTTTATAACGTTAGTTTCCGTGGGAAGAGTCTAATGCAATAAATTTAGATCTCGTGGAGGAGACCGCATAAGAGATTTAGTGGATACCGTAACAGGGATCATTCTCAAGGGAATTCATGATGATGATAGTCAGTTAAAAAAAACTCATCATGCGAATCTCCTTAAGAATGGTCCCTATAATGAGTTCAAAGTGTCGGGATTAACAATCTTTTACGGGGTGATAATAACTCTTAAAATGAGCAACTCCTTGGAAAATAGTGTCTGCAATGATTTCGAAACGTATGGATTTACAAAATCTGAAACAGTGGAAAGGATCTAAACCACGCTATATAATATGATCGCTTTGTTTACTTTAGCAGACATGAGACCTTTCCATGGATATCTGCGTCAGGAATTGATTAGTATCTTTAACTTTACATGCTTCTTTGTTATATGATTTTATTATTTTTATTTTTTTGCAGGCGTATGATGATGCACTTAGGGAACAAGACGAAATGATCGCGAAATTCGAAGAGGATTTTGAAGAGCTCAGAACACTGCATTCAAGACGAGAGCAACAGTTGCTGGACGACTTCGAATGGAAATTGAGGGAGGTTGAGAAGAACTGTAAGACTAGAGTGGAGAAGAAAGACCGGGCTAAGGATCACGAGATTGCTGAACTGGTCTGCAAGCTTGCCGAAACTAACGTTCAACTGCAGGAGGTATGCACTACGATCAACATAAAGGGGTATCCATAATATGGAAGATGATCAATTTTACTTATAATTCCACCTAAATTATTAATTTAACCCAAAGAAATTTCATGGGAATTAAACCAGATATCTGGTTGCTCAAATATTCACGGCTAACGTTTTCCAAATAATCTTAGTGATACCTTTTGTTCTGTAGGCAAAGAAGTTTGAGGTTTGCAAAGTTGAACTGGAGCAGTCATTAAAAGCGAGCACAGAACTGAAGAGAAACCTAAGAACAACCAATAGGAGACTGGAAGAGGTGCAAGTCAACGAGAAAGTTCTTCAGGAGGAAACATCCAGGCTTAGGACA
Organism: Gerris lacustris; assembly: GCA_951217055.1. NCBI lineage: Eukaryota > Metazoa > Arthropoda > Insecta > Hemiptera > Gerridae > Gerris > Gerris lacustris. The sequence goes on along the minus strand of OX578280.1, from coordinate 41,068,848 downwards.
CAACTTGACAAAGAGAAGAGCTTCGTCACCAGCCTCCAGGTAAAGTTCAATAGTCAAGTTCTAGGATTCTAGAGCTCTCACCGGTGATGAGTTCGGGGAGCCAGGGTGACTGTTTGGCTTAAGTTACTTGTCTGCTCAATCAATGAATCATGACTGCTTATCAATGAATCGGGCCGCGGTGCTCTGATCTATACCTGTAATTCGAGGGCGGCACAGGATCATGGGTTAGTTTCATTTTAGCTGATCAAATTTAAATTTTGTTTGTTTGCAGACGGTTCACAGGGAGGAACTTGATGAAAGAGAAAGGAAAATGAACTTCAGACTGGATACACAGAAGAATCTAATTAATTCTGAGGTATAACTCGTCAATTTATGATAAATTAGAATTTTTGTTTTCAAGCTTAGCAAAGGTCATCATTCTGAAGAAAAAAATTGTTTATATCTCCAAATTAAAAAAATCGGTACATCAAGCTCGATCAAAACTTTCTTTTATAAATATTTAATTCAATACATTTATGAATACAATTTAAAGAGTTCAAAAGGTGATTGTTTACTCTCCATTTATGATTCGGAAACCAAAATTTTCCGAATTTGTCAAATTCGTCTTTAAATGGACTTCAAAATAGATTTTTTCACGTTTTTTAGGGCAAGACATAATTTTTAAAACAATTTTTTAATTTTTTTTAAAAATCCACTTTTTTGGACTCAGAGGGCTTAAAAGGTGACCTTAAAAGGTGCAAATCTATCAAACTATAATCTTTATGCCATCATACTACTTTCTCTATTTATACCACGTATGTGAGAAAGTGAAAAATTCGTTTAATATGCCAGAGAACATTTCCGGTCTCGCGTCTATCTGGCGTCAACATTTTTGCAAACTAACACATCTTAAAAACTACTTGGTAGGTCTACTACCAAGTAGTACAACCACTGATGATCCCATTTTAATTTAAACTGTATGCGCTCAATAATATTGAAAATTTGACCCCACTAGTTTCAATAAAATGTATCACCTCAATCACACTATTAATTCCCAGTGGGATCTAATTATTTCATGCTTATGTGGCTATATTTATCCAATAATAGGACGCAAGGAAGCTATGAGCCACACTACCAAGCAGACAATTTTTTCCTTGTATTTTAATTGTTATCAAATATATATATATTTTTTTTTAGTGGGAGGAAAGATTAAAAAGGGAGACTCGGCAGTTAAAACAGGAACTGGAGAGAAGAGCCAGAGAAGAAACTAACGCTGCAGTGGAACAAGTCAGAAAACAGATGGACAAAACTATCACTTCGCTCAGAAACGAACAGGAACAGAAATCTAAAACTCTCAGTCTAGAGGTAACGTAAATAATTAGTACAATGTACTACTTTAGCAAATATACAATATTAGCGCAATCGATATTAGAATAATCAATAAGTAATGAATCCATTCATGTTTTTGCGGGTCGTTCTATAAACATTGCTTAGTTTGAGACCAAAAAAATTTTTATAATTCATTTCCCTGGCTGACCTATACTACAAAATTCCAAAGGAATGCATTTTTTAAATAAAAAATTATTGATGAATTTTCTGAATATAAGATTAGAAAAGTGGATAAGTTAATAACTATATGGGTGCGGTAGAAACATTTTAGACACAATCCTAGTAGCCACTAGGATTATTTGTTCGAATTCACTGTCGCAGATTTAAGTCCAAGCTTACATCCCGGCTGAGTCTGCAACAATTTTGAATCTGGCATATTGCAGGGCTGAATATTTGAAACCCGTCCGAAATAGGATTCTCTGACTCAATGTTGCCCGAGTGTGAATCCGAATCCGAATGACCGAATCACAGCGTGTATCAGGCTAGATTAATCGAAAAAAGTTTAAATCAATTCTCTAATTTGGTACTCAAATTTAGCTTTATTTAGAAAAAAGTACTCTACTGCGATACAGCCGTATTTGACTATTTCAAAAGCCTGGAAAATCTCCGTTTGCACTCACCCATATCAAGTGACTGACAAAATAGCCAATGTACATTGTACATCTTTGGCTATTTTTCTAAAAGTCCCATTGCGTTTACATGTACCTACTGATTGTCAAAAAAAAAAAAAAAGGAGGTCACAGTTAATCAATATAGTGGAGGCGACAAAATGACGATTAAAAACGATGTTACAGACCAAGAGTGGAAATCTGCAGGATTCAGATTCCCACAACATGGACCAAACAGAAAACACACATCTGTGTTGGTTAGCAAAAGAGGTGAGACAGTAGAATGTCAGCAAGAATAGATAAAGAAATGTAATGTAGCTAAATGCATCCGTTGAGTATCTAATTTTCTAAGTCTTGTATCAAATTGTTATCGTAAAGATTAATCAATTAATTTAAATTATGTAAAACAATAATAATATCCAATAACTCATAACTCTTTTTTGTTTAAGTGGTTAAAAATGTTTAATCGGCAATGTGTCATGTGGGGTGATCATTGAATGAGGACACTCAGAGTACAAATATATTATATTTGGTTTCGTTTTTGTACCAGTTATCTTTGCGCTATGTGCGTCCATACAAATTGCGTTTTCGTGTCCTTCCCCTTCCCTACCCCTTTTTTATTAACAAACGAAAAAAAGTTTTTTATCGATATTTTTCAAAAGACACATATTTTGTGAGAAAATTTCCCCTCCCCCCCCCCCCCCCCCCCCCAATCTTATAAATAATTGTCTTGGGTATGGTTTAAGCTAGAGACGTCGCAGTAGTGCCACTTCATTTGGCTGACAAAAATATATTGAAAGGCGTTTGTTTCACGTCATTATAATATTGAAATGGCCGATTATTCTGGTTAACGAACATGTCAGATTTGAAACATTGTGTATGAACCCTTTGTGTATACTTAAAGCGCATTCTACTTGCACACTTTACTACTTGCACACTTTACTACTTGCACATTCTACTTGCACACAGGGTATTCCGCATTATATATCCATTATCTTGTTAAGAATAAAAAATAAATTAATATTAACATTATTATAACTCATCAATATAATTTAAAAAAATAAAAATAAATAAAATAAAACTTTATAAATTTTATTAATGGCGAAGACCGAGAAAATAAAGTACTGAAAGACATTTAGAAAAGAAAAGAAAAACATTTAGGTATACCTTTTAGTTCTACTTTATTCTTTAGGTATACTCTTTTAGTTTAGTACCCCTTTAAAGAAGTATTGAATTAAAATAGGAGACATGAGGCAAACCTTCAGTTGAGTACCTTATAAGTACAAGACAAAGGAATGACACTTTTGTACTTGAAAGAGATACCTTATAAGTATAATTAACTATCAAGACAAATATATAATATTAGTACTTTTATGTACAGATACAGAAGTGTGATGTTCCTTTGTCCCAAAATATTTTAGACTAAATATCCCTTTGTCTAATAGATAATTAGACAAAGGGACATTATTATTTCTATACATGGAAGAGTTCAAATTTTTATTCCCACCCAGGCCATGTCAAATTTAATTTGAAACTGAGGTGTACTGAACTAAATAGTGCCGAAGTTTAATTTATTTGTTCATTTAAAATTATTGATATGTTCCCAAATACATATCAAGTCGATGGTTTATAGAGATGATTAGTAATGACGTCACAAGATGGCGTAAGCTTTCGATAATTTATTCGATTCAGTTTGTTGTGTTCCTTTTCCTTATCACCTGTTATCAATCCCATGTAATTTGAATGAGGGAATTTTTATAACTTTTTCAATAATTAATTATTAAATTATTACTGATTTCTAAGACTTTTCACCCTTTGAATGATATTATACTAAGTCTATTTTAACAATGTAAGATAAGAAAACATTAAAAATGGCCGTTCTTGTGGTTTAAAATAAGTATTATTGTGAGTGTGTTCTATTTAATTGATATCCTACGCGTCCGTTCTTATTTATTGTTCATTTTTGAAATGGTTTTTCTATTTTAGTTTGTATATTGTGTCTTCCACCTCCTCGAGCGTTATGAAAATGTCATCTATATTTGATTTTTTTCGGAGGAGAATTTTTATGGCAACAGGAAATACAAAAAATCAAGTATACTCAAATAGCTTTTTCGTTGATATGACCCTTCACACAAGTACTCATTTTAAACAACTAAAATGAAAGTTTTTAATGTTTTCCTTATTGCACTCGTTAAAATAGACTTACTATATTAACGTTCAAAGGGTGAAAACTCTTATAAATCAATAATAATTTAATAATTAATTATTTAAAAAATTGAGAAAATGCTCCCATTCATTTTACATGGGATTGATAACAGGTGATAAGGAAAAGGAACATAACAAACACTGAGTTAAATTTTCGAAAGCTTTTGTGACGTCACACTAATCATCTCTATACAAACGAATCTCATAATAGGGATGAACTTATTATAGAACTCTAATTTAGGATACAAATCAGAAGTTCTACTAGAATGGTGGAGCTAGCAGTTAAAGATCACTTTTTCACAGAGTAAGACATGGTATTGAATCTGCAGGATGTCATTTCGGACAGATATTGTAAATTAACAAATTAAATGTCTTTCTTTTTTTAAAGTTCAACTTTCAATACTTTTACTTCTGTTAGAGAATATACCTTCAGTCATTGGAAACCCTGTTAATAAATTTTAATTTTTTTTTTTTGTTTTATATTATATATTTTTTTATACAATTCAAATTTAAAAAAAGGAGTGAAACTGATGAGGAAACATTTCTATTAATTGGAATTTTCCGAAGCAAATGAAATGCTTCGGAATGTATAACAGACTGCTTAATGTAACTGGGATAAATCAAATAATCAAAAGTCTTAATGAATTTGCTACAATAATATTAAATTTTACCAATGCAGGAAGTTCAGCATAAGCTGCACATTCTTCGCAATCAGGTATATTAATTATTTTAATCATATAAAATCATAAATATAATAATAATAATAAATAAAAAAATCATTTTAAAATATAGAATCTGATACTACTCGTACTAAACTGTTTTATATATATGTATAAATATTTACTTAATCTAATAATTTCCATTCGTTAGTTTTTCTTTTTAATTAATTTTTTGTTGATAATTGTTTTAATTAAATTATTTTAAAAGCCATTCTTGTTAATACCTTGAAGATAGAAACAGTTTTTCCGAAACGTCCGTAAATCCACAGTTTAAATTTTTACTTTTGATTGATCCTTGAAATCCACATCCTTTCCTTTACCAAGCTTTTGTTTAAAAATAGTCTTACTCAGCGAAGAATTGAACCTTGACCTAAGAGAATGTAAAACATCTGATATAACTCGTATTTAACTTTTCTCAAATACGAGTACAATTACTCATTCCTGTGTTTTCCATTTATTACTTGTTAATAATTTTCGAGGTTACACTTTATTATATTATTGAACATTTTATAGAAATAAGTGTTTCGAGAAGAATCAAACCCAGCCTCTCAAGGTTCCGCGTGTATGCGAATTTTCTCAGGAGCTAGCTTTTTCCCGGGAAAACTAATTATAGGGTTATATTCGTAAATAAATGGACTACATTTTAGAATTTTTAATCAAATCGTCGAAACCGTTTTTGAGAAATCATTTTTTGAATAGAGTTCTTGAGGAGAAAAGCCTCTAAATTTAGAGCTATAATTCATTTTTCAATTTCACGTCGGTGTTTGATTTTTCAGAATCTGTACGCCAAATTTCATCAAAATCAGCCAATTTTTTAAACCCCATTTTTTAGGATCTCAAAAAGTGTAAATCAATTCAAATCTCTAAACCGATTACATAAAATACTTTCTCTCTATATATACTACGTATATGAGAAAGTAAAAAGTTAAATTAGGTATATAAATGGTCATGAGCTGGTGGCCGCATTAAAGCGATTTTAATACACAATTGCTCTGCCGACATTATAAAAAGAATTAAATTTTAAAGAAAATCTAAACTTCTTCTTTTTTAGTTTAATCACTAACACCAGTTAGTGCTTAAACCAACATGGGAAACTAACATGCTTAAACTAGCATCGGAGGAATGGAAGCCATTCCTCCTCATTCAACTCTTGCTTAGTTAAAAAATATGCCTAAGTTATGGAAATATAATGCGAAATTCTCTGTATTAGGTAACCTATGTGTCTTCATTTTTTATGTTCTCTCAAGTGATATTTTTATCATATCAGCTACATTCGTCTTTCTGCACTTTTTTTTAACAAAAACAATTAATTTACAATTAAGAATCACAATAATTGACTAACCTATGGTGGACGCATGCTTTTCGAAACTGCAGGAAAGCAGCACAATCTGCATCAAGAATAAACTAATAATGTCAGCACATTTAATTCTCATAGAGGAAGGTAAGCATGGGGATGATCTAATATTGTTAACACAATTAGTTCTTATAGAGGATAGATAATAAGCATGGGCATGATCTAATATTGATAGCATAATCAGTTCTCATTGAGCACAGGTTCCCAAAGTAGGCGACATCTTCCGGACGTTGAGATAGTATAAGTGGATGATATATCCCGCTGGGGGTGATGAGATAAGTGGGCGATGAGTCGTTACTAAGTGACCTGTGGTTCTCAAATTTATTTTCAGCGTTTTGCCCATGTTTCGCACCGTGTAAGAGTAAAAATATGTAACAGAAGTGTTTTTTCTGGGACAGGGAGGCAGCAATATTAAAAAGTTTGGGAACCTATGCTGTAGATGATGTTCTAATATTGTTAGCACAATCAGTTCTCATAGAGTGTAGAGGTTGGTAAGCATGTGGATGGAATCATCTGTGCCTTCATATTGTTTAAAACAACTTGTAAGAGGATCATCAGTTCAATGATGATGATAATCAATGTTTTTGAACTGATGAATTTTTCCGCCCTTAATCTTATCCTGATATCATTGAAGGTTGAGGAGCTGAAGAAAAGACTGGTTGCAGAAGAGTTGGAACACAAGGAGGCACTGGATAATGTTCAGTCGAGATCAGACACAGAACTAATAGAGATGAGAAGGAAAATGGAAAAACTCTACATGAGCTACGAAGATAAAATTGAAAAAATCAACGAACAGCACGAACAACAGATAAGTAAGTGTAATTTATTAATGGGGAAAATTTTATTTTGAAATTTCACTCACAAGAACAGCTTGTTGCGTCACTTATGAAGTTTAACGACTATTAGTCATGTTTTTAATATTTATAATCTTAATTCAAGGGTCGACCGACGATTAAGAGCCAGGACTTGCTCTGTATAGTTAATGAGACCAAATGAAAACAAAGTAAAATTAGTGTGCACACACACATTAATTTTATTTATGCCTAACTCAGTGGGTAGTTAGGGATGGTGGTTACATTAAAAAATTATAGTTAAAATTAAAAATATATATTTCTGTCAGAGGTCCAGGTTCTTTTTAAAAGGATATGAACCAACCCCTTTCATATTATTATAATATAAGATAACCATAAGTTATATAAAATATATACAATGTATATTAATGGATTGATTAATTTCCATGTATATATTAATGGATTGATTAATTTCCATGTATATATTAATGGATTGATTAATTTCCATGTATATATTAATGGATTGATTAATTTCCATGTATATATTAATGGATTGATATGAATTGAACTTCGTGATTAAATAGGTGATGGTTGGTTGAAGATGGTTGTTGAGGTTTTTGGCCCTGGACTAACCCCCCTATAGTTCAACTATGGAATTAGATGAACAAGAAAATAAACAGTTAGGGGTAATCTTGGAGACACCCAACTTGGTAAAACATTACTTTGAGGATTAAATGTGTAATGATCCAAATAGAGTCTCATCCCGTCTCAAGAGCATAATTTTTAATTACAATTTACGTTTACCGTGACCGTTTACGAATTTTTACTAGTAAATGTATCACACATAACGGAAAGCAAAAAAAAATAAATAAAATGCGTTGTTATAATATTAAATTAACAATCGAGAGCTTACTGCAAATACAGACGAGATGTTATTATTTGTTTATTTTTACAGATAGGGTACAGGAAGATTGTGATAAGAGGATTCAGCAGATAGAAAGCAACCTTCAGATGCATGCTGGAACAACAAGGACAACAGTAGAACTCGTCAAGGAACAACTTCATAGGGATAACCAGGTCAGGTTGCAGCAGCTCGAGAATCAACATCAGCGACAACTAGGTAAACATCATAGTTTGTCACTTGACAAACATAACTAGTTCAAATGACTGGTGCATTTTGGTGGTTAAAGGCGATCCGTACGCTCAAGTAACTCGTCAGGTACGTCGATGGAATCGGATTTGAATCAGACGAATTGATGTTAAATTGATTTTATTTTTCCACAGACTAGGAAAATCACGGTATTGCTCAATGAAGTCTGATAAACTCCCAAGAACATTATATGCAGCATGACGATAAGCGTCCAAAACACCAGATTACTTGCGCATGTGCAGTTATCGTAAATATATTATGCCGGCGGGCTCATTCCAAATGCTTCGTGTTCAGTTAGTTCTAAAATCTGCGCAATTTTACTTGCACAATGACTTTTAAATTTAGGTTTTTTATTATCTTAGTTTGAATTTAATTTGATTTATGTTTTCAGAGGAGCAGTGGATGCGAATGAACAGAGACAAGGAAGAAGCTCTGAGACAACAGGAAAGTAAACACAAGGAACTAGTCAAACAAATCCAACATGAGATGGAGCAGCTCAAAACCTACACTTCTAAATATCAACAACAGGTTATATCTCCCAACCGAAATCTATCTAGATTTACTTCTCTGTTCTTGCCTCTCTTACAGCAACTCCTACTAGAATTCCTACTTCTATCTTATCTCCATTCTTATAACCTCTAATATACAAAATTTAGATCTTCCGGAGGAGGTCAGAGTCGAAGATTGTGTGAATCCTTTATTTTCCAATCCATTGTTGGAATCACTCTTTATTTGCAAATCCATCGTTGGAATCATTGTCAAGGGAGACGCTCCATCATGTGGATACTAACGAACCACCATGTGCCTTCTCCTTAAAACGAACCGATAGACTATATAGACTGTTTACAAGGAATAATTTGTACATAAATTCTAATATGAGAGCAAAAATACGTTTTGGTAATAGATAACAAGAACCGATAAAATTATAAAAATAAATAAATTTTTACTCTCCATTTTTCTGGGGTATCAAGGGCAAATCAAAATATAATCAAATTTGCAAAGAACATAAAATGGATTCATTTTTGTTTTGTACCGTCTAAAAAAGTTAAAATAGAGTTCTAGCACTTCGAAATTTGCTAAAGAATCACCTATTACAATTTATTTACATAAATCTCCACCCATTATTTACCGTATGTCAAAAAAAACCGCTTATTAAAACGTTTTAAATTTGTGGCAATACTTTATTTTAGTCTTCTAGTACTAGTAGACAAATGGATTGCACTCTATAAATTGTTACTTTTATCTTAATATTATAATTTTAACAAAATTAAATATTTAATCATTTTTCAAGAATAGTCATTTTTACTATTCTTTTTAGTAATTTTCATAATAATTATTATCGATTGCATAGATAATTTTCAGGTCGAAATTTGTACAGCTTTTATATTTTAAATATAATTATTGTTATTGTTATTACTAAGTTTAATTTCTTATTAGGAAATTGTTATTTGTATTATTTTTGCATTTAGTTCTACTTTTTTATTTATTTCAATAATAAATATCTTAAATTATAATATATATATATATATATATATATATATATATATATATATATATATATATATATATATATATATATATATATATATATGAATTGATCGTTATACAATTTAATTTATGTAAAAAAAAAAATTAAAAATAAATAATATCTATTAAAAAATAAACTATAAAAAATATATATTTGAAGTCAAAGAAGTAAAATTATTAATTAAAAAAGTAAATAAATAGCTATTTATAGGGAAACCTAAGAAAATAAAATGCTTAAACTTTTAAACATTATTACTACAATAATTTAGTGATTTTTCAGGAGTACGTACATAATCTACATGTAACAGTAATTACAAAATGTATAAAATAAAATAAAAACTTAAAAGACTCCATTTTCATGTGATTATCTTTTTTAAGGAAATTTCAATGAAACTACGTCAAAGATTATTCTTAATTGGTATCTTTAGATGAATCAGGGTTCTAAATTTCCCTGCATGGTTGCTACAATAAATAAGGCATTACGCACATTGCCAAGAGAAGTAGATAACAATAGACAAGATTGTACATAGAATAATTTGCAATATTAAAGACGTAAAATGTTTTATGAAAGATAATATTTTTAAAACTTGGCTCAATGTCAAAATCAACATTTTTTTTGTACAAATATATCGAGATAGACTGTAGACAGACAGTAAACAATCATTACTAACTAAAGCTTACTAAGATAATAAACTATAAAAGAACCTGTTTAAATTTAACTTAAAAAAAATTGTTTAAATAGAAAAGAAGGGTTCTGTGTAGCCGTGATCGTAAAAGCGTTAGTATTCTTCTGCTCGGCCATATAAGAATCAAAGTGGAGCAGTGGCGTAGCGTGATTTGAAGCGCCCTGGAGCGGTAGTGACTCAACACTTACTCACTAATCAATTTATAATTTTTAAGTATTGGAATAAAATATTAGGGCATATAAATGTAGTTCAGTATAATATATTATTATTAATAGTTGGCTATTTTCAGTCTAAAATATATTACAAATAAATTTTTTCAAGACCTCTGGAATTTTTTCCCCTCAAGATGGATGCGCCCCCTTGGATTGTTGCGCCCTGGAGCGACTGCTCCATTCGCTTCCTTAGCGCTACGCCAATGAAGTGGAGGTCAAGAGCTCGATACCTTATTTAGTCACTTTGATTGAAAAAAAAAAAAAAAAAAAAAAAAAATGCTTCGACGGTACATTGATGTGTGAAGTGGCTCAACTCCATTCAGATATAGTAAACACGGATCAAATGAGTGTCCTAATTGCTAGGTACCATCTAGTGTCTTCAGGGGAGGACATATTCTAAGGAGTAGCAACGTTAAGTGTTAGTTAAAACATCCAAGAAAGCCATTGTAATTGCATTTAAAAATTATAAATGATGTATGGTGTGAAATATACATCGTTTATCGTGTGCCACTGCATATCACGTTGGCAAAAAATTAAAACATAGGCGGAAGATAGTGCGTTACCTGAGATTTGGATAAGAGCCCATGATGTTCTAAAGTAAACGTTGGATCAAGATGCAAAAGACTAGTTAGATTGATCCTACGAAACTACACTTCCTAATGAATTTCATTGCGATTTTTCGAAAATGTTTAAAGATCTTAGCAAGACAGAAAGCAAATCCTGATTAGGAAGATAATTCAGTATTTCAGCAATTGCCAACGTGCTGAGAGTTAAAGTTGCTAACAGTTAATTTTCAGAGAAAGTTACTTCGATATTTCAATCATTTCAAGCATTAATAAAAGAATGAAGAACGACCAAAAATTAAAGAGTCCCGCAGTTGTATAAAGTTTAGCCTGAAATTTGGAGCTTGTGAAGTCAAAGTGTAAGAAGTGTCGGAGTTGGACATACCTACAAAAGTGGTCATATTATAATCTTGAGAAGTCAAAGTGTAAGTAAGAAGTGTCAGAGTTGGACATACCATAAAAGTGCTCATAATCTTGGAGTCAAAGTGTATAAGAAGTGTCAGAGTTGTACATAAGTGTCAGAGTTGGACCAATAAAAGTGCTTATAATCTTGAGAAGTCAAAGTGTAATGTTTGACAAAGAGTAGGTTGGAGAACTAATGATACATTATTTATTTTCAATGACGTCTTGGGAAGATCTCAACATTTTGATGAACAACATGATTCTTACTCTGCAATTTCCCTTAAGTGTTAACGTTATCCCTATTTTGGCTTTGATAAACCTTTTTTGCACGCTGTTAATACCAAATTTGAAAAACAAAATTCTCGTTGCTTCTAATTGCCCAAAAAACATTTTTAGAAGAGAATTTTATTCCGTAATGCTAGGATTTATTGTTGTTTGCAGAAAGATAAGATGAACATTGGTCAATCAAAGGACACAAGTCCGAATGTAAGCAACTGCAACAGTCTGCAGAGCATTCCCACATGCCCCGTGCAGAGCCCAGTTTCGCCTGATCGATCCAACACTCAACAATCTATAAGGTAATTCAAATCCACTCCTTTTTACATTTATTTACATGTGCAGTGTTTACATAAAAACCTCTAAATTGTTTCATTTTTACATGGAATTATAAAACTAAAAATCGATAATTTGAGAAATTGAGTCGGAATTTATGTCAAAAACAAAATTTACAATTAATAATACTTGATAAATTACAAAGAATCGTAGTCTTCACATGAACATATATTTTCCCCTTTCTGCACGAACTTATAAACATAATTTCAGTACAACAGAGGTATAATATTATTGATCGAGCGTAGTGAGTTCTTCATTTCAAAGACTTAGGATTTTAAAAGTCTGTTTGTTTGTGTGTATGTCTAATGATAACTGGAGTAAAAATTGACAGATTTGAAAGAAATTCAGCTCAAAAGTGCAATTGTGTATAGTTGTTGGAAATGTCACACTTAATATGTTCAAGATGGCGGCCAATATGGATCTTTAGAGAATTTCGTTGAAAAACATTCCAAATCATCCCAGCATGCAATATTCAACATTTTGAGAATAAAAATCTGTAGCTGAGAAGTAAATTATTGTCACATTTTAGTAGCTTTTACGGGAGAGCTATTTCCGACATGCTAAAAAACGTAAAATTGAGCAGGCTTACTCTAAAATATACAACATTTTTACAATGAATTAAAAATGTATGCCAGTTATCGGTAGACAAACACACGAACAAACTTTTACAACCCCGTCTCTAAAATTAAGAACTTACTTTACCTCGTTCAACTCGTCTAAGGACTAGATTTATAAAAAAAAAATACATTTTACAATACTTCAATATAATTATCTACTAGAGTAATACAGTATGTACCACAAAAAGTTATTTGATTTAAAAATTTAACACATTTAAATGTATTTTAAAATATTTTTTATAATGTCGGACTCGATTTCTCAAAAAAAGGTACTTCTTTAGCTTTTTACTCCCCTATGTGTTTTTGGAATATAAATGACTTTAACTAAATAACTATTAAGACAAAGGGATGTTTAATCCAATGTACTTTGGGACAAAGGAATATCACACTTATGCTTTTATAAGGGGAGTAACAGTCTAAAGAAGATTATCCCGTAAAACATCTTTAGATTGTTACTCCCCTCTTTTTTCTTTATAAGGGGAGTAACAATCTAAAGAAGTGCCAAAAAAATCAGTTTGACAGAACAATTAGTCAACAACCATTAGAAGATTTCATGATTCTGCACCAGAGAAACGAACTGAAGATCAATTAAACTATTAATTAACAAATTAATTAAGACCGGTTAATTTATATTTCTCATATCTTATTTTTTAACTATGTCTAAATTGATGCTCAAATTGAGGCTCAAAATGTTAAAAAATGTTCTATTTATATTAATATTAAGCGTTTACACAAAATCATGCGGTAAGGCCTTCAGACGGATTGTTAAGTCTAAACTGTCAGGCCTGCCGGATCGTATGCTATTATTTTAGCATAATATTATCGCTATTTCTATTATTCTTTATTTCAAAAAAGTAAATTTATGTACTTACCATTCCGTAGTATAGTTGTACACTCTGGTTCTGGTATCAATCTAGAATTTAGCATACAATTTCATCCAATCTTTTACTTGATGAAATTATATGAAAATGGGCTTTGACATATTGTTCTGTACTATTTTACAAAATTTTAACACTATAGTTTTTTTTATCATATCTCAAATTGTATTGTGGTATGTGTTACAATATATCCACTTCCAAATTATTCATTCGTAAAATTACAATTAATTTCATTTAGTTATTTCATTTTTATTTATACCTTATCAGAAGTTAATTTGCTGTTTTGTTTTTGTTGTTTTCCTTTTTAATTCAGGTTTTTTTTCTTATTTAATTTCCATTAATTCTATAATTTTTTTTACTACTAAAAACCAAACAATGTAGTTTTATGAGAGTTGTCTTTTTTATTGAAAAGCTTTAATTAATAACTAGTTAATTATAAAAAGAAAAAAGATAATTAGGAAAATTTAAGATAAAAGTAATCTTATGTTTAGAAATTAAAAAAAAAAAAAAAAAAAAAGATAATGAAGGAAAAAGAGAGATAAAAATATTTTAGGCTGCCAGGAATCGAACACATAGTCCTTTCATTTATCAACATCATCGTTATTCATGATTACACAAGAAATAAATTAATGCAATTTCACATTTTCTGAAGATTTTACAAAAATAATTAAAAAATGCAAACTGGCAGATTTATATGCATACCTATATTTTTAATCTCTCTATTAAAACTTTTTTTCAAGTTAACTTTGTAAAATCATAAAAAAATCAATATATTCAACATATAATACAATTTTAATAACAACGTAAACGACAATTTTATTAAAAGACAAAAAACAGTCGAATATATTACACTACACAAAAAATAGACCAAAAATGACAATGGTCTTCTTTCTAGATATAAGATTTCTAAATCTTGTTTTTTGTGTTTTGATGCAAGGGGAAATTGTAAAAAATTACATAAATTGACGAAATGAACAATGCTAAATAAGTTATAATGCCTTATAATTTTTTTTTTAATCCCTTACAAGTGTATTATTTAAATAAACATTTTTCTTAGCATTATTTCTAATATATTTTTTTAATAATTTATATAATCGAGTAGTGTCCCGACGATGCACCTAAAAAGAATTTGTTATACAGGGTGGAGCACGGCAGACGTATGAATTTGAAAATGTAATAAAACACAGAATGTTACAAAATATATTTTTTTTTTAATTTTTCCTGATTTAATAACATGGGAAATTTAAATTGACCTAGATTTAAACAAAGTATCGGATAAGTGGTTCCCCTCACACTCCAAACACTGATTAAGCCTTTTTACAAAGTTTTTGTGCACTTTTTCAAGCATTTCCACAGGAATTTCGACAGTTTTGGCTCGAATGTTGTTCTTGAGGGCTTCCAGGGTTCTGGGACTATCGCTGTACACCAAGAATTTAAGGTATCCCCACAGAAAAAAATCACAAGGAGCCAAATCAGGCCATCTTGCTGGCCAGTTTAAATCGCCTCTTGAAGAAATGGGACGCCCGGGAAATCTGTCTTGCAAAACGTTTACGCAAACCCTTGCTATGTGAGCTGTGGCCCTGTCCTGCTGAAACGTGAAACATAAACTTCCCGTCCCCCTCTTTCAAACGACTCAACTCTCAACCGTCTAGGACCAATAGGAAGGGAGCAATCCCCTCTTCAAATTCATACGTCTGCCGCGCTCCACCCTGTATTACTAAGGCCTTATTATTAGCTAAGGCAATCTCATTTATTCCAATAAAAATAAATGTTTGTTTTGATTTGTTATGGTCTGTAAATAGATATAGCAACTTATCTAAATTAATTTATTTAATTTTACCTTTTTTTAAGTATAAAATTAAGCCCGTTGCCACGGGTGTAAGGTTTTGGATGTAATAAATAATATACTTATTGAGGAAATTGAGTAGATTAGAACAAGGTAAATAGTTTGGAAAATACTTTCAAAAAGTAAATCGAAGAAAATAAATTGATGATTTTATTGTGTGCAACATCTAATGTATTATTCAGACAGGGTTTTCACTATTAATTTAGATCGTTTGCTGATTTTTTATAGTAAACTTAAACTTTTTCGTTTCCGAGCTTACTGACGGTAACAAAAGCATACAGATCGTTCATCATTATTTTTCTTTTGTTGTCTCCAAATTTAAAAATTCCAAAGCAGGAATCCGTTGCATACATCAGGGAACATTTTTGGTCTCGTGCCTATCTATCTGTCTGTCAAACATTTTTGCGAACCAACATATCTTAAAAACTACTCGTCCGATTTGTCTACTCGTCATTGTTGGTCCCTTATAAGTTTCATTTCATTTATTTCTCTTGTCGAAAAAAGCACACAGATAGTCCCATATTAATTTCAGCCAAGTGCTACATGATACTTTTATTCTCTAATGCATTTGATCGATTTTTCAAACAAAAAGAGAGAAAAAATAAATAAAAGAGAAGGTAATTGGTCGTAAAAGCAAAACATCATTAAAGTACACGACAAGACGCGAGAAAGCTATGTGCCACCTGATTGGCACATTATTGTAATCAATTACCTTCCTCGAATATTATTTATTATATTCCGTAAACCTCGTTACCAACTTAACAATTTATGTAGATTTTACAATTTCTCTAAATTTTACAAAATATTTGTGGCGCTTAAATTTGTTTTGTTGTTTTTCTTTTGTCTTCTATCATACTGCGTTGTGATGCCCCCGCAGGTTGTTTAGATGCTGTTTTTCCAATCAATACGTTTTCGATGACTGAACAATACATCAAAAAATATTCCTACAGTTAAGAAAAATTATTAATCATACAAATAAATATTTTTTTACGTCTAAATCTATCAAATAAAGTCACTACGAAAAGCATTTAAAAAAATAAAAATAAGAAAATTCTACTCTGAAATCAGGTAATTTTTTTTAATTTCAATAAATACACAAAGAAAAACATATTTGAAATAATAATGCTTCCCTAAAATTTAAACTAAAATTTATAACTTATCTTCTACAATTTAAAAGAGTATTGGATTTAAGACAAAGTGAAAATTTTAGTTAAGCTAAGGAAGTAAACAAAAACTTATAAGTACACAAGCAATATATTTTTAGAACAACAAGTAAAACTTTTTTTAATTGCTTCGGCTGCAGCAATAAATCGCGGTCGTAAGGGGCCCAAAGTCTTGTAAGTGGTAAAATGCTAAACAGCAAAACAACCATGCGTTGCTGGTGGAACAAACAGCTAAAAATGAAGGGTTTTAAAAGTATTTACAAATATTTTAATGGGTAAATCTTCTACACTACTAAGCCACTACTTAGTAACCATTTGTCAGAATTGAGGTATCCTTTTCAAAAATTCTTTGGACTATGTCATACTTTTAAAACTCCTGCTTTTGTGATATTTGTTTCGCCAGCAATACAATGTTCTGCAGTTTAGCATTGACCATGGTTATAAATGATGTCTGTTTTTTTTTGGTTTTTTTTATATTGACAGATTCTTGATATCTTAAAATCAGAGTTCTTTCAAATATAAATTAATAATAAAAAATTAAACAAAATCTTCCACAAGTAAAAACGTAACTTCAACCGATACCTTGATTTTTTTTTTTTATTTCTTTTATCAATTAAAAGAGTGGGAAGGGAGGGGGTATGTATTTTGAACTCGTTAGTTTAAGTAGTCTCCTATTCTTGAATACGAGATCAAAAATAAAAGCGTTTGGGAAACATTGGGGAGAAATAAATTGAAAACTTTTCAACAAAAGCTGAGATATTTCCAGTCAGAGTAGCTCTAATATTGATATTCCGTTTGAGAAGGTATTTCTTCAATTTTCTTTTATAGGTTATTATTTGAGATAATTCTCCAGTTTGTTTATATGACTTGTAACAAAGCAATACTCCTTTAAACTGTGGTATCATTGTTTTTTTTTATAAAAAAAAAGAAAATACGAATTTCACTAAATCCATTTCAATAACTTTTTCTAATTTGCACATTATATTAATTGGTGTAATTATTGTAAATCATATTATTCGATTAATCCTTTTTTTGTTTTTAATTAAATTTAATATCCAGTAAAAGAATACAAATTAGATTAGTTAAAAATGTTTAAAGGAAATAAATTTAAACATTTGGTTTTCCCAGATTAAAATGTAAATCACAATATAACCTTCTTAGACAGGTACAAGATAAGCAACATTCATCCTTTTTAAGTGTCTCTACCTACTGAGACACATTCTAACTAATCTCTACATCCTTATCATAAACTATAAGGTTTTTTTAAATAATGACAATACTCAAAAGCCTTTTTAAAAAGTACAATTCTATAACAAATCAAACATAAGAACATATAATTGACTTAAATAGAAATTGCTTTTCTTATTTCCAATTGAACAAAAAACCATTTTTACTCCAGCAACAGCTTCTGCACTTGATTAGCCTGGAAGGGGTCACGGTCAGAAATTTTGAGGAATGTTTCTCTCAAAGTTTCTAAGACTTGTTGAAAGAGTTAATAACATAACAATTTCTTCCAAAACAATTTAAAATTATAATTAGACTTAATGAAAACCATTAATATTACATTAAACTCAAATAGGGAACTTGATTAGTTTATTGACAAATTAAAATAATGTGTCATAATGGAAGTGATAAACTGAATACATTTTGTTATAGAATTCTTTTTAGCTGTTAATATACAACTGAAAAGATCATCAAAAGTACCTTCTTATACACAATTATTATTATAATACTTTTCTATTCAGTTTATTATACTTGTTCAGTTTGATCCAGGATCACATTGTTTACGATAATTTTTAAATTTATCCAAATGAAATATCCATTAAGACAGAATATAATTTAATTTAATAAAAATCAACATCAACAAAATTATTTTAAATTTAGTTTATTTTTTGCTGTGCCAGGCGCTTTACACTAACATACTAAAATAATTTAAATGTTACAACATCGCTCAAAAATTAAATATAAAAATTTAATGCTTCTTAATGATTGTTTTTCACATTATTTAAATGCTGAGTATATCACAACATTATACCTTTATTAATTTTTTTACAATCCACATGTAGTTTATTATTATTATTTTTTTTTTTAAATATATAATTCTAAAATATATATTTATAAATTCTGATATTTTTGTTTAATCTGATAAAAAATTGAATTACAATTTTCAAAATCAGCTTTTAATTCACTAAGCTATTATCAGTGGCTGATCGTTGTAAAGGTGCATGATTGTTTGTTAAACCATCCTCTGATCTGACTAGTAGGAGTGAATAGGTGATAAAGTGATAACAATATTATCGTAAATGATAAACAAACACCTCTTTGGAAATTAAATTTAAATTTTTAAAAGTATAGTTCAATTAACTGGAAGGCCTGATGAATCGTGTGAACCTGGGCTTTAGAAGCAAATTATATTCAAGAATTTATGTTTAATTTAGGAATAGATAAAGACATTATGTTGAATATTAGATTATAAAATACATACATAATTAAAGATCATTTAAGTAAATTCATTTTTTCCCCGAATTTTCATCTTATTCAGAATCCCTTCTTTTCTATCTTATTTATGAATTGAATTAAATTAATAGATAATATTATGTCAATCTTTATTATTCATAAATATACAGGGTTTTCTATGAATGAAGAAAATAAAGTAGAACAGAATTAAGGAGCTTGGTATCAAAGACGGACAAGAGCACATTTCAAAATTTTACAGGAGGGCCGAAAAACTGTAGCTCAAATTCTACAGGTGCTAGAGCAATGATTTTTTTTCCAGTAGATTCTTAATAGACTCAAAACTAGTTAGAAGTACTGAAAACGTGAATTTCTTTGATATTTTAGCTGCTAAATGGAGTTAAAAAGTGGAGTTGTCCGCTTTTGAAACAAAAACAAGGTTTTGTCCGTTTTTGAAGCAAAATGACGTTGAAAATAATGGTTAGAATAATAATATTGGAGAAATAATTTTTTTCACGTTTTTCAGAGTTCTTAGGGGGTATGCCCCCAAATTTAGAGCTAAAATTGATTTTTCGATTTCCCCTTGGGTTATCATTTTTCAAAACATGTATGACAAAATGGTAGGAGTAAGTATTCAGATGCTAAAGCCCGCAGTGCATCATAGGAACGAGTTAGTAAAATGCAGCCTCCTGATTAGCTGTTTCGGTTATGTCCACTTTTGAAGCAAAACGTGTGTTGACTTGTCTGTATTTGAAACAAAACTACAAATATTATTGCATTTTTACCCCTTTTCTGGTCGTTTTTAATGCAAAAGGATAGCAGAATCAAAAAATGTCAAATGGCAGTCTTTGATACTAGGCTCCTCAATTATAAATGTGGCCATGCAACTTTGAAAAAAATAAATTAAACGTCTTTTTTTAGATAATCAACGTTGAATGCACGTTTTTTTTTTGTTTTTTTTGGAAAACATTTGACGACATACGTTTATTAAATTTTTTATTCTAAATAGCATCAACAGGCCCTTAAAGAATGAATCTTCCGTCATATACCCTGTATAATTAAGAACACCAATTAGTGTGATAGCTTCCTTGCAGTAGGAATGGTCAGTTAAGTGTAAAATAAGATAGATTCAAAAAGTGCAAACCATTTGTAGGCAACTTCGACAAACCATTCAAAATAGGATGGAGTATAGTTTTTTAAAATGAGGATGGACTCAAAAATGTTCACATAGACATAAGAAACAAAAAAATTCCTGATGTCTGAAAATGCATATTTATTGAGAAAATTTAAAATTTAGACACACAAAAATAAAAAATTGTTCTTCAGGATAATCACAATGATTCTCAATTATCTTTGGTAAGCTCAGAAGCAAAAACAAAAATATTCCCCTTGTTTTGTTTTCATTTTATCATTTCTGTTCAAGACGACATGGAAATTTTATGGCACATATTTAGGGTTCTCATGGTCAGTATTGAAACATTGTTTATTCTATGTGTATGATTCTTATAATAAAATAATATGTCAGATTCAATTATTTCAATATAAAGTGTGCCTCACGATAGGGTAGCAAAGAGAAAAAAAAATGGTTTAATTATGGGTTTTCAAAAAAAGTAAAATTATTTAATAAAACTTCTGCTTGTTCTTAAACCTCTAAAAATCATATTCTTCACTTGATTTTGTACAGAGCACTCAATTTTTTGAAAACTTTAAAAGTGGCCAAAATTAAACCACCTACTGATTGATACTTGACAGTATCAAAAAATATTATTTAAAAATTTAGTTCTGAATTGCGAAAAAAAATATAAAAAATCATAAATATTAAAAGTTACTCCATTTTTCAAAATAATAAAGTTAAGTTTATTTTATAAAAATAAAATACCAACAAATCAAATAATCAGCTAATAACATAATAAAACAACCAAGTTTTGTTTAGTACACACAAGTAATTAATACTTCTAAAATTTAAACTTAATTAATTAGAAAACAGCTATCACAAAAACCAGAGTTGAAAAAAAGAAAAGATTATTCTGTATTGCCACTTACTTCTGCACAAATTTTGACTATTTATAAATTGTCTACAAGCATTTTGGTCGCTGTTGAATACCGCTGAAAGGTAATATTAGCAATAATCTGTTTGTCTTTTATTTTGCTCATAAAATTCCTCTCTTCAGTACTCTATCGTGGGACATACTGTAGATTAGGGGCAATTAAAAAATAATATATTAAGCACAACAAGCCTGTACTTCAGTTGGGGCTTTAAATGTATAATCCTCATCTCTTAGTTGGGCATAGTGATTATTCATGATTACTTTTCTTGATGGATTCAGATAGAGATTAGGATTAAGATGTCCATAATAGGATATGCACATTTATCTTACACCCCAACCATATAAATAATGTTACGTGGTCACAGCACGACTTTCCCCCTCCCCTCGTTGTTCTCATAATAACAGTGTAGCCAAGATGCCCCTCAATGGTTATTTGGATAAGGGCGAGCCATAAAGGGTTCACTTAATTCATTTACATATATAGATCCAGACAATTGCAATGACAATTCATACAAGCAATTATAGAACATTTGTCGGTAATTTCCCCAAAATATCAATCTGAAAATGACAAGTTGAGATTGCTACATTTCTCAGTTAGACTTGATAAAAAATCAGAAAATTAAAATATCACTTTGATAACTCACTATATGATAAAGATGTTAGTGTTAAATCATTGTCACCCAGTTATTAATTAATATACATATCAGTAGCGTACACAGAAATTTTTTTCGGGGGGGGGCCCAACCTAATTTAACTTATATGCGGGTTTAGCATACCCCATAATTAATTATAATTGTAATTTCTCCCCCTTTTCAACACTCTAATTTCAATTTCTAACCTCATATTTAATTAAATTAAAATCCTATGAGGTAACACCTCACTATGTGATGTGATCGTTCTAAAGAACGATTATGTCTCCGATTCCAATAATTCCAAGACAGAAATCTGTTCCAGTTATCAGACATTTTTGATCCCGTTTCTGGCTGTTAGTCTGTCTCTCGCTCAATCATTGCGAACAATTCAAAAAAATTCTCTTTCGATTTTAATGAAATTCGGATAGCAGTTAATTAGCATATAAAAAGTCCATTGTTGGTCCTATATAAGGTCCAATCTTCTGGTCCCATTTCCCTCCACCACATTTCTCCACCTGCCACCATTTCTCTTCCACATGTGCACACACATACATTTATTTACACCTTATCTTCAAAAATATTCATCTGATTTTATAAAACTTATCTGATAGAAGCTCACAGATTAATTTTAACTCTCTGTGCTGTTAATTAAATTTTGGTGGCTGTTGGTTAAATTTTGGTAAATTGATACTTTAAATCATGTAAAAAGCAAACCAATTTTGACTAATTTAAAAAAGGTGGTAAAATTGAGTAAATTTAACATGAATAAAGTATCAATATAGCAATATTTTAAGAGGGCAGACGGTTGAAATTATTCTTGGGTTATCTGCGGGCTACTTTAAACAAACCATTAAAATTTCATAAAAATCAGATGAGTACTTTTGAAGATATAGATGAAAATAAATGTATATGTCTGTGCGAATGTGGAAGAGAAATAAATAGGTGCAGAAGATTGAAACTTATACGGGATCAGCAATGTTATAACCTGGCTAATTATGACCTACCATCAAAATTTCAATAAAATTGGACGAATAGCTTTTAAGATATGTTGGTTCGCAAAAATTGAAGGACAGGCGGACACGGGACCCAAACTGTACCCTGATGTTGAACAGATTTCTGTCTTGAAATTTTTGAAATTGGAGACATAAAAATTGTTCGTTCTTCAGAACTGTCACATATCTTCCGTTTCCTTTGGTAAGCTCGGAAGCAAAACGGAATCCATACTGCAAAAGCAAACGTGGATTTGGAGCACATACGAATTTCAAATTTTTATCTAGAAGAGAATTCTTCTCTAAGAAAATTAAATACCTATTGCAAAACAAAAGAATCATTCGCTCATTCGCTGGGTAATTACATGGGACATTTAACATCAAATGTTTTCTGAACGCTTTTTGAGTTTTTAGATTTAAATTTAATATTACTATGTAATATGAATCAGTTTTTTCACAAAATGATAAACCGATTTATTTATATTGCCTCTGTTTTCCCACTACATGTCGACGAACACTAATCCGACCTGAGTCAGCAAGAGGGGAATGCCGCATAGACAAGAGGACCCACGTAGCGTTCTACACACAATCCTGGTCCAAAACAAAAATTTGCTACTGAAATCCACAACCATCATTTTCCCGTTTAAGCCAGTCTAGTGTGCATATTTTAATTCAATTAATTTAATTCCATCGGCAAAAGTTTGAGTTGAATCGGGCCTCATTTAATTTAATGTGCTTAACACCTAGGCCGAGCCGGCAATCGGGTCTATTATTGAACGCATCCCAATTTATTTTGATGCATAATTTCCATCGACAAAATCGGGCCTACTAGCAATCAGGCCGATTCATTGTACTCATCCTAATCAATTCAATGCACTTAATTCTATAGCAAAAAATCCGGGCCTAGCTGTCAATCGGAGCAGTCTATTTTTACGAATCCAAATTCAATTCATTGCATTAGGATTCGTAATGAATTGAAGCTGTCCTATAATGCAACCTATGCTATTGAACTGGACTAAAACCACAAAAAAAAATTTGAATTCAATTGGCGAAAAATCGGGCCCAGCCGAAATCGGGTCGATTAAGTTTAATGTTTTTAGTTCCACTGGAAAAATCAAGGCCTAGTCGGCAAATGAGCCGATTTATTTCATGCATCCTAATTTAATTCAATGAATCTAATTTCATCAGCAAAAATCTCGGTCCAGCCAAAATCGGGCCGCTATAGTGTTTAATAAATTTAATTCCATCGGCCAAAATCCGGGCCCAGCCGACAGTCGGGCCGTTATAATGATTAATAAATTTAATTCCATCGGCCAAAATCCGGGCCCAGCCGACAGTCGGGCCGGTATAATGTTTAATAATTTTAATTCCATCGGCAAAATCCAGTTCCAGCCGACAGTCGGGCCGGTATAGTGTTTAATAAATTCAATTCCATCGGTCCATCGGCAAAATCCGGGCCCAGCCGACAGCCGGGCCGTTATAATGTTTAATAAATTTAATTCCATCGGCAAAATCCAGTTCCAACCGACAGTCGGGCCGGTATAGTGTTTAATAAATTTAATTCCATCGGCAAAATCCGGGCCCAGCCGACAGTCGGGCCGGTATAGTGTTGAATGAATTAAATTCTATCGGCAAATCCGGGCCGAGCTTATTTGGGGTAATTAAGTGTATACACACCATAAGATAATACATAATTAATTTCTTTTATTGGAAAATATTTACAGCCAATTCGAATACATCTGTCATTACTGTGTTTTTTGGTTTTAAGTGTATGGCGGGTCTTAGGTATGTAATCATTTCGGGGGGGGCCAGGGCCCCTTGGGCCCCCCCCTGTGTACGCCACTGATACATATAATGTTTTTAATTACCTTTTTAACTTTGAAAGACAGAAATCTCAACTTACGTAATTTACAGATTCTTTGTTTAGGCAAATTACTGCGATTATTAAATATAATTAAATAAATATATATACATATGGAATAGGCCTCTGAGAAGAATAACAATACATTGAAATACCACAATATGACAGATAGCTGTAGACATGTTTCATTATTAATTTATGTTGCTGTTTCATTGCTTGCACACTTTTATTTTATTCCTTCTTTAAGCTTGTTTTTAAAAAGTCATAAATTATTTAATATAAAATTTTAATTAAGAAAAAAATTATGTGTTTCTAACTAAAAATAACAATAAATGTTGCTGTGAGAACCTTTAAAATGTTTGCTTCATTCTCATGTTTCATTTAATGTTTAAATGTTCCTTTTCAAGTGTCATTTATGTTGTTTTAATTGTTTACATACTTTTTTTCCTCTGTGTTTTATACAATTTTTTTTAGATACCAGAGTGAGAAAAATTGTTTGTATTTAAGTTTTAAATATTATTCTTTTATTTTTAATATTTACTTTTTCTTACGTTAATTTAGCATTTTTCTGATATTTTAAAATACATTTGTCATGTTTTATAAAAGTGTAAGTGAACAAGTCACATAAGTTTCTTGGAAGTATTTATTTAAGGCTTCTTTTGTGCCCATCTACCCACAACTCTAGTCAAAGGCATCTTTCAGACGATTAGCTTGCCTTAACACCACACAGATACAATAACAGCCAGTAATCAATACTAGTAGAGGAGGGGGGGGGGGGGGGGAGGCAGGCACCGTCAAATCGAGATTTACCGGAAATTATTTTCACACAATTTCAAAATATCTTTGGTTCCATATTAGATAAGTGGTCTGATCAAAAAGTATCTGACCTTAATTGTTTTGGTGAAACAAACAAAGCTATGGGGGCGGGGCTTGGTGTACAGTAGTAGGGAGGCCTAGTGTGCATGCTCATTTTTTGTATGTCTGCAACACGTGTCAGTCGGTCATAGGCCATTCATTAGTGAGCAAGTGTGAGTGAGTGTCGTAAGATTTTTCTTTCAGACAAAATGACAGAAAAAGTCGAACAACTTTACTGCATTAAATTTTGTTTAAAGCTTGGCGATTCTCAAGTGGAAACAGTCCGAAAGATTAAACAAGTGTTTGGGAACGAAGCGATAAGCACCTCACAGATTAGGTACAACCGCTTCATAGATGGCCACTCCTCAGTGGAGAGTGAAGCACATTCTGGGAGGCCTTTAACATCCAGAAATGAGGTCGTCATTGTTCAAGTAAGGAACTTGGTGATGCAGAATCGCCGAATCACTTGTAGACGAGGTGAACATTAGTTTTGGGTCCATTCAATCCATTTTGTCTGACGACTTGGCCCTCAGGAGGGTCTCAGCAACATTTGTGGCTAAATTGCTAACAATTGAGCAAAAAAACCTTCGTCTAGAGATCGCACAGGACATGTTGGATACTCTTAATCTGAGTGGTGCGTATCGCTTCGTTCCCAAACACAAGGAACAACATAAACTATTTCTCAATGAGCATTGCAAATCAGGCAAGGACAAATGATGGTCTTATGAAGGCTAAAAACTGCTTTGTTAAATAACAAAGTTTTCAATTATTCCATTGGGTAAAATCTTTCAATTGTTCTTCGGAAAGAATCAATATACCACGTCTTCTGGCATGCAATGTTGAAAACTTTTGGAATACATATCAGAAATGAAATTTAGGGATACAAGAACAGGACTATTCACAGGTGTTAAAGAGAAGTTAATAGTGTGAAATATGCCTAATTCAGAAAAGGAATTTGGTTTTCTTCATAAAATATTTTTTTAATAAGCAAGGTGATACTCTTACATTTTTATGATCATTCTAAAGTAACAAATACTGCTGTCTAAAAGCTACTGGTCTGATTTTAATTAAATTTTTGTTCCCATAATAATTCAACCTCCTGTGCCCATTGGTTTCTCACACAAAAATGTTTCTATTAAAAACTACATCTTAAAAAGAGATTTCAATTTTAAAGAAATTTGGATGGTTTGTTGAAAGTGGCTCAAGTACAGATATTAATTTCAACCGACTGTACATTTAATATTGAATAAAAAAAGGGTGACCCCTACCGGGAATCGAAACGGGTCCAAATAACCGATAACTAATTAAATTTTACAATTTAAGCATTGTGATCATTTTGAAGCACAAAATGTTTTTAAGTTTCCAAATGTAAAAATTCCTGAACAGAAATCCACCAGGGAACATTTTTGGGTCTCGTTTCTGTCAACAGTTTTGTAAACCACCATACCTTAGAAAAACTAAGTCTGATTTTAATGCCCACTGTTGGTACCAATAAGTTTCAACCTTTTGCGCTCATTGCTTTCTCTTTAGCATGGGCATAAATTAACACGTCTTTAAAAGTTCAAATCCCACAGTTGGTCCCATATAAATGTTAATCTTGTGCCCACATTTAATATTAAACAAATTTAACAAAAAAGTAGACTACACTGAAAATAAAAACTGGTCCAAACAACAACACTGTCAATTCCAAGTAGGGTATCATTATTTAATACTCTTGTAACCATTTGTCCAATAATAGGAAGCAAGAAAGCTATGAGCCACAATAATTAGCAGAGATGTATAATTATAAAATCATAGTATATATCAGATATATCTAAAAAATACTCACCTTTTAAGGTGCACATTTTATCTTAAATA
This sequence comes from Gerris lacustris, assembly GCA_951217055.1. Lineage (NCBI taxonomy): Eukaryota > Metazoa > Arthropoda > Insecta > Hemiptera > Gerridae > Gerris > Gerris lacustris. Next base: position 41,041,451 of record OX578280.1, on the reverse strand, counting down.
TTTAAAAAAATATAGTTGTGAACCAAATTCCAAGATAGAAATACTTTCCTGAAACTATTTGACTTAAGTCTTGTTTTCATATTTTTCCACATAAAGAAACAATGCAATGGGTTTGTTTTTATTACAATCTGTTTGTCAGAATCGTGTCTATGTTGTTTTTGTGTTTCTTTTTTGTTCTTATTGTTGTAGATTCAGTGGAATAATTGTGGTGATCTTACTGCTCTATTTGTTCCTTCCTTTTTCCTTTATCACCACTTCGTCCATAATTTCCTTCACCCTCTTCATTACATACATCTTAAAATCAAATGATGAAACTAAACAATGAATTTAAACACCAATAAATTACATCATAATAAAAATAATAATTAAATAAATAATAATAAAAAAATATTTTTTTATATGAAAAATAATTGATTGTAAATATTTTAGGGTTTAATTAGATTAATAAGGATACTTACAAGGTTACGGATAAATATGCATTAAAAATTAATCAATACAATTTACAAAAAATAAATAAAACAGACATATATATATATATATATATATATATATATATATATATATATATATATATATATATATATATATTGCTTCTGAGCTTATCCAAGGCAATAGAAGAATAAACATTTATGTCTTCGAATTCAAAAATTTCAAGACAAGAATCCGTTTCTGACATCAGAACATTTTGGTCCAACATATCCTAGAAACTTAAGAGTTAATGAAATTTGGGAGGTAGGTCATAATCAGCCCATTGTTAGTCCCATATAAGTTTCAACCTTCTACACCCATTTGTTTCTCTTCCACATACACACAAACATACATTAGTTATTAAGTACTCACGAGATTTTTAAGAAATTTGGGTGGTATGTCAAACGTAGCCCGCAGATAATCCCTGATTCATTTCAACCGTCTGAACTCTTTAAATTGTGCTGAATTGATACTTTAATTCATATAAAAAATCAAAGCAATTATGACATATTTAAAATAATGATGTTTCCAAAAGCATAAAATCATTTAATTAAGTGATAGTAAGTGAGGAAGCTACGTGCCAATTGGCAGATAATTAGTTGATTTTAAAAGAAATTAATAATTAAACTGATAGGGATGTAAATTATTTATTTTAGAGAATATATTAAGTTAAATTTATACCATTTTTTATTAATTTTACTTCGTAGCTTATTATTTTTTATACATTTTTATTATTAATTGGATTTGAATAATTTTATATAGAAATAAAAATTAAATTTTTGCTGATTCCTCAGCAAGAGAATATACATTGTTAAGTGTGAGTTTTTAATGACTGATTTTTAATGTTTGAAACATAAAAAAAGTTATGTATATTTTTTTTAAAAGTGATTTTTATTATAATAATTTATAGTTTTATGATACATAATGTATTTATTGGCATTAAAACAGTAAATGAAACTTATGATGATACGTAGAATTAATCCTAGAGTCCTTACTTAGCTTCTATTTATAAATCCTCTGTAATGGCAACTAATCTTGATAAGGAAATTTAGGAATAATTTAGGGGAATGGCAAACTTATTTCCAATGGTTTCCTAAAGATTTTCCCATTGATTTAAAAATAGGGAAAGCTCATAAGCATAAGCTAAGAGTAATCAAACATCCCTTGAGCACAATACTCTTGTGATGCCACTAGATTTGTACTTAGAAGTACATAGAAATAGTTTCCCACTGAGATCCTATCAATAAGTTAAAATCAAATAATACATTAATCTTCTTTTTGTTGTTTAAATATATATATTTTGGTTTTTTAGGTTGTAAATATGAAGCTTTTTAAATTAATTGCATTTATTTTCAAAAACAAAAGGTTTTGTTGTTGTTATTTTAATTTGTATAGTTGTTTTCTTGGTCCATAAATATTTCAAGAATTTTTTTTTTTTCTTAATGCTTATAATAATAATAATAATAATAACTAAATAAAATTACTGTATGTTAATGTCAGTACTTAGAATATTAGGTATAACATGAATACAAGATATAATTATTTTAAGATAAATAAATAATTTTAATTCGAAAAATTAAAATGTACATGCGTAAGAGATAAGATAAGGTCACATTCTGGTTAAATCTTGTAAAAAAAACTCTGCAAATTTAGTTTGTATTATTTTTCTTTTTTTTTATCATTCTTTGCTATTTGACAGCTAGTTCTAAACAATTTTTTAAAAAAACAAATTATGCCTTGTTCACACGAGCAGTTGTTCAACCGCTTAGCCCCATGTCAGAGAAACAACCGTTTTTATGTAACATATTGACTAATGGAAGCGAACACATGAGCAGAAGAATAATAATCATGATTGTTTTCAAATTGAAACAGTTTCAAATAGTTTTCAAATTGAAATCTATTTTAAAGGTAGGCGAAATAACTGTCTGCAGAATAGAACCCTGGCAAAGGCCCTGCAGCCTTCTCAGTTCCTTGAATTCATTCAGAAGAGCAGTATCTCTTTTTCGACTTTTGTAAAAGTATGTTTTTAAAACTTTTTGTATTTCTATGAGTGATATTAGACTTAATCGAATGCAACAATTCATTAAAAGAATTCTTAAACATTCTAAATATCCAAAGAATTTCCTGGGGTACTCACATAAATCATTAAACGATTTGTAGAATGGTCCTTTTAACAATCGTTTAACAATAGCCATAACAGTAAACCCGACATTTAAAGTGCTCAAACGGACGCCCGGTCGAAAATCTGTCCAGGTGAACAAGGCCTAATACATTATTTATTTTTATAATACACTGTCCAATAGGAAAAAAGTTTTAAAAAAACAACTAAATTTATATAGTTTTCTACAAGATTAAAAAATAAATAAATAATATATTTTTACAATAATTTGACACAACATACAGATAAATACACAATTTAAATTTAAGATTTTTTATTGGAAAGCCAATGTCAATATTGAAAATTCTTTTAGTGAACAGCGTTAGAATATGGTTTCCAACCCTGCAACACACTATTTTATTATATTCTTATCACTATTGCGTCAAAAGGACATAATCGCTCTTGTGTATCTAAGTAATAATATTCCTTTGTTTAATAAACTAAAAAGAAAAAGGGGGACAATCTCTTCATTATGTCTGAAGTTGCAGGCTTGGTTACTGTATTCTAAAGCTTAGCCACTTTTAGTATCAGATCCAAAACACAGTTTTAAGAACTACACTTTGGTGAGTGTAGGTCATGATGGAATAAAATCACAATATTAGGATTCACAATATATCTGACACAATCTCCTCGGCAAGATTTAGACTCATTAATAATTTTATAAATTTACAATAAAACAAGAAACAAACAAATACTCAAACATTTTATTTTTATGGTCAAGAAAGAAGTAAGAAATGAAAAGCAGCATCTTAAAACCAAATATTTAAAATTATAAATTTGCGTACTGCTGATGTTGGTCTCCTATTATTTATAATTCTTTTTAGTCGAGTCTCTAAAAGGAGAGATATTATAAGAAAAAACTCTAATAATCTCTCTTGTATCATTTCTAATGTTTTCTAATACTTTAAATGATTAGTTAAAATAAAAATTTAACTGCGAAAAATAAAGTAAGAGAAAATTAATTTAAAATACAATAGTTATGTAAGGTATGATTATAATTTGATGTAAGGACTATACCTGGTATATCCTTTATTTATCCTATTTGTATCCCCAAACTATTATTGTTGTGTGGTTGTCGACACTGCAGAGCCGAGCTAGGTGAGGCGGAGGCAAGCCTGGTCAGGGAGAAGGACAGGTTGGCAGACCTGACACTCAAAGCAAAAATGTGTCAGACTATACAACAGCTGACTTTACAGTGAGTACCAACTTCATTCCACTTTCATTTCATCGAATGTGGTAAACTTATGTATTTCTTTACTAAAATTACCCTTTTTTAATTTATCATATTATATAGAGTGTAACTAAAGATAAAATAATGTGATAGCACACACATTTCATTTTGATGGATTAACATGTTTAAAGGTTCCCTGATTATAAAAAAAATATTTGTGAGACTCTCACAAAAAGAAACTTAGATTCTAGAAACAGTTGATTTTGTGCATTGCTCTCTTTGCATTTGTTGACGATTTTATTATTTTAGTGCAATAGTTAGCACTTATTCTTTCTGAATCAGAGGTTGGTGGATCGAGACTCGTCCAAGTGATAGATTTTTTACAGGTAAATCAATGGCCAGCTTAAGGCGGCAGTTCATTTACCTATAAAAAATCTTTCTCTTAGACGAGTCATGAATCACAAACTTTGTTACATGCAATTTCGTTTCATCTAAGCCAATTTACTCTACCGCGCCTCAAGAAGTTCACTTAAAAAAGTAGTTTATAAAAAAATGTCTCTCATCTGTGTAGACAAGTGGAGTCTAAACTACTGAGCCAATTAGGAATAAATTTGGCATACAGGTCTAAAATCAAACTCTAGGATGAAATCGATAAATTAATTTTAGTACTAAATTCGAGGGTGCTACCCCTAAAACTAAAAAAATATTAAAACCATTAAAAATGCATATTAAAAAATAAATGAGGTATTATGGGATTTAAATTCAGTATCGCTATGTAAAGGATCATCAAACTAGTAATTTTTATTTTTTACACCTGAAATCGAAATTGACATTTGTGTTTAGTATAGTTTGACTTATTGTGATTATTGATACATAGTTGCTGAACATATAGAAATTGTAAAATAATAAATAATTTTGTGTAATTCTAATTCTCCCTACTTTCCAAGATAACTTTTCCAAGATAACTAAAATAAAAATAAAAGAATGCCACCTTAAATTTTAGTTACTACTTCAAAAATGCTTTCCTTTGTGCTGTTATTCCAGATAAACTGTATTTTAACACGATACATCCTCCAATACACTGTTCTAAATATCATGTTAATTAACCCTTGTTTTGTTTTCATTGTAGATTGGAATCGAGTAAAAAAGAAATAGAGTCGTTAAACTCAAGGTTGCGTATAAGAGGCAGTGGTGCCAACCCACCAGTATCAGAAGCCATACATCCTCTGACTCCAGAACCACCCGCACCTCCTCCGAGGTCAAGAGGAAGACACAGTGCCGCCAATGCAAACAATGGAAAAATTATCGCTCAAGTCAAAGATTCGATACCTACGGCTAAAGTTCAACCACAGAATTTTGTGAAAGACAATCAACTGAATATTCAGCAAGCGACTGAAGATGTAGCTTCTTCACTGACAACTAAAATTCAATGTGAGTCATTCTCACAGGGGGAAGAGCGACCCAACCCCCCCGGTATTAAAGTGCAAGCACAACCCAATCAGCAGAGTTACAACCAGTCACGTCGTAGTAGGAAACACAGGTCCAGGAGACACTGACTCAACTAGTCAAAAACACTAAAAGTTATCAATATTAGAATCCTATTATAATTATATTATAAATGTTTATTATTTTGTAAATAAATAATCTATGTATTTTATAAATTATTTACTTTATTAAACAATTAAGTACTTAAGAATCCATTCATCATGAAGGACCCGAATACCACTGTCTTATTGACTTATCACGATATCTCTGGAACCACTGAACCTATGACCATGAAATTCTGTAAGGACACTTCTTTTATTCCTTAGGTGCTCACGATTCCACCATCTTGATTCAAGATGAAGGCCGTTTATAAGTAAAATTCAGCATTGCTCCAGAACCAATTGCACTAAAACCATGAAATTTAGGAGTAAGCTTCCTTTTATGAGATAAACAACTTTTGTTATGAGTTTGTGATCAGTCATTTTGAATCAAGATAGTGACCATATACGTATTTGGAACTAAGGCTCCTCTCTCTAACATAATTATCACCACTTCTTTAAATTATTGCACTTTCTTGGAAATTATTGAACTTTAGAATTTAATAATATCGATGTCTGCCAAGAAGTGATTTTCTAAAATTTTACCCCTAAGAAAGGGGGGAAAAGGTGACAAACAAAAGTAAATAACTAGAGGGAAACTGAGCCGAGACTGATCTTCTACGTTAATACTTTGTACAGGACTTTAGGATGTAAAATTGATTGGCAAGCAAAAACTTTAATACAAGTTAAAAGCCTCCTCAGAAATGCGAGGCTCCACACTCTTGAAGAAGCTTCCAGTAGTGGAAGCTAAGCATCATACATTACATCCTTTTTGTCTTGCATTTCACAAAAAAAACATCATTTTGTGAGTAGGTCAACTATAATAATCCTTGGCACAACAACTTTAATACAACTTAATATGTTGTGCAACCGGACGAGAGACACCAAGGGGTCGATTCGGTAAATTTGAAATCTCTCTTTCATGTGATTATAAATCAAAATTTGGTATGAAGATGTATTGTGCAGCCTGTCAACGTGAATATTTAACTTTATTTGTTGTAAAATTACAAAAAAAATTGATATTTTGTGTGTGGTAAACTACAACTCGTTTGTTGTTGATATATTCATCATGTGTATATATCAAAAATCAAATTTGAAATCAAAACAGAGTGACACTATCATAGTTCTTCTTTTGTTTTTGGACTGAGATAAATTTTACCAACTATAACTTTTATTGTTTTATTCGCCACTTCTATTTGTATTATATTAATACTAATCAAATACATTATATTAGTCACGTTATATAACAAACACATTATTAGTATTCTAAAAGCTTTGTTATGATTATAACTAACAACAAAATCTAAGTATTTGGCCACAAACCTTTTGTGTGACAAGCACATACAAGAGCAATAAGCTACCAGGGAACCTAGCAGGGAACGAGGAGGGCGGGGGAGCACCAAATCTTGATAAAAACAACAAATTTCAAAAATCAGTAGATCAACTGAATATGATAAATAAAAAAATAACTTTTTAATAAAATATAATTTATTCATTAGTAACACATATATAAAAATATTTATCATAATGGCATTGTGGTATCATACTTATATTTTTATTTTTAAAATAGTTCATTTTAATTATTATAAAAAAATTTACTGATAAGACCAGCTTATTAACATTTTATTGGTAAAAAATACTATGTGATGATGTGGTTTTTCAGTTTAAAGATTATGACCAGGGTGAAACTTTTATTGATTTTTATTACAAGGTTAAGGTTATTAGTCCCTAACAGACACAAGTACAGGAAACAAATAATTTGTTTTCTCTATTTTGAAACTTTAAAGTTTCTAACCTATCCCACATTAATAATTACCTCTAGCAGTGGTATTTAAATAGTGGCAGTGTTTTGTTTACTTATTTAATTATTTTTTATGAATAATTTTTTAAAAATAATTGCACCGAAGAAATTGAGTAGTCAAAAGTAAAAAAATTGAAGTTTTTGATTTACAATCAATTTTAGTTAGTAGTAGGTATTTAGACATTTTTTAAAATGATTGTAATAATAATAAAAATGTTATCAAGACAAAAATCATTCCTTCAAAAAAAGTCCTAATTATTATTGCTTCTTTGAATAGTTTAACAAATGGAAAAGTGGATGGATGTTTCAAACATGTAATATATTGATGGTAATACTTTTCGTATTTTTCCTTCTTCTTTATAGTACTTACGATTTCCTCTCAGAAAAAAGAAAAATAAATTTAGAATTCAAGATGGAATGGGTAGTCTTTGTGATCTCCATAACTAAAAAAAAAAAAAAAAAAAAAAAAAAAAAAAAAAAAATTAAATTTTAAGCCTTCAAATTTATTATTAAGAGAAAGGAATATAAAAATACATGGGTCATCAGGAATTGAACTGGGAAACTCTATATTTAAGCTCTTGCTGAGATTCAGTGGATTTTATCTTGATTTATGTAAACTTTACACAAATAATAATAATAATAATAATGTTTCTTAGATAAAAAATAATTCAAAACATGCATTGCAAAAAATATTTTAGCGAACATTTTAGATTATTACATATTTCAGATTTAGATATTCAGATTATTAGGTATTTATCAGATAGTTGATATTAGTACTAACATTTTTGATTCTCATGATTATTCAACTATTTAATGTTAAAGCTTTGAATTCGGATATGCATATATTATAATATATAATGTTAATAATATTATATGATAATATTTTTCAATATTTAAGTTTTTGGTAGTTTTATACTACGGAAAGTTTAAATTTTAATTTAAATCAAATTATAATTATTATTAACTACAGGAAATAGACAGTGAAAAATACACTCCAGCGCCGGGATTTGTACCACGGGTCTCCTGTATTTCCAGTACAGATGCTCTTGCCAACTAAGCTACGCAGGAGAATATTTTTTCACTGCCGTAATCGATAACTAGTCCCGAATCCAAGCTTTCAATATTCATATACATTTAGACAGTCAATATTTATGAAATTAGAACTAAACCGAGAATTAACGCTTATAACTATAAAGTACTCAATTAGTACCTGTACCTTGTACAATCAATTCGAAATTCAATATTATGTTTTTGGTAGTTTTATACTACGGAAAGTTTAAATTTAATTTAAAATAAATTATAATTATTATTAACTACAGGAAGCAGACAGTGAAAACTACACTCCAGCTTTTTATTTGAACCACGGGTCTCCTGTATTTCCAGTACAGATGCTCTTGCCAACTAAGCTACGCAGGAGAACCCGTACAGGAGACCCGTGGTTCAAATCCCGGCGCTGGAGTGCATTTTTCATTGTCTGTTTCCTCTAGTTAATAATAATTATAATTTGATATAAGATGAAATTTTTGTAAAAAAAAAAAAAAAACTTCTGGCAGAACACAGAGAAACAGTTCTCGTCAATTCAACCAACTAATCCGTTAAGCTCAATTTTGTCCACAAAAAAATGATTTTCTTACCTACATATTCTATCTTTTTCCCCTATATATCAAGGAATAAAAAATCCCTTGATGTAAAAGGCTTTGAGAAAGCCCTTTACATCTGTATTACTGGTCGAGAAGAAAACTGTGTTACTTACGGTTTGAGATGAATGAGACGACCATTGCAGTCAAGTGCTTTAAGTTGCTTCATGTCCTCCTCAGAAATTTCAAAGTCAAACAATTCCGAGTTACTCTTTATCCTATCCTTGTTTGAAGACTTAGGAATAGCGATAACACCTCGTTGCACCTGAAAGTACACATTTTAAAATAATGTCATCTCTACATTCTGCTACAACTAAAGACTGGTCGAGAAGAGTTTTAACTTTAGACAGCAAGAAAATTTAAAAACTGGGGTTAGGATGAGACCTAGAAAGTTTGATGTCAAGGTCAGATGCCAAAATCTGGAGATCTCGTTGATTTTACAACCCTGTTAAAAGTTAAATTAATGAGACTGTAGATACACTATATAAGGCTATAACATATAAAAGGTAGCCGTGTTTCTAAGGCAAGGTTGGTCACTTCTGCTCTGCCATACATGAATCAAGGTTGAGGTTGAGGTTGACTGGGCACTTTGATTTGCATGGCTCACTATTGATCAAACCGTATTCACTTCGGCAGTACATTGGCTGAATTCCATAAGTGGTTAGTGATTATATTTGACAGTGCTTACAGTAGATACCTTTAAAATGAACAAAATTTTAAACACCTGACTTCAACTTGACTAAACAAACAAATTTAAGGTATCTTAAATTTAGAAGTATTCCCTTGGGTGAGTGTCATAACAAAGACAATAAGACACTCAGAAGTTAGAAGTTAATCTGTACACACAACAGGTAAAATAAATGTAAACATGAAAACATATTAGTATTTTGTTTTATTATTTTTTATTTTATTCAACTTAAAAAAATGAAGTTTTTTAGTGCCATAATTTGCAAGTAAAAAATCTGTATAAGAATAAAATCTGTTAGACTCAATATTCATATTCATATTATTATAACGGTTTTATTTTTTCAATACAAATGTTAAATGAATTAAACGTAGTCAAAGTAAAAGTGGCGCAAGAGGCCAGTAAGGACAATATGGGCACAGAAATAAAGTAGACATATTGACCCATGATGACTGCAACTGGTTATTCGAATAATAATCAAATATGAACCTAGATAGAAAATTACTGTCTATCACCTCACCTTTCAATCTCCTTCAACACAGACATTTTTATCTAAACTTAGGGCTTAGCAGGACACCAGAGGGTTAAGGTGCCAATATGTAGCCATAAAATGTAAGGGCTAGTATTGTATGTCAATACAACAAACTTTTCATAAAATGTAAGGGTAAAGAGTTTAAATTAAATCTACACTACACTGGTAAATGAATGTTACTAGATAAGCGTTATATGAACTTGCCTGGAACTTGATGAGTATTTGTCCAGGGTTCTTGTTGTACTTATTGGCTATCTCTACAACCTTGGGATCTTTGAGAGGTTTAGGACTGTTCTCCTCAGCACTGGGTCTCTCCGGAGCTCCAAGAGGACTGTAAGCTGTCAACAGAATATCCTTAGACTTGCAGAAATCCAAAAGCTTCTGCTGATTCAAATACACATGTGACTCCACCTGTACAAATAATACAATCAACAATGTATTAAAAAATGTCTTTTGTGGAGCACTTGGTAGAATAAGGTTTCACTGTATTTAAATTCTAAATTTATTTCCTCAATAATCTAGCAGACTAGTTCAGTTACTGAAAAGGCTAAAATCAAAATATGTTGTGCTACAGACCTATGAACAGGTCCACATGAAAGTCTGAGATATTTCTTTGGAGGACTACTTGGTACCTTTGAGAAGTGGGATAAAGACCAGTTATAACTTGATCTAGCTTTGGCCTGACCACTAGAGAAATTAACTCAGGGCAGGGAGATAATGTCTGGAATGACACAAATCGACAAACTTGTTTGTATATGCCATGCTATGTTTGTCAGATTTATAATTGATCATTATTTAAGAAAGAATATTTAAGAAATCTCTGTAAAAAAATGTATTTAGTGTAAGCTTTTAGAATACTTTACTTCCATGGCAGAAAACAATTGTGTCAAAAATTGACAGAAAGATAGTAACTTTGCCGGAACAGGGAAAGCAAATAGTGGCAGGGGAAAAAATGAAGTCAAAATCATACAGAAAGATACCAATTAGGCCAATAAGAGAGATATCAGATACAAATTATTTCAAAACAAAACAGAAAGATTAAAAATTGAAATATGTAAAACTAAAAGTAAATCGCACTTCTGTATATAAAAGCAAATTCGTTTGCCTAATTTTCATATCAACCCACAAAAATAGGGGGTAGCAAACTAAAAGAGTGCCCGCGAGTGGATAGAAAAATGGTACCTGATTGTTGACAGGTTTGATAGTGGCAATATCGAGTATGTCTTGTATCTGTTTAGAGTTGAAGTTAGACAGTCCAATAGACTTGGCTAATCCTGCCTTGACACATTCCTCCATAGCCGGCCATGTCTCAAGATAACTGCTGTCACTGTACAGTGTTTTACCATTATCATCCTTAGGCAGCTGAGCATCTCCTTCCTACAAGCATAACACCACATCATTTCTATACTGTTAGTACGTTTCCCCTATTACCTGGAAAATACTATACAAGGATTACACATCTGTTAAGCCGTACAGAATTACTTAAATCTGATCAGTTTTTTTTTTTACCTTTTTCCCTCATCTAAGGAGAAATCAAATTCTAGTTTTCCATCATTTTTTAAACAAAAGAGCTTGGATATTAGTTATGACAATGAGAAGTACCTGTTTGTATTCTTAACAAGTATTTTAGTTTTTAAAAAACTTAAAGATTCAAATTTGTAAACTATAAGTAAATTAAAATACACCTCTAGGTAGCTGGGAGAGACCAACTGTGTCAGAAATTTGGAAAATATCACCCAAATTCTGTTACTACTAGAACTTTTGGATGGAAGAGGAACCACAAAGCCTCCCCATATTACTCTATGTATCTCCAAAGTCAAATATCCATAGCAGTTCGTAAGAAGAAAGGTCTAAACAACTAACAAGGGCGGAGGCATATAATTTAGAAGAAGTCCACCGGTCAAGGAACCCCAATTCCTCAAGGGGTTATTAGTTATTACCAATCCTATTATCTATTCAGTAAATGTCTATTGTTCCCAGCAAGATATTATTATTATTATAATTTTTTTTTCTTTTGGGTTTTAGTCCCGATCAACTGCCAGGGTTATTACAGGATGGGGTTATTATTATTTATTATATTATTATTATTTTTAATTTCTTTGTAATAATATAATCTAATCTGTGCATACACTACCTCAAGATGTACCATTTACCAATACGTAACCACAAAATAAATAAAAATTACAATCTACATATTATATACTATTGAAAGTAGTCAAAAGACTGGAAACGAATGTCTGATTGCAATTTGTATATACATTATGGTTAGCAAATTTTTTCTTTTTCTTACTGCTTTGACTGCATATGGGTCATTAGGGGGAGGTTAGATGATTATCTAACCACCAACTATAATTATCTAACAAATAATTATAATTATAGAATATTTTTTATTAAACCACCAGGGTATTTTATTTAAGTGTGTATTAATTATCATTATTTTGATAACCAATATTTTAAATATATTGGTAAATAAAACTAATTTTACTATACCTTAAAGCCCATAGGCCAGTGAACAAGATAGAGATCTACATAGTCCAGTCCTAAGTCGGCCAGTGTTTTCTTTAAAGCCGGCATAACTAACTCCTTCTTATGAAAAGTGTTCCACAACTATTCATAACAAAGGGAAAATAAGAACAAAGTGGTTAAAATTTAACAATAAGAAACAAACTTATTAGATCGGAATAGAGCTAACTAATCTTCAACACAGTAATTATTTCAAGTTAAATTAAATAGAAATTGAGGACCAAAGTTTCGGAAAATCTATTTTTTTGTTCAAGGTAACACAAATGCTCTAGGTACCTATAAATTCCTCTGATTCTTGTTACAACCACCATTCTGAATGATACCTTGAACAAGGAAATCAATTTACCTGAAAAAAGGAAAAGGGGAAAAACAATAGTTTGATTTTTACTTCTGACCAATCTTCACTATCCTCAATTTCTATAATATTAATCAGTTTTTGTGATATTAAAATTATCAAGTTTATAGTTTGAGTAATCATTCCCTATCAAATAAACAACAATTATTGCTTAATGTTGTTTGTGGTGCAGTAGCATTTTTAAGCTATTGCGGTGTGAGACATGGCACAAGCAACACACAACAATTTTCAACTCAAAACAATTTTTACTGATTGTCTCACTATAACTCGATAGGAATCAACTAGTTGAACCAAAGTTGGAATTTTAAAAGCTTGTGCATTTGTTTTTTGTGTATTTCTCTAACGATAACTGGGATAAAAATTGGCCAATTTGAATTAAATTAGGCACACAGGTGTATCTCAACATTTGTGACAATAGTATAATTTTTGGAAATTTCACACTTAATATTTTCAAGATGGAGGCCAATATGGTGGATGCCAAACAAAAAGTTATGTCAGCATGACAATTTATACATAAATTTAAAGGTTTTGAAGAGTAGCAAAAGATTTTGTAAATATTTTCATTCTTTGCTGCCATTGTAAAAACAAATATGAAATGTAAGTGTTGAAGCAAGTTTATGCTTATATAGCATGTTACATATTAAATATTTCTTTTCAGGTAGATTTAGAATATGTAAGTTGTTTCCCAAAAAATGTTTCCTGTAGCTCTATTGAAATAAAATTAGGTATATATAAAAGCAAAATGCAAATTTTTCAATGCGTTCTTTATGCTCCACATTGTTAGTTAGAAACACTATTGATGCTTAGACTTCAAATGTTTTAGCTTAAGTTTGATACTGGATGAAGGGAGTTACCTTGCTGGTGATGAAGAGGTCCTCTCTCTTGACGACTCCTTGCTTGATCTTCTCCTGTATACCGATACCAACTTCCTTCTCGTTATCGTAGACATGAGCACAGTCAAAGTGTCTGTATCCTACATCTATAGCATCCTTCACCGCTTCAATCACCTCACCTGACAGTGACTAACAATTAAAAATAACATTATACACATTAACTTGCACAAATATAGTAGGTATGTCAACACTAACATAGAGACTAAACCCTTTTCAAAAACCTAATCCCTGGGAAACTCTAAGGAAGATGTCCAGCAGTGGTCATTTAACTAACTAACTCCGTTGGGTAACAGTTATCTATCTTTATAAACCTTACACTACACAACAAGTTAGTCACTTCACAGAAGCATCTAACCATTTACATCAGGGTTTGACAAAGTGGGCCCGACCCATTAATCCCACTGGATTTTTACGGGCCTAGCCCATCCTGAAAAACCCAGAACAATATTTTAGGTCATAAATTGGTTTAAAGTATTTTTTGTATACTTACTGTTAAGAGCTCATCTAGAAATTACATACTAGACCATTTGCACTATTTGCAGTCATAACAATGTTGCCAGAAAGTGATATTACATGAAAAATGGCTATAAGTGTACCCTCTAATAATTTTATGTTAAGTAGTGGATCCTTTTAGGGTTCATGGAAAATAAATTAAATTACTTTACTTCATTCAACTAACATTAACTAGAATTTAAAAATGTTTTCCAAAACAATTTTTAGATTTTGACTTCACTTATTACCTCTATTGTGCAATTATAAGGTAAATTAATGTTTCTTAACTTATCCTTCTTGATACTGTGTTATTGGTTGTAGTTAAACTAATTAAATATACCTAATTTGTTTAGGCTTGAAAATGGCCGGTCAGGCCGAAACGTTGCCGTAAAAAATGAAGTAAAGTAATTTAATTTATTTTCCATGAACCTTAAAAGGATCCACTACTTAACATAAAGTGATTTTTCGTCATTACCAAATAACTAGAGAGTGCAACCACTAATAACTTGATCACTAAATAAAAACCAGAAAGCAAAAACAACTATGCTTCTGGATGGTTGGATTCAGAACAGACTCCAATTCTGTTAATAGTTTGCAACTCCCCATTGAAGGAAAACTAAAATAAGAAATAACTGAGAGACCATTGTAAAATGGTTTACTTATCTGTGTGGCACATAGCTTCCTTACTCTTATCACATATATGCTCTTACAACCTATCATAGTCATATTAATTTAATTCCCTCCCCCGTTTTTTAAATCAGTAAAAATTTGTTTAATTTTTTATACGAATAAAAGTATCATAAACAAAATACAATAAGAGGAAACGGGTTAAATTAACATGGTATAAATGATGGGCCAGTCTGTGGGCTATATTCGAATTCGACAAACCATTCAAATTTCCTAAAACATTAGAGAAGTCCTTTTGAAAAAATATATGTTTGTGTGCATGTGGAAGAGAAGCAAATGAACACAGAACGTTGTAACTTATATGGGACCAACAATAGACTAATCCAAACCATCCAAATGTCATTAAAATCAGATGAATAGTTTTTAAGATATGTGGTTCACAAAAATTAAAGAGAGACGACAAGATACCAAAAATGTTCCCTAATGTCTGAAACAAATTTCTGAATTTTTGAAATTGTAGACGCAAATTTTTTTGTTTTTCAGAATGACATCATAGCATTGATTTAAAGTAAAATTTAAATTCAATTTTTAAGTTTTTGGTAGTTTTCATACTACGGAAAGTTAAATTTTAATTTAAATCAAATTATAATTATTATTAACTACGGGAAACAGACAGTGAAAAAACTGTCTGTTTCACTGTCTGTTTCCCGTAGTTAATAAAAATTATAATTTGATTTAAAGTAAAATTTAATCTTTCCGAAGTATGAATACTACCTAAAACTTAAAAATTTGAATTTCTAATTGATTGTACTAGGTACAGGTACTAATTGAGTACTTTATAATTATAAGCGTTAATTCTCGGTCTAGTTTTATTGCCGTGAATATTTGGCTTGCTAGACTTGGATTCAGGGAATTTGTATCGGTAACGACAGAGAAAAATCATTCTCCCGTATAGTTCAGTTGGTAAGAGCGCCTGTAACAGATTAATAGGAGGCCCGTGGTTCAAGTCCCGGTGCGGGGGTCTATTTTTCTCTGTATGTCTCCCGTAGTTAATGATAATTATCATTTGATTTAAAGTAAAATTTAATCTTTCCGTAGTATGAATACTACCTAAAACTTAAAAATTTTAATTAGAAAATAGTTTTAAAATAATTCTTAATTAGTTAAGTATTGGCCATTGAAGGATAGAATTTCGTGTTTTAATTCTATCCTATACTCATACTATCATTATTTCATTGTCACATTCCTGTTCCCTCCAAATATCAATTCATCAGACGAAATTTGGCACAATTAAAGTTTGTTAAGGCAGAATGCCCTTTCAAACAACTCATCTTTACTGTTGATCAGCATGTCAATCCAACAACAATAACATAAACAAAACACCTTAAACCTCAGAGAAATACAAAACTAAAAAAATCATAATGAGCTCTTACGTGCTATCTGCGGGTTACATTTGATAAACTATAAAAGTTTCATTCTAATCAGATAAGTACTTTTGAAGCTAAGGTGTAAATAAATGTATGTTTGTGCGCATGTGGATGAGAAACAAATAGGCGCAAAAGGTTGAAACTTATATAGGACCAACAATGGGCTAGTTATGACCTACCACCTAAAATTCATTAAAATTGGACGTGTAGTTTTTTTTAGATATGTTGGTTCGCAAAAATTGAACGACAGACAGACACGGAACCAAAAATGTTCCCTGATGTCTGAAACGGATTTCTGTCTTAGAATTTTTGAAATCGGAGACCTAAATATTTTTCTTTCTTCAGAACGATCACATAGCTTCCGTTACCTTTGGTAAGCTCGGAAGCAAAGAACTAATTCCTCTATTAAATTAAATGGGTTTACGAGTATAAAATGGCATTTCATACAGTCTGGCAAATGGTTTTAAATTATCTTGGTAGCTAAACAATCTTATCTTTCTCCTGAAAAGTTCTTTAAATGAGGGTTATGGCCTTTTGCCTGGACACCGTGAAATAAGTAATGGATGACATGGTAAGACACTCTATAAGCCGTCCCCGAACTTGATATATATTCTGTCAAAAACCTTAAAGATATCAAAGGACCTAAGGAGAAACTGAAAATGCCTGGTAGACACAAATAAAACAATAATTAATAATAGCATAGAACAATAATTAATAGTAGCTAAATGGGGAGGCATAGCCAAGCAATCAGGTTTGTTTGCTAATTATTTGTCAGATAACTTGGCTTTCACCACAATATATTCAAGATAATTCAAAAAATAAAAATAAACTATATTCCTAGTTTGAAACATCACCCAAACAATTTAAATATGAAACGGCTTGGCTACCAAGTAAGCATGTGTACACCTTCTTGTAATATTAATAAATAATTATGTAATTATTAATGAAATGATCCGAGTAAACAAAAGAAACTAGACATTTTGTAATCGAGTCCTGGTGAGGGATGTATTTTTTTCATATATCTTTTTTAACATGTCTTAAAAAATACTAAAGACATACAAGACTTGGCTAAGCTATAGAATGCAACTGCCAGCCCACAACCCGATGTTTTGACCATAAAAAATAGATTGTAGATATTATATAGAAAGGGTATTTTGTGGACTTGTAGTATATATAGGAGAGAAGGAGATTTGTTGGAATAAAAGTCCGATAGATGTAGTTATGTTTTTATTTTCAAAGCTTTCGCTCAGGGATTTGATTCGCCTTATTTGATCACTGATGAAGCTCAGGCTCCCTGAGCGAAAGCTTTGAAAATAAAAACATAACTACATCTATCGGACTTTTATTCCAACAAATCTCCTTCTCTCCTGTAGATATTATACTTCGAAATTTAGGTGCATGTACAAAAACTTTACAGTTGTTACATAATCACTTGTATAAGGTAACACAATGTATGTTTAGTAGGTTTTTCCAACCTAATATACATTAAAAAATTTTATTTGCACACAAAATGGCAATAATGAAACGAAAGAATTATTAATAATCGTATTTTATCGGTTGAATTAACTTAGCACTTATTTTAGATTACAAAAATATATATTATAATGTTGACAGCTGATTATATTAGATTGACAATGTTGACAGCATTCCAGTCTATTACATAAAATAAAGGGTACTGTTGAAATGCATTTAAATCTAGAAAAATTGTTGATATTTAAACATTTTTACATCAAAATGTTACTTACTCGCCAAGTTCCCAATCCAAGAATAGGATATTTCAAGCCGTTATTAAACACAACATTCGGTATATTTGATGCCATTATTAAATTAAAAATAAATTAATAAGTGAAATGATTAAAATTGATATTATGAACTTAGTTCTAAAAAGATACAAGAATTAAAACTGGAAGCAAATGCAGACCGGCTGACAGCACACGGCATGTGATGTGATTTGTTAACAGATTTGACCTTGAAATATTTTAACACGCAGTGTTGACAAATATTATAATGAAATTATATGACTTGGTTTCCAGTGTCTAAAAGTCTTAATAAAGAGATTGAAGATTATTATTACGTTTTACTTTATATTACAATCGGTCTGTTTCAGAATCAGGTTAAGGGATTATGGCCGAAAACTGGCATCAATAAATAGTCAATTTGTGCGCCGCTATTCTTTAAAACCATTTTAAGATTATCTAATCCTGAAATACACAGAGGCGTAACCAGAGTTTGTAGCGCCAAAGAACCAAGTCAGTTTTCGTACCCCCTTTGTCGACTGTGAACCGAACCAACGAGCAAATAGAAAAAAAAATATTTATGTGTGAGGCTCTCACGCTTTAGAAGTGAAACTTAAAGTTCTAGAATGCATTGCTCTCTTTCATTTTTTGACGAATTTATTATTTCAAGATTAAGAAATGGTTATGGGAAATTTAATTGAAAAAAAAAATATTACTACGCTAAGGCAACCACATTTATTCCAATAAAAATAAATGTTTGCTTTGATTTGCTGGTCTTTAAATAGATATAATACAATTAATCTAATCTGTAAAAATGTTACACTTGGACGAGTCTCGAATCGCAAACTTCGTTACACGATTTCACTATATAAAAAAATTCACTCTACCGCCGCCAAAGAAGGTTCACTTCAAAAAAGTCACCAAATTAAATTTGGCGCCGCGACGATGCTGTGGCTGTGTCCGGGGACAGCTGTCTTGGTCTCGCTACGCCACTCGATAGACTGTCATACTAATCACTGACGTCTTCAACATCTCCTTAATTCATATTATATAGGATTTTAAAACAAATCTTGCATACAAGAGGTCCCTGGAAAACATCGATTGCAATTTGCAATGAAACTGGTGTATCTATTCAGTGTAGTAATACCTCTAGGTGAATTACAATGGACAATGAAACAATATATCTATTCAGTAAAGTAATACCTTGATTCGAGGTGAATTTCAATGAGACTTCATTGAGAAGGTTTTACTTCACTGACTTCTATTCAGTGAAGTAAAACCTTGTAGTGATTGCCAATGCATTTTGCTTTAGAGTACTATGAGTTTTTGTAGTAATACCTAATACCTCAAAATATGAACTTTCATGAGAACTTTTGTTAGCTCAAAATTTTGTGGCTGTTTCCGAGGGTGTTTTTTTTTCCTATTTCTATTTAGATGATTTGCTTAGACCTGACAATTTTTTTTTTTACATATAATCTATTAAAATAACCAATTTGTTACTTCTCCCAGAAAATATAGGTTCCAAAAAGTTTCCCCCATTTGTCTTAGAAAATAGTCACTAGGCCTTAGAGGGGGGGGGGGGGGGGGGGGGGGGGGGGGAGAGTGACATTTTTATTTGCTAGTTGCTCAGAGCAAGGAAGGAAGGGGCTAGCTCTGAGGCTAATTGCCATAACCTTCTCAAATTTAAAATCCAGTGCTCTCGTTGGCTCCCCTCCACATTTTATCAATTCTGGCACTCAAAAATCAATAGTTATTGTAATAACAGAGTACCTGCATAGAGTAAATGTGGATTTGATGTAGATAGTCTCACCAGTGGCACTACCAAACCAAGATCAACCTTGAATATCTTTGAGAGATCATCATCTCAAATCGGCTAATGCTAAGGAAATAGTACATTCAAGAATCACCAGGTTCGGGCTAATATTTTATTTCAATCGATACATTATAATTTATATGCTTTTTAGAGACTTTGTGGGTAAAGCCCACAGTCTCCAGTTTAAAAGACTCGCCCACTTCTCTAAGCCCCTTCCCAAAACATCCTCTATACTGAGAGATGTTCTGATTTCTAATCTGAAAGATCTATTATAATTGATCCAGAGTGATATTTTAATGAAAAATGTTTTAAAGAGTTAATTCACAAATATTGATTTTTGTGTATTGGAGTTTGTTTTTATTACACCATTGTGATATTAACTCAACATGTGCTGTTATTCATTAAAACTGCTATGACGATTATCACTATTGTGATATCAACTCAACGTGTGCTGCTATTCATTAAAACTGCTACGATGATTATCACTATTGTGATATCAACTCAACGTGTGCTGCTATTGATTAAAACTACTCAGACTTTCTAATCCTGAAAGCAATGTCAGATTCTTTTGAAATCTCTTTGGAAAGTTTTTTTTTTTTTTTTTTTTTTTTTTTTTAAATAAATAAATGAGGAGCCCTAGTATCAAAGACGGACATTCGAAATTTTTTCCGAATTTCAGTTATCGATTGTTTCTTATAGATTTTTGCCTACTATCCATTTGCATCAAAAACGACCAGAAAAGTGGTAAAAATGCAATAATATTTGTAGTTATGTTTCAAATACGGACAAGACAACACACGTTTTGCTTCAAAAGTGGACATAACCGAAACAGCCAATCAGGAGGCTGCATTTTACTAACTCGTTCCTATGATGCACTGCAGGCTTTAGCATCTGAATACCTACTCCTACCATTTTGTCATACATGTTAAACAGGACAAAACCTTGTTTTTGTTTCAAAAGAGGACAACTCCACTTTTTAACTCCATTTAGCAGCTAAAATATCAAAGATTCACGTTTTCAGTACTTTTTAACTAGTTTTGAGTCTATTAAGAATCTACAGAAAAAAAAATCATTGCTCTAGCACCTGTAGAATTTGAGCTACAGTTTTTCGGCTCTCCTGTAAAATTTTGAAATGTGCTCTTGTCCGTCTTTGATACTTAGCTCCTCAAATAAATAAATTAATAAACATAATAATCCTCACATCGAAGTGAGATATTTAAGTTACCACCTGTTCCAAGACAAGGAAATACAGTGGATAGATGGTCATATTAATCACTACACATTTCAAGATCTCCTTAATACAAATAAAAAAAACATATCTTGCATACAAGATCTGTTCTCTATTGTGAGAGATCCATTATGATTGATTCTGAGAGATATTTTGATGAAAAATGCTTTCAAATGAGGTAATTAACAAATATTGATCTCTTAACAAAGAATCGTTCTAAAGGTCTGAAAATAAAAATACATAAATAAATAAATGGGGACAAAAATATAAATAAATAATTTACAACAGTTTCAATTTTAATCAATTTAAAAATATGTTTTTAAATTGTACATTTTTAATTTTTTTAAAAGTTTTGTTTGTAAGGTTATTTTTTATTTACAATAATTTACAAGTTTTTAGCTTATTTAAACATTTAGTGCTATAAATTATTTTTGTTTTTCTTATTATACACAATGATAGCACTGTCCGCAAGGAAGTGTGGACGCAGAATACATTCAACTGCAGCCAAATTTATTGTAAAATGTCTATTTAATAATATTTAATGAAATTTACTATACAAGTACATGATCAGAAAAAGCCCACCCCTTGGCTAAATCAAGAATTTAATTATAGCTATAAAATCAGAAGCATCCCCCCCCCCCCAAAAAAAATGGTTGTTCAATAATAATTAAAATGATTAATGAAAACCTGAAACAACTAAGAAATGGAAAACACTGGATCAAGTTATTATGTTATATCTAAAAGTTTAGTAAACAAACTATTTAAAAGATTTTTAAAACTAGTTTCAGTTCTATTTATTTGATTTTTTTTACGTACAGGAAAAAAAAAAAAATACATACATTAATAAAGGTACTCTGTCAGTTGATAACTGAATAAATAAGAAGAAAACAAACCTAGCAGAAAATAAATTATTTTTCCAATCAATGAATGTAAGCTTACAACATGAACTCAACGGAACCAGGGGTCCTTCTTGTTCCTAAGATTAATGGAGTGTACATGCACACATATTTTTCAATTAAACCTTGGTTTATGGATGTATTATATTTAATGTACAATGAACACTTTTTATGGCTAACTACTGTACTTATTTGATGTACACTCTTCTGCATAATTATTAGTTAAAACCTGGCTCTTCATTAAAACGATGAAACATTAGCCCCTAATAGTCAACAATAATGAGGTTATACTGTAATAGTATATTCCAGATCCGTGTTGAAAAACAAACAAGAGTTGAGAAATACAAGGTAGCAAGAAAGATAGGTGATTCAGAAGGAGTGAAAAATTATGTGATTCAATCATCTATTGATTCAGCTTCGTCCGGAAAATATGAATACAGCAGGTGCCCTCTTATCTAGACACCAATTAAGTTAAGTCTTAAGTTAAACCAATCTTTTTTTCTAATAACAAGAAAATTACAATACTAGCCCATAAAAACAAAAATTGTATAATAAATCCTTTATATTTAAGTGTTTTGGTTGTGTCAGTCATTGGCAAGTTATTTTCACTTGCATTTTTTTTTATATTGGCAACAGAGTCTATGTGCCAAGTTTCATCTCAATTGGGATGAATGGAAGAGGGTTAATTGGCCCTCCAAAGATTTTGAAGAAAGACAACAGGCACAAACAAACAAACAAAATCAAAGTTAATATAAAGGATTTAAACAGACAAATACATTTACACTTCACTCCAGTACACAGTACAGTACAGTTTACAGCAGTGCCAACTATTGTAAACAGACCTTTCTATCTATTATATACCAGAGGAGAAAGGTTGATGACAGGTGTTGTATGAGGAGTCCCAGTAGATGAGCTGCCGATAAAACCGATGACCGTATAAGAAGGAGTCTACTGCACATATATTTATACATAATAAAAAGGCAACGACTTCTTATTCTAGTTATGAAGTTCTAGGTGGTGATAGCATCATGAAGGGTTTAGCACTGAGGTTTCGCATCCATTACAGGGATCATCTTCAGGGTGGTACATGTTGTCCTAGGGAAGATACAACATTAACTATTACTAGTAGAGTTTTACTGAAGAGGTAATGTTGTACTTGATAACACGTAGGGACCTAAACGCTTCATGATGTCACCTATGTGACCACTTGATCTAGTTATACAACCAAGGAAACATTTACCCAAAACATTATTTCAAGTAAAGAATTCAACTTAAAAAGAGTGTGGTGCCATCAGTGATTGAACATGTCAACTTCACATCACAAAAGTTACGGCTGCAGGCAAATAGTCCAACATCTTCCCGGAGGACAAATAAAAATCTAGTACATTACTTTTATTTTTTTACCTATAATTAAGCTACACGATTTCATGTCTTCTCATTCCTCTGTTAAAAACAATTAATACATTTTTTTAAAAAATCTGTTTTTTATGCAATTGTTTTTTCTTGGAAAAAAAAAAAAATCAAATTAAAGATAAATATTTATAAATATAATATATAATATAATTTTTTTTTTTTTTTTTTTTTCTTTGTTTTAACTTAAATATTTTGTTATTAAGACATTATACAAAAAAGAATCAAGGGAAAGCACAACAAAAGTGGAGTGGTATCAGACCCTAAAGTCTAAATTGGCATGAATAATAAATTCCCTTGGCATTATTTAAAAGAAAATTAAAGTTTTCTTCACCATTTTATAATTTCCTGACTGTTTTATTTATTTTCTATTATTTTATTTTTTTAAAAGAGAAAATATTGAAGAATATTATGATTATTTTTACAATTTTCTTTTTCCTATTTCTTTTTTTTTTTGTTATATATATATTTATATATTTTTTTAAAAAAATTGTAAAAACAAAAATGTGGGAAGAGTGGATTGGGGGCGGGCGCCGGGGCGGCTGCAATAACATTTCCTGTCCGTTATTAAAAACAAATAATTAAGAAAGAGATAAACAGAAAATATTTTGGTTTTGCAGCGTCCCTGAAACAAAATAAAAAGAGAGCTTACATTATACTGACTGTAAATACAAACAAAATTATTTAATTTTTATTTATTTATGCAATACTGGTTGAATATTGAGTGAAAGGCCAGCTATAAACAGCTTAATGTTCGGTTTCAGTTCTTATTATTACAAATTATTAGTAGTATAAATTATGCTTTTAAAATTAGAGTTTAATTATCTTTACTTCTTGAGCAGGCTCGAGTTAGTCATATTGCTTGGCTAATCTGTGTATCTTTTGGCTCATTCTCGAGCTGGCTACAAGCTTTAAATTTTGTATTACGTAGTTTCTTCAGAGTATTTTTTTTATCCTACCTCCCCTGTGAGATTGGACATGGGATGTCTTCCTCCCCAATACAGAAGGAGATGGACTTTATCGAAGTGTGAATATATTGAAGACTGGATGTACTAAAAGATGGTAAGAAAGAATACACGTCACCTTGGTTGCTCTTGACTTTTAATTTAACCAATTATTAATTATAAGTTTAAGTTAAAGTTTTTTTTCATTATTTCTACAATTTTCTGGCTCCACAATAGCGGCTATTACTATATAAAATTTGCATGACAATTTCCCCAGGATAAATTGCACTAGAACCTTGAAATTTAGACCCCTTTTATGACAAAGAGCTTCAGGTAAGAGTTTCTAACGTACAATTTTGATTCAAGATGGCAGCCATAAAATTTATTTTAAAGGAAGTCTCCTTCATAACATAATTATCACTTTTTCTTTGAAACACTGCAATTAAAACAAAAAAAAAAAAAAAAAAAAAAAATCATTATACTTAGTAAGATCATTTCTACAATGATACTATGTTTGCCAAGAAGGGATTTTCTGTTTTTCAACCCCTAAGAGGAAAATCAGGGGCAAAGTAAAACTGAGTAGCCCAGACTGAACTTCAAATACTAGGAAGTAGTAGTAGGTCCTAGTATAGTACTAGAAGGGCAATTAGGCCTTATTTTAATCCATTTTACTAGCCCTGTGGTGGAGAGGTCCAGCCTCTTCACACATTATACCGCTGTATATTGTATCGCCAAAGTAAGTATAATGTGGTCATTAGGGAGCTATATAAATCAGAGCATCAATGTCTGAGGTCATACCCATGTCCCTGTACTTCTTTTGACTCACAGATACAAATGAGAGCACTATAGCAGAGAACCCCTTAGGGGGCGTGAGCCCTCGCCCGGATTGGCCCGGGATTGAACCTATGATTCATTGATCAGCCGCACTGGCTCCCATACTAATACTATGAAGTAAATACTGGGGGAAGGGCTCCTTATTAGGCCGTAGTCACCTATTAACAGAAGATATTTCCAATTTCAAACCAGGAATGCAATGACAAAAATGTCATGCCAAATCTAAATCATAGTTAACAGATTGAAACATAAAGGAGGCTCACTGTAGTGTCGGTAGAGATGTACACGGTTAGTGTGGTGGTCAAGTAGAGAAGTTAGAGGTGGGTGGGTTTGAGTTAGTCCAGGGGCTCTATATCCATAGTACTGTGCGCCGCTGCACCAGAGAGTGATGAGTTACTTGCACCGGTTCTCTGTGAGTTGGACGCAGATGAAGTATCCTCCTCATCATCGTCGTCTGTCTCCCTTGCGCCACCTCCACCCCCACCACTACTGCTCAGCAACCGGAACATATTACCTGTGTAACATATTACCTAAGATGTTATAAAATTATTATAGATTATAGATTAAACTGGTTATAGATGAAGCGACTGCTTTTTAAAATATAAGCCAAGATGAATTAGAGATGGAAGGAGGTGCCATAGAAAATGTCAAGGAATCAATACATCTCGGTAGCTGATGTTACTCCACGATTAAATGAATAGTGAGATAAAGAGAAAAAAATTAACATTGGATGGAGAAAATATTGGTCTCTTAAAACATTTTTTAAAGGGTATATATCCAAGAATATTAAAATTAGAACATTGCAAAGCTGCATATTTCCAGGCCATCTCTATGGAAGTCAGATCAGGGCCTTAACCTAAAAATTAGACAAGAATCTAGTCTCTGCACAGGCCAGATGACAAGAGCAATGTTTGGTATAAGCAGGATGGAGAAAAAAAGAATAAGGAGATAATAAAAGATATGGAAGGAGAAGTCTATTGAGAGAAGGGCATACATATAAGTGAAAATGGGCTGGGCATGTGTACAGGATGGTCACAGAAAGATTGACTCGAATAGCTACGAAATGGGCCCCATATGGAAAGACTAGGAAAAGAGGAAGATCAGCAAGATGATGGGCAGATGAATTTTAGGAAAGATTAGGAAGGTTGTGGCATAGGGCTATAGCAGATAAACAAAGTTGAAAGATGTCCAATCACTGATAGTGATCCGAGGGCCAATACCGTTACTTTTTATATACACTTTATCTATTTTATCGTTTAGAAATTAGAATAATTAAAATGTGTTTACTATATAATGTAATTTATACTCTCTTATTTTCTCTGAGTTGAATTTCCAAAGAGGTGAAATATAACAAAACACTAATATAATTAAACCTCCTTAAACTGTTAGAGAGAGAGAGAGAGAAACAAATATAAATGAAAGATAGGAAATCAGCAATATGATTTAGGAGAATGTTACCTAGGAAGTTGGGTCGTCTGCTGTTATGTAGTGGTACGTCAAAGAATAGCTCTCCTATTTTCTCTAGGTAATGCCTGTATGTGGGGTCCCGCTCTATACTCACCTCATACTGTTCACATAGAACTGTAAACATTGCTTGTCTACCCCTGTAAACATTTCATCATTATTAGTATTTTTTAAAAAAAAAAAAACATTACAACATTAGTCCAGTTCATCCATCGACATATATATCCATAAATATAATTAAATCCTTTATATCAATCACTCTCAGGCCTCAACTGTTCGGGTACTTTCTACAATAGGATAGAAATTTGGAAATTGGGTAACACAAGTAAAAGTTTAAGGTAAATAACCCCAAATAATATTAAGCATAAGTCAATACTGTCATGATATATTGTGGCCCAGTTGAAAAAGATAGAACTATTTCATCCACTTACCTGATGGCTAGAGTATATTTTTTTTTTAAAATGGTACATGGCACTCAACAAATAGAATAAAAACTTTTTTTATAACAATTTTTTGATTGTTGGCCATCATCTTTAAATATTGCAGCCATATTTATACTTCTTTAGATTGTTACTCACCTATGTTTTTGTTTTTTTAGAATATAAACCACTTTGACTAAATAACTATTAAGACAAAGGGATATAAAGTCCAATATATTCAGGAAACAAAGAAATATCACACTTCTGCTTTTATACGGGGAGTAACAGTCTAAAGAAGAATATTCCGTACACCTTCTTTAGAGTGTTTTTTTTATAAGGGGAGTAACAATCTAAAGAAGTGTCTAAAAACTACAGGTAGAGACTTGAAACAAAGGTAGATAGTTACAATTATAATAAAACAAACTTATTCCAAGTCTAATAAAATCAAGCAAGATATGGTTAAAGCAATTAATCATTTTGATTGAGGTTTCTTTTAGTCAGTATACTTTAATAACCATAAATAAAATACAGTGAACTGTTTACTGATTAATTAAACAATTAGTCCAGGATATAGTGCACATAAAA
Source organism: Gerris lacustris (assembly GCA_951217055.1). Classification (NCBI taxonomy): domain Eukaryota; kingdom Metazoa; phylum Arthropoda; class Insecta; order Hemiptera; family Gerridae; genus Gerris; species Gerris lacustris. Next base: position 41,013,770 of record OX578280.1, on the reverse strand, counting down.
GTGATTACTAACAAACATCAAGCTAAAATTTTGTGTATAAGTTAATATTTCAGTGTACTCTGAGAACAAATGGTGGAGAAACTCTCTAAAAGGATACATGGTCGAAGAACTTAGTGCATAGGTACAAACCTACGCACCAAGTTAAGGTGATATATTGTTTATTAAAAGCAATTGAGGTTGAAAATTACCTCTGGACGGCCTGCAGTAGGAACCATATAAAGTTAAGAAGTGGAAGCAGGTACGGTGGTCCCTCATCTATAGAAGGGTGTTGAGTCGTGTAGCATTCAAATGCTTTTATAGCTGTGTTAATATTCCGTAAGCATAAACACCTAAACAAACAGCAGAGCCAAATTAATTACCAACCATACAATTAAATCATTTTTGAAAAAGAAAGATAAAAATATAGTCTGGCACCAGGAATTGAACTGCTGATCCCCTTACCTTTGTGAAAATACTCTAACCACTCGACTACATTGAATTATTTAAGTAGACAGCCAATCCTTAACCCATTCAATGCGGGTGGATCCACTGTGGATCCATGCCGTGCTAACGTGCCTGGCGGGTGGATCCACAGTGGATCCAAGCCCTCCCTTTCAGCCCTCTGTAGCTCTATTCTCCGTGCCTCGAGTAGAACCATCTTGCAAGGCTCCGTCAGGCCCGCTGACGTTTGTATCCACAGGGGATCCAACAATTTTTTTTTTTTTTTTTTAATTAACTGTTAAAGTTTCTATTCAGTCACTAAGGTAGGTTCATGAATTAGATTACGCATTCAATGGGTTAACTTTCATGGTAGTAAGGTCCCAAAAAAAAAACTCTGTGAATGACAAATTATTGAATGTATGCAATATCGGGGTTACATGTATGAATTAAAGTTAACTTGATGCAATAATACCATTAAACATGTGAAAATTAAAATGACCTAAGATATAGCTGACATGCCTCCTTTTAGTTTGTTATAAGTAGGATTAATATTATCATTGTTTAATTTTAATTCCATTACTTTCTTTGACCGTTCAGGCTTCGAGTTGGATCCTTTTTAATACTTGGGAATTTAAACAGCCACAACACTATCAATACACATTAAAAGTTACCAGGCGGAAATTTAGTGCAAGACTGTAAACACTAAGAACAAAATTAATTTTTTTTTTATGAATTATTGTTTCCTTTCTTTCTAGAATACATGTGAGGACAGTGCCGGATTTCCCACTAGGCAGTATAGGCACGTGCCTAGGGGCGGCAGCATCAGGGGGCGGCAGCGGCCACGGGGCTTATGGCTAAGATGGCTGTTGACGACCTTATAGATAAGTTTTCAGCAATAAAAGCAAGAGGAAAAACAATGTAAAGTAAATTTAAATATGTTGACAAGTGTGCAGTATGTTAATTTGTTTATTTTTAATTTAGCTATAGATATTTTTATTTGAGTAATAAACATGTATTACATTCTTTTCTCTTTTCTGTAACAATATTTTGTTTTGATATCAGGAAACAATTTAAAATGCCAAGTAGCTATGTGACCAGAATTCCATCTTTTTTTTCTCCCCCCCCCCCAAAAAAAAAGATTTTAATAGGTTATGTACAATCGTAAAAATAATAAAATTAAAAAACTTTAACCGAACTGTTAGTATTTTCGTTAACCTAACCAACAATACAAATTAATCACATTTATTATAGGCTAAGTCATTTATTATGGCTACGAGTATTATTAAGAATACATTTTCAAATTTTGGTCTGACAAAGGTGCCTGGTGTCTTGTGTGATCTAAACAAACAACCTTTGACCATATATGCTACTGTACTCAAAAATCAGTTTGGCAATTTTTTCGCAGGAACTGTCCATAAGTGAATAGTAAGTAAGTAATTTTTTAAGGGGGGGGGCAGTAAATATTGTGCCTAGGGGCGGAAAATTTTTAAATTCGGCCCTGTGTGAGGATGGTTGATTAGAAGGTTTCTCTTTGGTTATATTAAATATTCCTTGAGTTTAAGTTTACAAACTCAATTCTCTGGATAGATCTTATTTGTCCTAAAAGTGACGATACAGCTTTTCCCTCAACGTAACTATCCATGAATGAGCAAGGTAGGTGGCATCTAGATATTATCAGTTACAAAAACAACTTTAATGTTTCTTGACGGTAGTAAAAAAAAATCCATCAAATTAAAAAAATTAAAATAACACACTTTGTAGAGAAGCATGGACATCCAATAAGGCTTTCATACATTTGGCTGAACCATATGTCTTTTTTTATGAGGGACTCTGAGAGAATCTTTAAAAAAAGCTACTGAGGGGATATGCACTCTCAGATAATGTGTGGCTGCTACAAAAAATGTGTACAAACTGATGAGCAACCCACCAACCCTATTCTTGAAAATAACTCTACAAAACTGTTAGTTATAATGACAAACTTCTAACTACAAGAATATACACATAACACGTACGTTATAACTTAAATGTATACATGAATTTAATACACACAGAGAACAAAGAAAATTTCACACTGACAGATCTAAATAATAACAAAAACAAACTCCCACTAAACCCTCAATACAGAGTTGACAATGTGTGAGTGAGATTGATATAAATTCAACCCAACAAAAACTAATATTAAAATATTAGTATTTACTCTGGCAGTGTGGGAAAATCAAGAATGCCAAGGAGAGCTAGAGATTTTGACATCAACTTGGTCATATGTCAAAATCTTGGGTTCTCATTAGATTTCCCTTTGTTTTTTCCTCGCTGCCAGAGTAAACACTATAGTAAGTAAAATGATTGAGTTATTACTTACTGGAGAACAACTTGAGCTATGAATAGATCTACTTCAGTACTGTAGCCTCGAGCTTTGTGCAGTTCTATCAACATTAAGGCCAACCCTGAGCCGTCCTGAGAATGTAGGAAGTGAGTCTTAGCCTGGATATAGTTCTTCTCTGAAATCAGACATTACACCTTCTTAAACTCAAAACTTATAAAAAAAAGACACAAGAAAATAATATAAGCTTTACAACCAAATCTCTAAGTAGCTTGTAGGAAAGAGCGGTGGTTCACCTTTCAATCAGGATAAGCAGCATCGGGCGTAGTCACTTATATGGATGGGTGACCAAACAGATCAATTCCCTGACCATGCCCTCAGTTCAAAAGTTCAATGTCTAACCAACATTGCTTAAACAAATGGAGAACTTCTAGATAGAGAAGTTAGCCACTAGGTTTCAGCCTGGAAACCATGGCTTGCTTGGTCTGCTTTCAATTCGATAAAAATTAAAAAGTCAGACATTTTGTTTTCCGACCTACACTTCACACAAATGTAAAGAGTTCAGTCTTCCAACCTGGATTTGTTCAATGGTCATTGTTCAACGGTTTTGACTTTGTTTAGATAATATATAAAATAAAAAAATATGCTATACTTTCGAAAACACTGTCAAATCAGTCAATTTATAAAGACTGCGTTAATTTTCTAATTTTAACTAGGAACTGGTGGAAATTTGGATATGGGGATATAACGGTATAAGGTTCAAGAGTGTAAGGGTTGTTGGGACTAGAACCCAGGCCTGCAAACCTTAGCTCTTAAACCTCGATCATCAAGTAATTCATTCAATGGAAAGCTATTCATCTATTTTTTTAAGTAATTTTAAATGGAAAGCCTGTAAAATCATTTCAAACTATTTTACTTTGTATAGCACAAAGAATGGCTTTATAAAATAAATTAAAGGACCCCATACACATTTAGACAAGTTGAACATGTATAACCAAGTCCAACAACATGCCCATACACAGTGAAACTGGTTTATCTGTGGTTTTTGTATACAAACAAGTTTGTAAAACCTAAAACTTGGTTGGAAGACTAATACAGAGACATGTATTACCCTTTACAACTTACTAAGTGAAAAATACAATGACCATTATAAATTAGAACTAAACACACGGTTAACTGATTTAATTCACAAAAAAAAAAAACATGTCGAGCCTTGATACAATGACTTAGACAAAATCTGAGCAGAGAACTGGTGTACGCCAATGTAGAGTGTTTACCTTTCCAGAAGACCTGTGCAAAGAGCTGGTGTAAGGTGGGATGTCCTTTCTTGTGGATTCCTTTGGACGACCAGACAACCGTGGCATTAACAAAAGCATCTTTCTCCGTCGTGTTTTTTTGCATCATCTCAAGTAATCTACAACATCAGATTTTCATGGTTAATACTTAAAGTTTAGTCAACTTTTTCCCATAGTCAAGATATGGTTGGAAAAAAAGTTTTGTTTTTAAAGATCAAAATTCATTATTAGTCAACGACATTCCATCAGTAATTTTTGTAAAAAAAAAAAAAATACTTCACATTATCCTAAACAAACTTAAAAATAAAATATTCAATAGTTACACGACAAATAGTAGATAGTTGGAATTGGAATGCCATCTATTGCTTCAAAATTACTTTAATAGTATATAAATGTATATGTAACTATAAATACATATATTTTTTTTTTTGAGCAAATCAGCTTTTAGCCGTTGCGAAGTAGGTAGTACTTTAACAATTATTATTGACTCACAAATCATTCAATAAAACACTGTGTATTAATATTAAAATATAAATTAACTCATACAACCTCTTCTTCCATTCACTCTTGTACCATTTTCCAAATAATATTGATTACAGTTTGTGCCAAATGAGTCTTGGTGATTGGCTTACATTTAAATATGTAATATTAGGAATGTGTAATTGAGAAATTTGTTTTGTTTGCTATAGTAAATAAAGACTGAGCATGACCTTAGCCTTAGTAAGGATTGAAACATTTCTAAAAACCTGTTGCAAATAGCTTTATTCACACCTACAATATCCATCAACCCAAAAAACATAAAAAAAACCGTTAAAAAACTTAAAAAAAAATATGTGATTTGTCTGGTTTTCAAACCTAAATGATTCAATTCCAATTATGATTTAACTGATTGATTTGCTTTTAGATTGTTTATTTTAGAAGCAAGTAAGTTACACAACAAAATCTCAGTAGGGACAACATATTTAGTTTCACAATTAACGACTTTCAAACAAAAAAAGTTAAATATTTGGTCAAGTTACCTGACGACCTTCTTGATGATAAACTCACAGGGCTCTGCGTTAGATTTGACTAGAACTTCAACGTAAAGGTTGGACAGATCAACTCCACTTGTATGCTGAAATAAACAATAACAAGAACTTGTATCTGGATTTCTTCCATTTGTTAAAGACACTTTGTGAGAATGACAGAAAATACAAACTTCAACATTTAATCTTAACCCTGTAGTGGACGAGCCTATTAGAGTTACATATAAGGGTGGGCATGGTACTTTATACCACAACTAGTTTTTTTTGCAAACTTATTACGATAAAAGCCAAAATATTGTCTTAAACTTCGTATAGTAGTAATCATAACTTTAATAATCCAACTTTCAATCTATTCAGACCATCATCAGTGCCTAACCAACAAAGAAACAACTATGTTTCTATAATATCACAGTGAAACTTTTGTTTTTATCAATATGTACACTCAATATCCTAAAACCTGTGGCTATCTACAAATTAAAACCTACAATGTGACTTTTTATCATTTATAAACAAATGTGACAGCTAATGATTCGATTTTATTTTATACATAACCAAGGGTATTCAAGAAATTGAGTGCACCTATTATTTATAAACGCAACAAAAAATATTTATTTCCAAAATTAAAATTATTTTAGAATTATTTATAAAAAAAAAAATATATATAGTGAACTAAAATAAATATACACAAATATGAAAACATACAAATTAGAAAACCACAAAAAAGAAAAAAATTCCATTTTTGTAGCATTTATCTGTCTTATTATTATTACTTTTAATCACTTGTACACTTTTAAAAATGAATATAACAACACTGTACACTTATAGGGCGCGCGCGGTATTGAGTACTTATAACTCTTTATAACAACTGATTACTCCATAGAATCGAGTTTCCATAGAAGCGTGGATTTCTAATCACTGTAAACTACAGAAATAGCATACCCAAGGCCATATAGTTCTACTATCAAAAACCTATAGTCAGTATCAAAAATAGTGCTTGTGCGGCACAAAGTGCCATAGCAGGTCCACTGCAGGGTTAATTTAGTTTTTAAGAATTTCGTCAATAGTTGTTTAAGAATTTTTAATTTTAAGGAACTGGTAGGCAACATTTAGCAAAGTGAATTATTCCTTCCAACTTTCATTTGATTAATTATAATTATTTACTTAAATTTAAGGAATTAAGGAATTTAGGAATCTGTTAGTCCTAATTTTTTGCCTGTTTCTTTTACCGATCATCACATGAGTTTATTACAACACAGGGGATACGGCCACTCTACTCGATAAGATCATCAGTGTGAGATATGACTTACCTCTTTGGGATTTAAACTCATCAGATTTGTCAGTGTTTGGACTTAGGTTTCAGGCAACGGGTGTTGCGAGTACGCTAACCAGAGTGGTAGTCCATTAATTAGATAATGCTTTTGCTTTTACCGTTTTACTCTTGGATCTACCTAATTTATATTGATTTGCTATGGTCGTTTTCGACTAATCCACAGTCTACACCCTGGAGACTTCCTGCCCTTTCATTCAGTTGTCCTCTTACAACCTTGCTTGAAGCTTGTAGGTTTTCAGTCTTTAGTTAACTGTTGTGAAGGTACCTTCTAGGTGACCTCAAGTCACCTTTTGACCGTTGTAAAGGTACCTTCAATTATTTTAATGGCCAATTGGTCCTTATCCAATATTTTTTGGTCCTTAGGCCATAAATTTACTTAACGTATCATAATATAAATAATAAATTTAAAAGAATGTCATTCATTAGCAACTGAGTTTGGTTGGCATACCTGTTAATGCCAATCAGTAGAATGATACTGATCCAACTTTAAGAACATAAAATTATGAGTAAAATCTTAAACATTTTTGTGGCAAAACTATTTTTTTTAATTGTATATTTTATTATTTTTAAATGTAAGAAAGGAGTAAAATGTAAGCCAAATAGTTTGTGTTAATGTTGTAACCTCGGACCCTTATCTTATCTTGTTATAATCTAACCACACCTGATATCACTGACTTAACTTCCCTCAGGGAAAAGTAAATCACATATTAACCCCTTAGAGCTAGTTATTTTTCAGTTTTTATTTGCTTAATTGGCCTAATTAGTCATTGAGTTAGGGAGAAAAAAAAACCTTCTATGTAATTTTAATTTCGAGCGCCTGCAACTACAGTGATTTGGCCTAATGGATATTTAGCACTATTGAGTTATAGAGGTATCCAAACAGAACCGCAGGTTGAATAAAAAATGTATTCCATGTTGAAAAACAATGAAAATTATTTATACCAAGTGTAAAAAAATACATAAATATAATATCTTCAGGTGAATTTATATATAAATAGTGAAACTGTATAAACAGTGAATAAATAAATGAGTAGTAAATACAGATTATTTATAATGAAAAGCTTTAAAACGTGAAAATACATAAACTAATCTAAGTATCTAAGTAATCTATAAACTAAGTGTGACAATTGGTGACTTCCAATTTTATTTTTCTTATTTTGGACTATTTTCTCCTTTACGTTGGGTTAGACAATGCAGTAGCATTGTCATAATATTTATTAAATGGTGTCCACTTCAGCAAGACCTTAGAAGATACAGACTTAAGAATCCCTTACTCAGCATTACTATATCGTAACGCACAGGGCTAATGGGTTAAACTGTTAATTGAAGCAAGCTTCTTATATTCAACCAAATCAGCACCTTGTCTGTTAGAAACGTTTATCAATCTGACAATAACGAGTAAAAGTTGACCAATTTAATTACAATTTGGAATACTTATTTCTTTTAACAATGCTCAGGCTAAGTTTGTTAGACAGCGTTATCCATGCAACAAGTAACCACCGTGAGCTTACAAATTAAAATTAGAATTTTAGCATAGGAAAATATTTTAACTTTATCTATTTGATGAGACAAACATTTTTTCAAATACATTTTTTTACTTAAACCCACAGTGACAGAGCTATGAAGTGATAAAGATTGCAAAATCCAATAAATCAGATTTAAATATTTAAACAGAGAAACAACGTTATTCCCGACATCTTACTTTCTATGAGTATCAAATTAAATGAAACTTCTTGTACATTATCTAACATACTATTGAAATAGGCATGTAAAATTCAAACTTGATACAAGTATAAGATTTTATGTAGTGAAGTGATATATCTTTAATAATAGTTGAAATAGAGCTGGAAGTGGTCATATAGGAGGGAACTGAAGTGAGGGTGTCACCCGACACAACCTTCTATTCCAATTACCTTTTTAAACTATCAACTTATCACGATTAACTCCTATAATGCTAAATTATTATGTCCTTAATGCTAAATTATTATGTCCTTAATGCTAAATATTTATTATTATTTATTACTCCCTTCAATGATAGAGCCATGTGGATGCCTAGTTAAAAATTCCTTTTGATTTTAAAAAACATAAAATTACAAACTATAAAATAATAATGTAAGTTTCTAAGACGAGGTATCGTAAAGTAAAAGTTTATTTGAATAATCTCGACTAGTAAGTATGCTATCTCAGTGAGAAGGCTTCTGCGAGTTGTCTCGTAATGTATAGCTTAGTTTTTTGGGTGAAATTCGCATCACGAAGGGTGTGTAGTTCAACATATCACTTACGCTACTGGAAGTATCTTCGGGGTGAGTGCGCCTTAAATATCTTGTTGCTGTTGCTTCAAGTTAACATCATGATGCACCACACCCCAGAAGATGCTTCCTGCAGTGGAAGCAAAACATTAGATTACACTGGTAAACCAAGCTATTCATATTAGGTTTGTTCCAACCACTCTTCAAACTGGTTTGGAACTGTTTGACGCATACCCATTTGGAAAAAAGCGTTCAAACGAGCCCAAACTCAAACTCTGACTGACTCCGACTGTTAATCAGCTGTTCCAACCAAGCTCTGATTAAATCACGGATTAGTTTGGAACCAGTCAGAGCAGTCAGCGATCGGCGGCAGGGACTAGTAGTTTGGGATTGAGTTTGGGTGAACAGAAACGTAACCTTCCCCTCCGCTTCATTGTTTTGATTTAAATCAAATTATAATTATTATTAACTACGGGAAACAGACAGTGAAAAATACACTCCGGGATTTGAACCACGGGCCTCTATATTTCCAGTATAGCGCTCTACCAACTAAGCTACGCGGGAGAATGATTTTTCACTACCGTAATTGATAACTAGTCCAGAATCCAAGCTTTCAATATTCATATACATTTAGACAGTCAATATTTATGACATTAGAACTAAACCGAGAATTAACGCTTATAATTATAAAGTTCTCAATTAGTACCTGTACCTTGTACAATCAATTCGAAATTCAATTTTTAAGTTTTTGGTAGTTTTCATAGTACGGAAAGTTTAATTTTAATTTAAATCAAATTATAATTATTATTAACTACAGGAAACAGACCACGGGCCTCTATATATTTATATATAGAGGCCCGTGGTTCAAATCCCGGCGCTGGAGTGTATTTTTCACTGTCTGTTTCCCGTAGTTAATAATAATTATAATTTGATTTAAATTAAAATTAAACTATCCGTAGTATGAAAACTACCAAAAACTTAAAAATTGAATTTTTTACCCGTAGTTAATAATAATTATAATTGATTTTAACTAGACTAAGATTAATATTTGTTTTTTAAAACAAAATCGTGAATTCATGTATTAAATAAACATTTCTAAAATGTGTGCAAGTGTTTTTCTTCATATCCTCTATGAGTATGTAAGTTTTACTTCCAACTTTCGAGCTTAATTAGCATTAGAAAATGAAACTTTTGTGGTGTGGCCCCCCTTGTTGTGCGAGCCCCTAGGCGGCCTAAATCAGGCCCTGATTTAGGCGACTGGCACTTATCTTCATCAACTATTGACTCATCCATCATCCATATCTTTAATATTAATAAGTTCAGGTATTTTTGATAGCACAGGAACGCAAAATCACATAAACGATCAACTCAAAAAGTTGTTCTGATAACAGTGCTAAAACCTACCACAGCAAACAGTTTGGTTCGAGGAAGGAGTGTTCCAACAAAAACGAAATCACAAATCAATTCCCAACGGTCAATGATCGCACATGCGCATTACGTCAATCACGGACTAATCCGAAACTGATTCGGAACTTATGGTTGGAACAAACCTATTATTAAGTATGTATTAAGTATCTCGATGGCTTCTTAGTGCATTTATTTTTTATATTTAAATTTTCCCCTGGTCAACAATAAGTGTAGACTACTGTGAAATGTGAACATCAGTTTGATCTTTTCAGGCCCCTAAAAAAAATTGCTTGTTCTTAATATTTAATTTCTAAGTACTGTAGAATTCCAATTATCCAAACCCCAATCAACGAAATCCCTAATTAACCAAATTGAATTATCAGGAGAATTGCTACAATGAACTTTTGCATACCTAGTTTAATTCATCATTCCTTTTCCAGTACAGCACTTCTATTTTATGATTGTCATAGCTAATTTTATAACTAAAAAAAAATATGTTTTTCCATAAATTACATTTCTTTTCTTCATTCCCTTTTACGGGATTTTTTTTTTTTTTTTTAAGGGTTTTTTTTTTTTATTTTAGTCCAAAGTACTTTGGGACAAAGGAATATCATATATAAGGAAATTAAAAGGTATATAAAAGGAAATTAAATTGAATTATTCTAACAAAGGAATAATATCAAGTGATAGAAGTGTGATGTTCCCAAGTCCCGAAGTACTTTGATAGATAATAAGTGGATTTTAATGATTATTTCTAGATACAGAAGAGTATATATTTCTTTGATAATTTTCATATCCACCCACTTCAAATTTGAAATGAACTAGGGGGTACCAAACTAAAAGAGTGCCACAGTCACTTTGTTAATTATAAGCTGAAATAAGATAATGAATATAGCCGTTACATGAAAAGGAAGATATAAACTAGGCTAATCTGCTGTTAACCATACAGTCGAGAATCGCTTGGTGGCATAATTTCGCTTGATTTAAACACTTCAAGGATTATATCCCTTTATCAAAACAGTTCATTTTTCTGAGTTATACATAGAACGAATATATCTATGTAATTAATACATTCTAGAGATGATATCCCATTGTCTAAACAGTAAATTCGAGTGAGCTCAGTCTTCTAACCTCTTTTCTTAAGTGGCTGGATAACTGCAGATTTACCATAAACTAATATAAATAAATATTACCGTAATTGAACATTTGGAAGAGAAATTTCATCATTAAATTTTGTAAAATAAAACATAGGAAATTTGTGTAGACACGTATAAGGAAAGGTGTAATGAATACACCTGCAGTATAATTTAAACAAATGTAAAGGATATTAAGAAAACAGTAATGAATAGATTACCTGTCCGTTGTAGAACATGACCAAGGCTCCATCGTACAACAGTTTCAGAGTATCCTCGTATTTATTCTGACGTAAATACCTGAACAGCCCACAGACAAATAAATTAAAATAAACTCGACGCACACAACGCAACTAACCATAATAAACATCGGCACTCAAACAAATCTCAAAACTCGGGAAAATGATGACATATTTTTACATTTCAATGTCGTCTAAACCGATTACTTAGATCGGGTCGGTCCGCAGTCGTTTCCAAAGTAAATCGAAAGTCGTATTTTCCTTCTTGAATAAAAAAATCACTTACCTAAAATGTAAAGTCCTGTACAACTGATGAGCCTCGTAGAAGTTTTCCGACTTGATGGCAGTTTCCAATTTGAGTAAACACCGCTGAAGAGCGGAGTCTTGGGCGCTTTTAGACAGGGCCGTTTCCTCAGCCATAGCCAAGGCCGAGAGAGACGCCGAAGGCAAATCAAAGCTGTTCGGATTTTCCGCTGAGAACCACAAAAAGGTAAAAAAAGTTAGGCGAAAATTCAACCAAAAGAAAAAAAAATATTCGGAACAATAGACGAGAACGGGGAGCAGGACAGAAGAGTAGAGGCCCCCGACTATCGATACTTTTCACTATCGTTTCACCTCGATTCTTTATCTACTTATTATAATATCGATATTATTATGATTATCCTTTAATTTATTTTTATTTGATGTACTACACATTCTAATTGTAAAAAATCTGGTTATCGGTGTGAAAGATAACATTATTATTCCTAAATTGTTTTACTCAACTAATTAATTACACGAACTAGAGAACTACTTATTTAAATATGTCGTAGGAATGCAGATTGCAGACCGTACACCGATTCACCACACTTAATGCGCTTCTTAACATGGATCTTCTTATGTTAACATGGATACCTATCTATAAGCGAAGATATACCATTATTACATCGGAATATAAAGATCCTAACTAAAAGAATTATTATTAGAAGCAGAAAAAGATGACCTCCTTACTTCAGTCTATATGATCTGATAGTTATCAGTATATGAACGAATTTCTCTTTAGCAGTCTGTTTTTGTTTTTATCAATTTTATTGGTCGAGTTAAGATTAGGATTAGAACCAAATTTCTGCTCGTCAAACTAATATAATAAAATTGTGATCTGTTCCTCCAGACTAAACCCTTGTATAAAATTTAATACTCGACATGACATACATACTTAATAATTATTATTAGAGATCAAAATATCGATCGGTTTCTATCGAGAATTTAAAGTCGAACGTTTTTCGTCTTTACAAGACTGTGCGCATGTTTGTAAGTGTGTGTGTCACAGTGATGTTTCCAAGAGAAACTTGACACGGATGTTTAACATTTTTTAAACAAAGAACTGCTAATCAACTTTTTAAAATATTAAATAAAAGTTAACTTTCTGTTTTTGATGCTGAAAATCAATCGATATCAGACATTTCTTTATTTATGAGTATAAATAACTGATAAGGCAAAGTTGTCCGGTAAATTTATTATGATTAGCACTTTTAAAATACGATTTTTCGGTATATTTCACAGTTCACAGTAAAAGGGCGGAAAACCCAAAAATAGGGTTATATTTAACAATTATTTTTGAAGTGAAACTTCAGCGGGGCAAATTGGCCATGATCAGACAAAAAATGAAGTCTTCACCATTGCCTTGCTGCAGTACCAGGCTATTTTCCTCGATTTCGCTCTTCGCTTCAGCTACCACTCCGCTTTCGCGTTATTATTTTCACCGATTCTCTATGCCCTTCGAGAAAGTTACTTCGAGATTAAACAATCTATTTGAAAGGAACACAATTTCATTAATATTTAAATGGTATATCAAATTTTCAGTGTGTCATATAGTACAGTATAACGAAGTAAATAATTTAATAGAATTCTGCCTTTTTAATAAGACTTGTAAAATCTTATTATGTAACATTCCTGTGGTTAAATTTTCCTCTCCCCTTTTAAAGTTATTTTAAGAAATTTCATCTTGCTTCTCTGTTATTTAAGTAATAGAAACTGTTTTTCCTTAATTTGAAAAGAATATATATATTTTTCGAATCATTAAAAAAAATATATATTTAATGGAAGCGAAAAATGTTTTGTAAAGAGAGGGGGGGCGCTTTAATTCCGTAAAGAAGAAAGGGCAGAAGTGGAAGTTAGTAGGAAGTGGGACAGGGTGCGTTCCGATCGCGAGCCGCCATTACGTTTCATTAAATTTTATCCGTCTGTTTTTTTCCGTGGCTTACGTTGTGTATTATTTTTTTACGATATAATTGAACGAGGACCTTCGAAAGTCCGTACGAGAATCGTCTTATTTTTAATCGAGGTATGTGCGACCGAATTATTCACCCGATGATAATTTATCGTTTTAATTTAATTTGTATAGAGAACAGAGTGGCTAAGTCGATGGTTGTTCGGGGGGTAGCCTTAGGTCGCGGGGCCTCGGCCGAGGCCTTATTGACCTGCCTACCGTCCTACTGCTATTGTAAAACCGTAAATAAATGAACAATTTCCAACTTACTTTCACGTTCAAGACGAATTTGACGTATTAACATTACGATTGATGGATTGTACTAAGTTTTACAAGCCGTTACAAGCAACTGTCACTGACTCGATCAAATAGCGGGTCGAATATGAGACTACGATCATTTTTGACATGGGATTGTTATTCGTCTACATTTGCATGTTTTTAGTTTCGTTGTTTTCGGCTTCTTCAAGTGTCTTAAGGTGAAGATTATTTAATAACACCCCACCTTGCTCGGCATTATTTCAATTAGTCAACTTCTCAGAACGTGTTTGATACGACGTTGTTTTCTTTTTTAAAAAACAAGTCGAAAAATTACCTTAGAATTGCTATTTTTTAATAATTTTTCATATTGATGTTTAAGAGTTTTTGCATCGCCCGAGTGCATTTCCGTATTATAAAACGAATAAGACAGCGATGCACTTTCACTTGCCTACGCTTCACATAATTTGGACCGACTAAACTTATTCAGTCGTAATGAAGTACCGATCAAGTTTTTACTTTTTATTATGTTATATTTTATCCTGAGTATTTTTTTTCTTTTGTCGCCTAACCTTATCATATGTTATTCCAATTACCTTAATTTACTAATCAAGGTTTAATTCCGATTAGGTTCGATTAATTATTTTTTAATCAGCTGATTCATTTATTTACTTATCTTAATTTCTATGTGTATACATGTACGATACTTATATCATTGTTACTAATATTTTTTAAATTTTGTATGCCCATCTATAAGTCCAGTTTTACTTATTCATGAGTTCTTCTATAATATGAAGAATCTAAATCTATTTAGTTTGCTGACTTACTTATCTTGTTATATCATTATTGTGAATAAACACAGATTAGTGTTAAATAGTTTGTGGTTTGGCTTATTTGTTATATAGTTTTTTTGTGGTAATGGTAGTGGCTTAAGAGATAAATATATCAAAATTATTTGTTTCTTTTACTGATACTCCAGGAGATAGGGTACCTAAAAGTGTTTGATTAACGTCAAGCTAGAATTTTGTGTACAAGTTAATCTTTTAGTGCCTTTTAAGAATATGTGATCGCCTAAGTTTGTCTGCCGGACATACCTTAGCAGTAGGCGAAACAAACCGGTGGAGAGGGATCATGTCCCACCCATTATGGACAATGTGATTTTTATGATCCTAAGTATAAAATTAGTAAGTTGACCAAAAATCAAGTTGATGTTAGTTTGTCACTTGATAGGTTAATTATTCAAATATTACTCCAAATCATAGTGGTCATCTTTTAAGTGCCGAACTAACATTAACTGGATTTTAGGTCTAGTAACTAATTTTGTACTCAGGAACTTTACAAAATGTATAATTAATTCTATAAAATGGAATAAATATTGAAGAGAGTTATTAATCAGTTAATTATAATTACAAAACAAAATTATGAAAGAACGAGGATAGTGTAAATCAGTCAAAAGCGAGGAATGGCATAGCTTTGTAATAATATTTTTCCTTTTTCAATATATAAATAATAATGTTTGAATGAGGCTGCTTTTGTCCACTTAACTGATGATAGATCAAGTAGTTATCAAGCTATTACAATCTCAATTATTAATTAAGATAGTCCACCAATTTTAACTTAGTTGGCGTTTCACAAGAAACCTTGTTTATATCAATAAAGGAATCACTGTATTAAGTTTGGCTATTCTTATTCTTGCTTTCCCAATGTCTAAGACATTATTTATACATTTGTAAGAGGATGATGCTTTTAAATACTTTTATGGCCGCCATTTTGAATTATAAAGACATATTGCAAAATCCCTTTTGTTTACATATTTGTCATAAGAAGTAACTTATTTCCAAATTTTAAGGTTTCAGACCAAATAGTTTGGTAGATATAGCAATCATAAAAATTTATAGAAAATGTCTGCTATCTTGAACAAAAATGGCAGTTCAATTGGAGAGGTCAGTACTTTTTTACTTAATCACCCCCCCTATATCCCTTTGTCTAAGTAGTTATTTAGACAAAGGAACATATACAGAGTAGTATACATATATTCCTTAGTCTAAATTACTATTAAGACAAAGGAATATTTAGTTCTTTGTACTTTGGGACAAAGGAATATCACACTTGTGTTATATAAATGTGATAATATCCCTTAGCCTAATTAGCTATTAAGACAAATGAATATTAAATATAACGCTAAGAAATCTGTAGAACTCATTGTCTTACAGCTTTCTGTATAAGCTATATATGTACAAAAACTTGTAGGCATAGACATTCATCTATTTGTCTCCATACATCGAGTTGATGCACTCGCTGAGTGTTCGCCTCATCAATACAAGCCTTTGACTCGCCATACGAAACTACTTCCAGTACGAGCGCCAGGAGTGGCTAGGAGAATAACAAGTAAACCGACTAATGTGATAACATCCCTTAGTCTAATTAACTATTAAGACAAAGGAATATTAAATATAATGCTAAGATATCTGTAGAACTCATTGTCCAATGTACAATGCTCCATTCACTGAAGCACAATACCTAATGTATAATAAGGGACAATTTGGACTACTATAAGTTGGTTATCAATACAAGAAGAAACTACTAATTCTGATTTTGTAACAAACTATTTAGTCGGATCTTTTTTTTTTTTTTGTTTTATTAACTAGAATTAAAAAATATTCAAACAAATAAAATAAATAACAAATTATCTGTCAAAAAGTTAAATGAAATTGATGGAAGCCAATTAGCTGAGGAGTTATTATTATCGGATGGTATTAGTTAAAACATAGCAACTGGTATTACATGTCAAATTTTTCTCTGCAGGTTTTGTATGTTTTTTTCTATTGCTGTTTTTTTAACTCATTAATTTTCTTAATTGCTTTTACGATAAAGAATGTAAATTTTGCCATTAACTTTCACTTTGTTATCAGGGATTCATGATACATTGACAGGAATTTGACTTTTTTTTATTATGTATTTTATTTAAATTAATAATAATTATTGTAATTATGTTTGAATGATGGAATAAATAATATATTTGTACAATATATGTACATGTTCAAATTGAAAATATTTATATTACAATTTTGATTCCTCTAATCTGCTGCTTTTCATAACAAACTGAAATATGGAGTTGATCTTAAAGTTACTGACTGTATGTGTTGTTGGGCTCATGTTACAGTTATTAGCTGTAGAAGAGATAGGGACATCTTATTTATTATGTTTAATTCAATTATCTAAATAAAAAATGAGTTGTACTGATTGTAGTAATAAGATAATCAGTTACTGACTGTTTAAGAGTTAATCAGTTTACTGACAACTGTGAATTAAATAGAATTTGAGGATCAGTCTAAAGTAAAAATCAAACTTGAGGATTCACTGATGTTTAAAAAAAAAGAATCTTGTATTGCACCTTGGATAAGAAAATACATTTTTCAGAACATCACTGAATCATCCAACACTTTGAATGTTAAAGGTAAAAACAATTCTTGATTATACTTAAAAGAAAGATTTTATATTCTCCCAAAAATTGTAGTAAATCCACAACTTTTAATCTCTTTTAGCTGATCCTCAATTTTATGCAATTTTTGTCAGCACTTTTTTACTTTAGTACCCCCCCCCCCAAAAAAAATAATCACGATGTAAATTAATGAGGAGGCTAATAAATTCTAGATTGGCATTATTATCTACGATGTCCGAACCTTCGGAAGCGAGTGGACGATCCTCCATGGCTGGTATTGAGCAGGTGACTGACAGAATGCTTGATCAAATTTCTCTAGACTATCTAGTGCTCCGTCAAGCCACTTGAGTCATTCAAACTTTCCATCAATCACTGTCAAGGCTTGACTCAAGCATCAAACAGGTTCCTAGACTATCAATCACGCTTAGCACCATCGCTTGATAGTGTAGGGCCTGCTTTAAAACTAAATCTTTTACCGAAATCTGAAGGACAATTAGTTCTACAGTTTTCTTAGTGTATATTTAATATTCCTTTTTCTTAATAGTTAATTATACTTAGGGATATTATCACATTTATGTACAGAAGTGTGATATTACTTTGTCCCAAGGTCCATTGGACTAAATATCCCTTTGTCTTAATAGCAATTTGGACTAAGGAATATATACTACTCTGTTTATCTTTTGTCTAAATAACTATAAAGATAAAGGAATTTAGGGGGGTGCTAAAGTAAAAAAGTACCCTTTTGTCTGATTCTTGCTATCCTCAATTTGTATGCTAATCTTGGGTGATCCTCACTATCCTCAATTTGTATGAGATGAAGTCAACTTTTTTTTTTTTACATAAAGAATTTTATTTACCATATCTAATTAATTTCTTATCACATTTTGGGTAATTTTTATTTATTTTTCTAAAATTAATTTATAAGAAACACTTCCACATTAAATATTAAATTAATGTCTCATAATTATTATTATCTCTTTTTTTTAATGTAATTAAACTATTTTTCCTTTATAGAAGCAAACTTTTACTTTGAAAATTAAAGTTAATTGTAAATAATAAGGAAAATTGTTTTTAATGTCGAGTAACCATAATTAGTTAATGTTTATTACAAACAGGCTTCAATCAGTTTAATTTGTTGTCATCCATCAACTGATGATTTAAAATATTCAGATATCTATTTATACAAAATAGGAAAGATAGAGAGTATAAAGCACAGCCTTATGGATGGAATGGCCAGTGGAAGCCCCTCTTAGCCTGCATTTTTTTTTTCAACTGAACCCATGACTGATTGAAAAAAAAATTTCCCGTAACAAACAAATTAAACATAGAAATACTAAAACATTCTAGAACATCACACAGCTTTATGTCAACTGTTCAAATACCTGCAACAGACAGGTTTCAACAGATAAATTGACAAAGCAGTGGTAAATAGACCTTATATCTTATATGTACTTAGTGAGAAAGGTCTGTAATATGGGTGTCGTAAAAGGAGTCACCCCCTGCCCCCTGCTGAACAGCCGGTTATACTGATGGGGGTTGAACTGACAGTGTATAAGAAAGCTTCTGCTGTATTAGGGAAGTTGTGTCGGGTGGTTTACTGTAAACATAGGTACTACCTCCAAGGTACTAGGTGGCCAGGGTTTATAGTGCAAACGTATGTCAAGTGTTGTGCCTAATCAAGTATTTATCTATGTTGCAGGTTCTGATCTAGTCTGGGTGAATATAATGGTATGAAAGACTCACAGTACATTCCTGGTCCTCCTAAAAATAACAACAATGGTAATCTTTTAATTATTATTTTAATTTTAATCTTATATTTTAACTTTTAGTACTACTGGTAAAATAGATCAAAAAACAGTGTCTAACAAAGACAAAATTCGGCCTTACACCAAACTCAGTTTATGATTTCATCTTGCCAGTGAAACTTGAATAACCGAAGAGTTCCTGAAATTTCAGGTGGTTGAACAATTTTTGTCAGAGAGAAGGGTAATTTATTACCTTTAAATAAAAATCAGTCAAGTTAAGTGTCCTTTTTATCGAGCTGAATTCAAAAAGACAACCTTCAGTTTGATTGAATAATTTCTTATCAATATAGGACAAGTTTTATTAGTAAAAACAAAATTGTTTCCGTCATATCTCGAATCAGAAATAATTCAATCGATCTAAAAGTTATCACATTTGGACTCGGCTTAATGAAATACGAATACAGTGAAAACAGTTTAACACGAAATCACTCAACATAAAAATCGAAATAATACAGCGGTCCCGACAAAATAATAGGTATTTATTAACACGCTTAACAACGCTTTTTTTTTTTAACGCTAAATTTTCGCTAATTTTTTTTTAACGCTTAACATGAAAAGATTTCACTTCTCGGAAACAAAATGTATACACTTTATTTAAACCAGCGAGAATGGAGAGGGGTCTGTAATCAAAATGAGACACCCAGGCGAGAGCCCTTTGAAATACCGATACTGAAGGGAGAGTGGATTAGACAAGACGATAATGTTTATCTAAACAAACACCCTCTTGTGACACTATTTCTGTTTAACTCTGTGGATGACCCCTATCTCCTTGTAACTGACTTTTTTTCTTACTTAAAAAAAAAAATATAGCTAGCATATTTTAAGGATTATGAAGGTATATTTTATCAGTTAGTTTTCTGATTCGGTGATGGGTGTGTCAAAGTTGGTCAATTGTGTGACAGGAGAATTCCATGTTTTTTGTATTTCAAATAAAAACATTTGTTACCTGTACAATGGCAGTGAAATTGAGACGAGTATAAACTGCTAAAAAAATTAAAAATTATTCAAGTTAATAATTAAGCATTTATTAATGCCAGATTAGCATTTAATTTGGTTATTTATTTTTTATTTCAGTTATAAGGCAACACATAAGTTGAATGCATGAGGACATTTAAAAAGTTTCTAGTTTTACGACTTGATTTATCAAAGAAATAAGATTAATCTTGAAGACATTGCCTGTTTAGTATTTTCTGTGAACCAGTTGTTGAGTTCTTTTCTTTCCTTTCTGCATCTTCAACTTTTATTTCTCTCCATTCTTTTGACAGATACCATTATCAATTCTGAACTAAGTTCATTCCTCTCTGTTTCTATTAACAGATACCATTATCTAATTAAACTTTCATTCTTCTCCGTCCTTTTGATAGATACCATAATATGATCTAACATTCACTCCTCTTCACTTCTATTAAAATATCCAAATATCTTATCTAAATTTCACCCTTTTGTATTCTTTTGATAGGTACCATAATCTGATCTTACATTCCTCTCCATCCTTTGACGATACCATTATCTGATTTGATGTTCATTCCTCTCCACTTCTATAAAGAGATGCCATCGTCTGATATGATAGAAAGCATATTTAAGAATGTTTTATTTTTGTTATTAGTAGTGATGCTCCTTCTTCTATTAAGGGAGAGACTAAGAACTTTATGATGATTACCTCTGAGGCAGGATCATAAGCTGTTAGGTGTACTAAAATGTATTTGTTTTATTGTGTTGTTTGTTGGATTACAGGAGATATAATGTCAGGAGGGGGAGGAGGGGCTGGCGGAGGAGGTAGGAGAGAGGAAGGAGGCGCTAGCAGAACATCAGGGGGAGGTGTAGCTGGGACAGGAGGAGGTGGAGCTGGGGGAGCTGGTGGCTACCCACACTGGCCACCTCACCCGCTCCACTCTCCTCATCACCAGTTCAGATCTCACCATGCTCAGCGTATGTATACCCCAATTTAGACTACTGAAATTAAATTTTATTCCTTTTTCAACGGTATCTGTATTTTTTGACTATATTTATCAATGTTGTCTAATCTGATTGGCTGACTTTTGTCAAGGTTTGAGTATTTTGCAAGCCGGTGTAAGATCAAGCTACGAACTCCTTCGAATCAAAACTATCCACGTTCCTTTCCCTTATTCCAGCATCAGCCCAAGTAAGACCTCTTATATGTACTCCTCACTTTCCACATTGCCTTGCACATTCCTTCTCGCACTAGTCCTTAGTCCCAGTAAGACCTCTTATATGTACACCTCACTTTCTATATTACCTTACACATTCCTTCTCGCACTAGTTTCTTTTATGATTTCAGAACTGCTTTGAGTCAAGCTTTACTTGTATTCAAATCACTTTAAGGTTATGAATTCTGAGAATATTATTTACATTATTAACCCTTTAACTACAGGTATGTATAGAAAAATGCAGTTGAGACCAGAGGGGGCTACCTCGCCACATAACTCAGACTAACCTAAAATCAAACTGGAACTGGTTTTTGATTATCTTACTGCGTAGGCTTCTGTGGTTGTGACTGTGTCATGTTTGATGGGTTGATCTAAGAGAGTCCACATTGTCTCTCTCTTTGGTCAACAATCACATCCCTGAAGATGCCGCCACCTCCACTCCAGCAAAGGATAAAAACGATCAGAAAACCCATTCATTATGTCACGATCACCACCGGAAGCCTAGAAATCCATGAAGGTTTTGATTGTTGTATGATGAGTGAATGCTATGATTGACTCTGTTCATTAGATTTTAATGCATCTTGTGCGTCGAGTAGTGATGTCATGCTTCATTGTGTTTTTACTTTTACTTTCTAAATTAAAAAAGTTATCGGTGATTGTGAAAAGTTTCCACCATTTATTGTTTTCGTTTGATTTGTATTCACTAAATTTTGATGATCTGTTTTTAGAATCATGTAACTATGGATTGAAAAGTATTATTATTCATTTATGTATAGACCAATATCCTGCATAATAATTATGAAATAGGTTCTTCTACAAAATGTTTTTCCTTTAGTTTGAGTCATGTTATATTGAGTTGTTTTTATTTATTCAGTGCCAAGGATGATGGGAAGTTACTACAGTAGTAGAGGCATGCCACCAGCTGCTGCTCACTTCACTAGCAGCGGTAACTGGGGCAGAGCCACTCCTAGCCAGGGAGGTGGAGGTCTCAAACCTCCTGAGAGATGGCCTGACTCTAGTGCAGCCGTGTCCACCGGACAGCAGGCCGAGGGTGGAATGGACCTGTCACAAACTCGTTCTAACGGATCCCAACCCAATGGACTTGCCAAGGTATTTAATATCACTGTCTTACAACATACAATATTATCTCTTCTTCTTCAATGTTATATCTAAATTCTCTTAGTCCAAATTATTTCTGTTTCCCTTGCTAATTTGAGATCACTAATAATTACATTACTAATAATGTAACCTTGATAACTCGTGTGATGTGGGAGTATCTGATTGCTTTAAAGCTGTAGTTTTTAAAGTAGAAGAATGATGCTGGTGTTATTGTAAGGTTTAACAATGTCGTTTTGTAGGATGTGGTTAGTGTGATAGCAGCCAACCCTCTACGCACCGGTGACAAGCCGCTGGATCCTAGCGACAGATCAGAGGACGAAGACGATGACTGTATGGTTATAGAAGAAGGTGAAGAGGCTCCTAGGACAGGGGAACTGCCTCCTGCAGCTTCGAGGCAGGTTAACGACGATGCAGCCAGGCAGATGAGACTCCAAAGGGACCCCTCTATAGCACAGGAAGCACCTCCTGGTCTAGATCCTCTCCCAGCAGCCCATCATAATCCTCTCAGGCATCCCTCACTACCTGCCTCCGGGTAACTACATATATCTTTCTTAAATCTCTTATGTGTAATATTTCTTCCTCCTATGCAACACTGAACTGTGGGACAGCTTTAAATTCTGTGATCCTGGCTATCATTCTATTTACAAAAAATATGCTGTAGATAGATCATATAATTTATTATTCATGACAAAATATAAGCAAATGAAGCCCCCCAAAATAAATTTTAATGTCAAGAATAAGCCACTATTAGCTAACATTATCTGTGAACTAATAACCTATTTACTAATAATTAATCAGCATATTATTAAACACTACTTATGTACTTATTATCTTTTCTAATTTTATCTGTTCTCTTTTCTTATCAAACATAAATTGTCTAACTAATTTATGTTATTTACTGTACAAAATTAATTTGATTTATTTATTTAGGAGTGTAGGGCCTAGCATTAGGCCAGAGAGTTCTCACCACCTGCCTCCGTCTGTGACTCAACCTCTTCGCTCTGACTCCTCCTCACCACTGCAGAGACCCTCTCACTCCGGGGTTCACCGTGGCGATACCTCATCCCCTCACCAAGCCCTTCCTAAAGCCTCGTCTCACATGGGGAAGCAGCCGGAGAGTTCTCACCACCTGCCCGTATCCGTGCAAGGCTTACAGAAACCTGTGTCACAACACTCCCAGAAGCCGGGTTCCCCGTCCCTTCAGGCGCAACAAACTCTTCAGTTTGCCAAACAGATCTTGGCTCAAAAACAGATTCAGGACTCTCAACTGGCCCAGCAAAAGATAAATGAGTCGGCCTACCAGCAACTATTAGCACAACAGAAACTTTTTGCCTCCCACTCGGGTACATATTTTATTCTTTGCTAATGTTTATTATATTGTTTAGATTTTTTTTGTTGAATGTGTTCAAATGAAACATATTGAGAAACCTAATTGGTTTAAACCTAATTATCAAATAAATGTAAATCTACACTGCCCAAGCTTAATGACCTGATCAATGAATAATAAACTAACCATCGACTGTCATTTTAAATTAATAATAAAACAGATTCCCTTTTAATTAATAGTTTACTTAGATCCAAGTATAATTAATATTTTACTTGATTGAAAATGAATATAGTATAACACTTACCATTAAAGCATATTTAAATAAAATAAACTTACCATTAAAGCATATTTATTTTAGAAGTAATAATAAAATTGAGAGTTGATTTTGTTTAATTAAGGAAATTAGAAAATTTTTGGAAGGTTTAATTTAAAGAAATTTGAAAATGTATTATGAGTACTAGAGGGAATGTTGAGGAGTAGTTTAAAAACGAATGTGTTTATAACTTCCTGGTTAAAGAAAACTTAAGTTATTATTGTTTGCTAGAAGCTGCTCACCAGCTACTGGTTCAGCAGAAGATGCCTGTAGGAGGAAGCAGTGCGCTGTTGTTCTCCCAGAGACCTGACCTGTCTGCAGTACTTCAGGCTCAGGTACCTTCGCACAAGTCAGCTGATCAACCTCCTCAGCAGCATAAGCCTGCTTCTCCCTCTACCCTACCTCAGCAGCCACCTCAGCTTCCATCTCACTCCAAGGTATTACTACCCGCTTCTGTATCCTTGTTATGCTCACCATCTAGTTCATATTATTGACAATTACTACAAATAGACTGCCAGTTGGTGTGGCACATAGCTTCCTCGCATCCTATTCACATTCTGTATTGGTTTTATGCTTTTTTTTACAAACCATTATTGTTGAATTGTTTTCCCCGTTTTTTTTAATCTGTCAAAATTGTTTAGATTTTTTACACAAATTAAAGTATCAATTTAGCAAAAGTTAAAGAGCGTAGACGGTTCAAATTAATCTGGGGCTATCTGCGGGTTACTTTCGATAAACTATAAAAGTTTCATTCAAATCAGATAAGTACTTTTGAAGCTATAGGTGTAAATAAATGTATGTTAGTGCGCACGTTGAAGAGAAACAAAAAGGCGCAGAAGGTTGAAATTTATATGGGACCAACAATGGGCTAATTATGACCAACCACCCAAATTTCATTAAAATTGAACGTGTAGTTTTTAAGATTTGTTGGTTCGCAAAAATTGAACGACAGACCGACACGGAACCAAAAATGTTCCCTGATGTCTGAAACGGATTTCTGGCTTGGAATTTTTGATATCGGAGATCTAAAATTTTTTCGTTCTTCAGAACGATCACATAGCTTCCGTTACCTTCGGTAAGCTCGGAAGCAATTGTTAAGGCTCTACCGCCCTTTGAGGTTAGGAAAAACAGTAAAATTAAAATTATACTGGTTCTAAGCAAGATATAAAAAATCTAATCACAGGCTTCATTTCTAATTTTAATTCTGCACAATTGGAGTCCTATTTCAACTTCCATGATAAATAGTACAGGCGCCATTTCAATACAACGAGTTTTATCGTTGTATTGAAATGGCGCCTGTACTATTTATCATAGGAAGTTGAAATAGGGCTCAAATTGTGCAGAATTAAAATTAGGAATGAAGCCTGTGATTAGATTTTTGATATCTTGCTTAGAACCAGTATAAATTTCAATTTAATGATTTTTCTAACCTCAAAGAGCGGTAGAGCCTTAAGGTTTTAATGCTTTCAAAACATGATGCAAATGTGACAAACAGATTGTCTACAATTTAAACTAGTCGATACTAGACAATTGATGATACAATTAGTAATGTAAAATACCCGGGTATTTAAAACCCAGGGTATTTACCCGGGTAAATACCCAGGTATTTATAATAATTTTTTAAAGTTACAACTGCTACTAGTTTAATTTCAAACTTATTTATTGTAAATAAAATATATTATGAAATTTCAAGTAGTTATTAAGTGATATTATGTTTCAATAATATTATTGAATGGATATTAATAAGTTAATAAGAATAATAGTCCAGGAGATAGCATGCAAAAAAGTGTTTTGACTAACGTCAAGCTAGAATTTTGTGTATAAGTAAATGTTTTGGTGCCTTTTAAGAATATGTGGTCGGCTATGTTCGTCGGCGGGTCATTGCTTGGCAATAGGCATTTGAAGAAAAACAAAAACAAACCGGTCGAGAGCGGCCATGCAGTGGTGTAACTATGGGCCCTGCATTGCGGGTGGGTGCCCCGTCCCATAGGGGCCTCCAAATCCAATGTACCACTATCAAATGGGGCCCCCTTTTGAGCATAATAAAATACTACCTGGGAATCATACTAATACCATTGTCAGGGGGGCCTCATTCAATTCTGAACTCAAATCTTTTTTTTTTGCTCATCAATTTTCTTTTGCAAGGGGCTCCCCTAAAAGTTCTTGCAAGGGGCCCCCCTAAAAGCTCTTGCAAGGGGAGGGGGGCAATGCCCTAGCTACGCCACTGCGGCCATGTCTCACCCTTTATGATGGACAATGTGATTTTCATGATCCTGGAGTATGATATTAGTTATTAGATTTAAAATAATTTGGTGCTAGTTTGTCACGTAATTGGCTGGTTAGTCAAATATTACTCCAAATCAAAGTGGTCACCTATTAAGTGACTAAGTGACAGACAACCATCAACTCAATCTTTGGTCTACTAACTAAGTTAGTACTCAGGAACATGAAAATCGCATTTTCCACCAAAAAGGGCGTGACATGGCCGCTCTCCACCCGTTTGTTTTTTCAAATGCCTATTGCCAAGCTATGTCGAACTTAGCCGACCATATATTCTTTAAAGGCACCAAAATATTTACTTATACACAAAATTCTAGCTTGATGTTAGTCACACACTTTTTTGCACGCTACCTTCCTGGACTAAATGCCTGCATAAAATAAGAATGCATATCCTAATTTTCAAAATAATAATCCTATCCTTTTCCTTCAAAATGGTGGTGTTATTACTGCATAGACCTTCAAAATAAGCATTCTGTTTGAAATAATTGAATCTGTATAACTAATATTAATATATGTACCTACTTAGAAATAATAAATACCCGTACGCTGGGTATTTTTGTAGGCTATTTTTTTTTTGGAATTAAGTGAGCTTAACACATCCTATACTCTCTAAATGGCATTTATTAAAGCCATTAGAGTATGGAAAATGCTCAGAACCTCTTAAAACACTATTTAAATCATTATTTGTCATAAATACCTTATTTTGGGTATTTACCCTGGCCTCGGGTAAATACCTATTTTTATTTACCCTACCCGCTGGGTGGGTATATACCGTCCCACATCAGTAGATACAATACATAATGATTGCTATTGTGTGATTCCTAGTTGTTTAACCAATGGTAACTGTGACAGGTAACACTGACAAGAAGTCAAGAAGGTGGTTCGATGGCTGCACAGTACAGGGACAGTGTGGCGTCCCAGCAGGCTGGCCAACCCACTCAACCTGAATCCTTGAGCCTAACTCCGGATAACAGGATGTACCAACCCAGGCACGAGTCTGCAGCACTCCCTCCTATCTTACCTATTAACATACCGTCTTCACTTCAGGTACTATACTGTTTTACTTCTCACTCTTAACATTACTTCAAAGTTATTAAATTGTAGGCATGCTGATAAGCCAGGTGTATTTGTTGAGTAGTACTCTACCTAGCTACTAGCCTATTGTAAATGATGTGGATAGTTATACAATATATTACAAGTTTTGTAGAGTAAATGGGATAGTACGGTAGTAGGGCTACTCTACAGATGTTAGGGTAGCCCCCAACCCATGACAATTGTAACACGGGCCCGTGCGGACCCATAGTTACGCCACTGCATGGCCGCTCTCGACCGGTTAGTTTTTCCAAATGCCTATTGCCAAGCAATGTCTCACCGATGAACTTAGCCGACCACATATTCTTAAAAGGCACCAAAACATTTACTTATACACAAAATTCTAGCTTGATGTTAGTCAGACACTTTTTTGCATGCTATCTCCTGGACTATTATTCTTATTAACTTATTAATATCCATTCAATAATATTATTGAAACATAATATCACTTAATAACTACTTGAACTTTCATAATATATTTTAATTAACAATAAATAAATTTGAAATTAAACTCGTAGCAGTCGTAACTTTAAAATGTATCATAAATACCCAGGGTATTTACCCGCAGTTTTAAATACCCATGTATTTTACATCACTACCTGTGAACGATTTTAGAGACACAACCAAAAGCAGCACGCTAATTTACTCTACCGACCCCTGAAAAGTAAACTAGTGCACTTAAGCGTTTACTCTACCAAGTGTAAATGCAAAAATAAGCTAGTGCATAAACAAAAGTGTAAAATAGTGAATATATTTTTTTATTGTTTAGGTGATACCTCATCCTGCGGGTACTTCTGTCTCGGGTAGCAGTAAAGATGATGCCAGACAGAGCGGTCTGGATCAGAGGCCTGATATAGGTTCTCTACCGCCTCAGGTTGCCGCAAGGCTTCCTTCAGGGGAATCATCTGCCCTTCCTGGAGGTAGTATTGGATCGTTACCCGAAGCAGCAGCTAGGCTACCTACACTGGAATCCTGTTCTCTACCTCCTAGAAGTAGCGATGCGTTACCACCTCAAGTAGGAGCTAGGCTACCTGCCACCGAGCCCTCTGTAGTACCGTTGGGTAGTACTGGTACTTTACCTCAGGTAGCGGCTCGGTTGCCCTCAGCCGAATCTTCTTCACTACCTAGCGAAGCCAGTCAGCCTCCCACTCTACCTACTATCCCCACCCAACAACCCTCTTCTCAGGTTAATAAATTTCTTTACTCAGGTAAAGGCTGCTTGGTGGTCCCTTTGCTCCTATGGAATTGGATTTGTTGCCTTGTATTTTAATTGAATATTTACATTACAAGTAGAGTATGAACAACAATGTAATATTACTCAATCAATCAATCGATCGCTACTCCTATTAAATATAATTTGTTAACAAGCTATTAGAGGTCGACCAAGAAGTCATGGAAATGAGAGGAGTGCGCTAGTGTTGTCATGTACAGTCAGTTTTTGATATAATAGACCACGGTCAAAAAACACAGTGTTGTTCTCCTGTTATTAATAATTTTATTTTTGATAACTTCTATATTTTTTGCAACAGGCAACACTGTGCCTGATAAGAAATCACTAATAATATACGATAATATCTTTACATTATTATTTATTGATTATTCATAATAATATTCTTTAAATCTAAATCGATATTCTTTTTCCTTAATCTATTTTTTTTCTTCCTCTTTATTTCTGAGTTTGATTTGGATTTAGAACAGTTGTGACTATAATTCGTGCTGTATAAAAACAAACAAAACAGGAAACCTCACAGATTGGAAACCTTCCTGTTGTTATTCGTGAGATTTGACATAACTGGGCATGTCATACAAACTAGGAAATAACCATATTGTCTTAGCACCCGACTGTACTGACTTCGGCACTACTCGGAAGTTCCGATTTTAAACGAAGTTAAGCTTTCCGTTTCTCCCGTGTTCATGACTTCTTGGTCGACCTCTAGTATAAACAACAATCAAATCGAATATAAATATAATAATACAATTCTTGATTAATTTGAAACATAAATTAAATATAAAAAGCATTAATAAAACTTTGAATATATCCTCATAAAATTAATATCTTTTAGAAAAATAATTAAAACTAATAACCTAATATAATAAATTGAAAAAAATCAACTATGAGCAAGCAACACAAGTAAATCTATGCAAAAGAATAAGGTCATACTATATTTTATTGAATTTAGCGACCATAATATGATGTATCAATTACTACGTTTCCATGATGTTTAAATAGGGATTGAATCCTGATTTGGGATTTAAGTGGTAAGTGTAAAGTTAAGTGTTAAGTGGTAAGTTTAAAGGTAAGTGTTTCCATGAGTAGTATTGAATCAAATTCAATACGTTTTCAATACACCAATGAATAATAATAAACATTTTTGTAACCTTCACCTTATATAACCAAGTTTTTTGTTTGTTTTTAAAAACTAAACTAAAAATGACAAATAAAGGTTATGTTTTATGGTTGATATATTTCAGTCTACGAATCAACAGTGATGTTACTTAACAATTCTTGATAGTTTGGGATCATAGTGATAGCTATGTATTTATCTCCATTTATTAGCTGTGTATTTAGCTCTATATTTATATCGCGCTTGGTGCTTCTTCAGTTTGTATGGGAGGTTTCAAGGTTACATAATCCCACATTCTCATACTTTTACCTTTTTAATTGGGAAATTAGGGGTTTTAACAATTAATATAGTGATGTCACATAATACAACATAGTCTGCTATCTTATATCATGTTATAAAATAACATTTTTATTTATTTGTAGATAGGAGAAGCAAAGACGGGTGAATCGTTGCCGGCACAGGGAGGTGAAGCTCCTTCAACACCTCAGACACCGAAAGAGAGGCCGTCTTCAGACAAGCATCCCAGCAGTCCACACAGGCATCCCAGCTGCTTACCTGGGTCTTCGATGGACGAAGATGTGGACCATGTTGAGTCCATGTTGGAGAACATGTTCCAGCAGGAGATGAGTCCACCTCCGATGCCCGGTACTCAGCCTTCAGCTACCGGAGCCGCTCTCACCAGGAGATCTCCGGCTCTCACCGAAGACAAGGTCGTACAGATATTACAAGATAGAGATGAAGAACAGCCTATGCAACTTAAACAGCCCTCAGAAATAAAAACAGAGGTAATCTAAAATATTTCTGTTGCTTTATTTTTGTATTATTTAAAATGTATTACCATCAATGAACTCTCTTATGTTGACTAATTTAAGGGGTTAAATTCATTCTGTTTTGAAACATTTGATTTTCATTAATAACAGTTTAACTTTCTTTGTGCCTCTTGCCATTCATTATGTCATTTTTTTTTAGATTGTGGAGGATGGAATGCCAGCTGTACCGGTAGCATCGGGCAGTGCATTTATGCAGGTAGAATCCGAGTTGGAGAAGATGTTTGCAGGTATAGTTGAGGCACCTGGAGACGACAAGCCTGAGACTCCCGAGTCTTCGAAATCGTCCAAGAAATCCAACTCAGTGAAGAGAAGCAAGGGTCGGCCTCGAGCCAAGAAGGATATGGATCGTGGTAAGAAGAACAGGAACAAATCTCCTCTAGCGGACTCGCTCAAACACAAGAGGAAATTTGGACCGAGGACTGAAAAGTTTAAGGAAGGTTCTAACGACAGCTCTAGCATTAGCACTGGACAGGTATTGAATCCCCTAGTGACTTATAAATACAAGTGTTACCCCATTTTCTTCTACTTCTGGAAGCATTTTCGGAGATATTTAGCATCATTAAGTGAACAGAGCGCAATTAAAGCAACAGTTATTTGTTGCTACTAATCTTTATCCCTAAAGATTTGGATTTAACTTTAATGCTGATGTTGCTCAAGTTTCCAGAGTGAGCAAATGTTTGATTAATCTCTAGAATTTGGCTTTTTGTTAATGGTTTTAAACAATGAATGATGATATGTCTTATGTGTTTAGATGTACAAGTGGAGAGGTCCATACATTAAAGTGTCGAGGGGGCTGGATGGGCGCCCTAGCACAGTGACTCTAGTCAACAGTAGTTCTGCATCAGGAGAAGAGGAAAAGGATAAAAGCATGGACAAATCCATCAAGAGAAAAGCACCTCGTATTGTTGAAGGTAACCACCAATATTATTATTTTAAATTAGCACTTGGACTGTGCTTTGTTTTAAATTATTAATACATAGCTTAATAATTTAAAACAAAATAAAATGTCATAGAAACATATACTTCAGTGAATTATTTATACTAACTTTGATAGAGATGGGTGGAAAAGAATGTAAAGAATTATCTTGTTTGCGTACTAAAAGGAAAAGATGATAAATAATGTTTATTTCAATTAAGAGTATTCCTAGTGATAAAAAAAAATATGAACATATTTAGTAATATTATTTTCCGCCTAAGTACAATGTGTGATTTTGTTTTGATTGTGCAGGTAGAACAAAGGGTCCAGGTCTGTACAGTAGTACTTTGTCTGCGAGGTATAATTCCACTATTATAGATGTAACGTGGACTTGTGTGTTTTGCAACAGGAGATCGCACTGTGAGAATGGACTCGGTAAGAATTATATTCTCTTAGATATTTAATGAACAAATGTGTATATTTGATGCATGATAAAACAGATTAAGATTTTCTTATTTAGAAATTATAAAACATCTACAAATAATCCTAGGTTTTTTTTGCCATACCTTGTGCCAGCTATTCACAATCCAATTTGATGTACGTCACTCACTCCAAGTAATAATAGTGGGGTGGTTGGCAACATGTTGTACGACAAGGTCGTGTCGGATTCCCCGTGCATCCAACACGGATCTAACAAGCCCCATGCTGACAGACCAAGTTGGACCATGAATGGCTGGTTTTAGATTGAGCTAGAAACTTGGGTTTAGTGTAATTTTTGTACTTTTAGCTATTTTAGTTTATTGACAATAAACTGATCAATCTTGCTGTTTGAACTTCATTTACTATTTTAAACACTTAGTCCTTCACAGTGTTTCTATCTTTAGTGATATCCTCCTCTTTACCTAATAGTCTGTGCTTCATACTTCATTTCAATGAAGATGGTTTTACTTTTGGATAGAATTTATTTCAATGGAATTTAGAAAGCATTTTAAATTGTCACCAAAACTGCTTCTTAAATTTGCCAGCTAGTTCCTTTTTTATTTTATTGTTGATCATGTTGCAAGGTGGTGAGCCGGCAGGAGATCTGTTCGGTCCTTACCTTGTTCATATCAAGTTGGAGCCGTCTTTTGGAGGCCCTTCAGATGTCGACGTAGCCATTGAACAAAGGAAACGTGGGGGCGGCAAGCAGCTGAGTCTGAGGGCTGGAGGCAAGGCCAACCACTCCTTCAGCCCACCTCAGAAAAAGGTACTACTTTGTTTTCTTCAAGAGTACTATAGGTGTCAGTCTCAATAAATGCTTCTAAGATGTACAGTTTTAATTCTTCCACTATGTGGGGATTTCTCTCGTAAACTTTTTATAATGGAGGTGTAGTTCAAAAAACAACATCTTCACATAGATTTCGGCTTTTGTATTGCAGCCTTCTCAAATAATCTGATTGTTATTGTATGTCTTAAAAAAAGCAAGTGAACTTACTTGAAGTTGCCTTGCTTTTTTATAATTAACTACCAGATTATCTGAAAAATGCTGTTAGAACAGCTGAAACTGATCTAATAATACATAATACAATCATTTTGTATGAAGACATTTTGCTTATTGAACTATGCCTCTATTATGATGAGTTGTTATCACACATTGTAGGAAAATACTGTCTAGAATCACAAACCTTGTTCTTCGCCACACTCCAAATAAAGAAATCAAATAAATTAAGTAGAAAATGTAAAACAACTTACTGTATGCCTAATTTTGGCCCACCAAGTATCTTTATGAGAGGAAGGTGATTGCAATATTGTATTCAGAATTTTAATTATTGTTATGTTTCATATAGTATTATACATTAGAGCGTCGATTATCCGAACGTCAGTTATCCAAACGTTTAATTATCCAAACTGGCTTCATGGAAAAAAAAAAAAAAAAAAAAATCAAAAGCCACCGCTTAATTAATTCCTAGAAAGAGCGGTGTCAGCTGTATAAAGAGACAAAAAGGAAACGAGTAGTGCTTTCATTAAAAAATAAAATGGAAATTATTACGCTGCTGAAGAAAGGTAAAACGGGTCAGGCATTAGCTATCAAGTTTGGTGTTGGCAAATTAACGATTACGGGGGAAAAAAAATTCTGATTCAATCACTAGGTATGCACTTAATCTTGACAGTGAGGAGGGTAGTTTATATAGTAAAATCTGAATTGTTGGAAGATGCTGCATTCACTTGGTTTTTGCAAAAACAGGCCTCTGGACAGCCCATATTGTGTGAAAAAGTAGTGGAATTAAACATGAAGCTTGGTGGTGACTTAATTCATTACCAGTTCTGGGTGGCTCAAAAATTTCAAATTCCGACATTTTCATTTTTTAGTGAATTTTGATTATCTGAATTTTTGATTATCGGAACCACCCCAAAAAAACATTAGTTTGGATAATTGACGCTCTACTGTATATTTAAAATATATTATGAATATTGTAGCTTAAAATAGGTGGTATTTTAAAAAAATAAATAAATAAAATAATTATTAAAATAATTTTCGTCTCATGGAAAAAATTACTTTCTCTTCTAGAAGAAAAATGCTGCTCCATATTAAATACTCCTTTTATTAAATGAAGAAATTTACTGTGGATAACCTTATGAGGAAGAGTCGAAACTTTACAAATCAAATTAATTAATTTGTATCATTTACACCTAAATTGATCCATCATATTTATTAATTCAAAATAAAATAGGAGACATGAGGCGCCACTGCATTTTATAAAAAGCTACCCTATTTTTTGAAAACAGCTATTTCTTTAGTTCAAAATTGGTGAAGTTCAAGCAAAAAAGGATAATTTTTTTAAGTACTGAAGTTGTTAAGTTATAATGTGTACTTGTTTGTTTTTATACTAGTCGAGGAAGTCAAGTGTATCAGATAAGGATAGCTGTGAGCCGGCTAGTGGAGTGGTTAGCAAGGATGTGTGGGTCCACGAAGCCTGTGCTATCTGGGCTCCTGGAGTTATATTGGTCGGACCTCATCTCATAGGGCTAGACGATGCTGTCTCCATTTCACTGCACTCGGTGAGTTATATCTTTACCAACTATATGTGTATATTCTTAATTACATTCTCTTAAATATTAACAACAAGTTAACATGGTTCTTTTTGTCTCTTGAACTTGTTTACTTGTTAGTATGTTTTCTTCTGTTCTTATCACATTGTTTCCTCTTTTTAAATTTGCTTACTAACTTGTTTACTTGTTCTTATGTTTTCTTGTTAACTTTTTTGCTTGCCAACTTGTGTCCCTATTTGTGTGTTCACTTGTTTTTTTTGTTATACTATATTTTACTTGACTCGGTTATTCAGAATAAATTGTTCTGTTGATTTCTGGAAAGTTGTGTGAGGCCTAATTATGTATACTTTATATTATATTGTGTATAAGATGGTTTGTAATTGAACACAAATAAAAGAAATGAAATTAATAATTTAAATAAAAAATTGTGCCTGTAAGTAATAAAAGAGCAGCTTTCAGCTTTCTCACATGAATTTGAGCCAACTGTTATATGAAAATCCATGTTTACCATGTATAGATATATAGACTATAATATTGAGTATATAATCAGGGAAAAATGAATTGTTTCTGCCATCTAATACTCTTTTTCTCTGTGACTTCTTTTATCTATCTCAGAGGTCTGACAAAGTTGTTTCATAGGCTTATCAAGTAGTTTTTTCATAACCAACACTTGTAACTTATATTATAATCGTTTATGTTTTATAGAAATGTGCAGTGTGTGGAGAAAGCGGGGCCTGTATATCATGTCTGCAGCATGGATGTCTCAAAGTCTGTCACTATGGATGTGCACGGGCCACCCAGTGGTCACTCGACGAGGAAACATTCCATGCACGATGCCTCAACCACAAAAAGGTAACATACTTGAAAATTAAACAGTTCTCTTTTTATTTGTGGTTACTTTCTTAAAATTATTGTATGCTGTAAACTACATTCAACCTTCCTAAGATTGAATTGTCAGTAGAGCATCACAAGAATGTCTCTCATGATGTGAGCTGTTAGCAACCTAACTCATGAAGTTGCTCGTGATGTGAATTGTTAGCAACTTATCTTATCTTGTGTCACTCACTTGAGAATTATGCTTAAAATAGCTTCATAATGTTAAAACAGTCAAAATACCCGATGCTAAAACAGAAAATTGATCAGGAGAAAACTAATGGCCGATGTTGAATACCTGTTTTATTTGTTTTAACAGCTGGAAGGTACTTGAGAGTAGGTTATTCAAGTGGTTTGTTTTGTTTACCAGTTTAACTCTGTTTTGGTTAGTTGTACAATATGAACTGTAAAACGTATTGTTGATTTCCATTTATTGTTATAATTTTCCTAATACTACTGATACTCCTAATTTTACTGTTCTTTTTTTTTAAATTATATACATTCATTTTAAAATTTCATAATTGGGGGAATCCTACTTCATGTACACAACTTGTTTATAGTTATAACGGAGTGCTAACAAAAAAAAGATTGAGAAGGTTTTGAAATTTCCTGTTATTATACTTTATGACAGAAAA
The DNA here is from genome assembly GCA_951217055.1 of Gerris lacustris. Taxonomy (NCBI): domain Eukaryota; kingdom Metazoa; phylum Arthropoda; class Insecta; order Hemiptera; family Gerridae; genus Gerris; species Gerris lacustris. The sequence goes on along the minus strand of OX578280.1, from coordinate 40,977,674 downwards.
CAAAAAATATAATCTTCCGATTGTTATAAGCTGTATAATAACAATATGGTATAAATATAACAGTTATCAAAACAATCTAGGATTTCAGGGCTGTAAGGTGAAGTTTGATATTTGCTTCCATTACTGGCAGCATCTTTAGGGTTAGGCATTTGCTTCAACATCACAATTTATTGTTGAACTCTTTACACAGGTCATCATTCCCAAGTCCTTAATCAGCACTCCTGAGCCTGTGGACTCCTTCTGACGAATTCCTCCACAGAAAAATTCTTCCAAAAGATTCTTCTACTAGTAGAAGTGAAACCGAAGAAGCCACATCCTTTGAAAGACTAATTACACTGAAAAATCTCTACTATTATGAATTTATATTATGGAAACTATCCTCAACTTGATTTTAATATATTTAAATTTTATAGATTGATTTAATAATAGTTTTTAATTTTTTTGTTTCAGCCCATAACAATGAGTTTGGCATTGCAGCAAGGTTCAGTTTAACTTGTGCCAAAAAGAAAAAAAAATAGCAATGAAAACTCAAAAGAATAAACATTGCGTATGGAATAAAGAAACCCCCAAATTAATTGATAAGTGAAACAAAGGTGTGAACATAATGTGGATCACTACAGTGTGCAGAGCATCTTTCATTTGATGCTGACGCCCCAGTGAAAAAAAAAAATGGATGAAAAAATGATAGTTTTTCTTGTTAATGTTAAAAGGAAAAGCAAACAAACAATATCTTATTCAGTTTTTATATGTCCGTGAAAAAAAATTACTATTATGTATTATTGAAAACTTAATGAATGTATTTATCTTACCGTTTGTACAGTTACGCGAAATTTGATTTTTTTGAATTTAATTTTGTATTTTTCCTCCCCCCCCCCCAAGGCTTTTCTTTCTTTCTTAAAAAAAAGAAAAATATTTGAAAGGAAATAATAATTAAAAATTGTATTTATTTGATTTATTAAGCTGTAAATATTGATATAAATAAAACAAAAAAATATAATAAAATGATTACTATGGAAATATTTAAGTATGGAAATATAAATTATATAAAGTTGAAAACCAAATAAACAAAAATTTATAAAAATAATTATCTTTCTTTTATTTTATTTTTATTTATTTATTTTTCTTTTTTCTTCATTTTTTTTAAATATTTGTACAATTGTCATTTGGTTTATTTTTAATAACTTGTCTTTTTATTTTTTTTGTGGAAAAATTGACATTTTTAATATCGGATAAAAAAAAGAAAGAAATCCAATTTTAGATTACAAAATTTCATTGAAAAAAAGAAGTAAAATACATTTTAAACAATGTGGAAATAGATATAATAAATATTTATGTATTAATGATAATTATAGGTAATATCAGTGTATTCTTTGGTAAATTGTGTATTATTTTTGGGTTTTATTTCAAGACTTATATTCTAAAACAAATATGTAAAAGATTGTATTGAACTGTAGCTGGAATAAAAGGCATTTTAGTTAAGGTAGATTGATGAATTACAAATATTTTATTTAACAAAAAATAAAAACTTGCTACAAAGCAAACTAGGTTTAAGTTAGTTGTTTTAGTCCAAGATTTTATTAAATTTGATCCATTTTCTAGGTTTTACAGTATGTGAAGGACCTTGCTTGTCCTGGGTAAATATCCACCACTTTGCATGCCCATTCCTTCTACACCTTTCTTCGTGGAATATAGCCTTCCTTTTTTGTCTCCCTGAAATCCTTCTGTCCTTTTTTGAAACAAGTTTAGGGTCTTCTTTGCTACTCAATATGGACTAAATGTCCCTGGTACCTGCAGTTTTTTTGTTTGTTTTTTTTTGCCAACCCAAATCGAGTCTGAAAGTTCAGGTTTTAAACCTAAAAATATAGGCATAGGTCATTGAGCAGACCTGGCTTTGCCCTATTTAATACTGGGCGGAAGGAGCCATGACTCATTCTCTTGATATGATCACGAGTGTGAACATTTCTTACCTCCATCTCCAGGTATATTGATAATGACCTTTCAGATGAGAGTTTTACGAGTATACTTACCACTCGGCCACATCAATCTCCATTCCTTATTTAGAATTTTTCCTGATTTTCTACTCTCCATTTTCCACAGACCTCTCCAAAGAAATATCTCAGTGCCATTTCTCTCCAATATCGAAGAAATTGGAACATTGATGAAAGTCATCTTAAAGTATTAGAAAGAACTTCCTTTCCACTTAAAATTCTTATATCTCGAGCTGTGGACATCGCTTCACACCTCTAGGTAAATGATGTATTACACCTTGAGCATTAATCTTGTTGGTTAACGACTTTTTGGTCGATGATTATATAAAGTAGATGTGATGTGTAAAGGGATCGATTCCTTTGTCCTTGGAAGACTTGGTTTTGTGAATACCAGGAGGTTAGACGAATAGCAAGTAAAAAAAATATATATCTTGACTTACGAAATTTGATCATTCTTGCAAGTTATTCGAAAATTAGATTTACCACCTCCCTTATAATTTTATTTTGTAATTATATGCGCTAAAAAATTATTCTAATGTATTGTAATTAACAAAATAAATTACTGAAATAAACAAAATTCGAGCACATATGTAAATATATTATCAATAAAAAGGTAAATGAACCAATAATATTAATATTGTAATAATATATATATTTTATAAGTCCGAATTTTGGTAAGTGGTGGTTTGTCTGGTAGTTTGAAAGTCGTGTACACATTCACATAAGTTTATTTTTCCAGGTGAATGGATGAGCAATTGAGATAACATTTTGTTTGTTCTTTTTACCGAGGTAAATTACTTTTTCTTCAATTGTATAATTATTCCTTGAACAGTTTAGAAAAAAGCATATAAACTATTAAGTCTGTTATTTTTAGTTCCCAGAAAATGTTACTATGTTCATCTACCTTTAACCTATGTGGTATCTTCGCTGACTTGATTTGAGTAATCCAATCCTTCTATCCTGTGCTGTCCTAATTCTGTTATCTATAAAGTACAACATTTTATGTTTTGCTTACTTATCTGTTGATCAAGAAATCCCTAATTTTTGTAAAAAGAATTGAGGTGGTTAGTGGAAAAATAGTCTAACCCATAAAATTAAAAAATCTGTCTGATGCAACTCATACTGAATTTTCTACTATACGAGTACATAGTTACTTGATCCAGTGTTTTCCATTTGTTAGCCTTTACAAGTTTTCGTGATTACATTTAATTGTTATTGAACATTTTATCAAAATTTACCATAAAAATTATTCTTCACCATTAATGAATCGAACACTCTTTCTGTTTTAAACTTATATTCTCAAGAACTAGCTAGATTTTTCCTGGGAAAACAACTTATGGTTAGATTCGTATTTAAATAGATTTCATTATAGACTATTTTAATAAAAATCATCTAAACTGTTCTGTTTTTTTTTTTTAATTAATTTTTTTTCTGAGTTTTGGAGGAATATAACATCCCCCTAAATTTAGAGCTAAAATTTATTTTCTGATTTATCTTTGGGTATGGTTTTTCTGAACCTGAATGCCAAATTCCACTGAAATCAGCCCAGTAGTTTAGACTTTACACGTCTGCAAATACTAAAGAAGACAGACATTTTTTAAAAAAATAACTTATTTGGACTCAGGTGACTTTAAAATGAAATCCATCAAAATTGAATTTTCATGTCATCCAAATACTTTCTCTCTATTTATTATGTGAGAGAGTAAAAAAGTATATCAAATAAAAAAAAAAAATATTTAAAGCATTACTTTTATATTTATTATACAAAAGGATTTTGATAAATTCTAAAACATTTTATAATAACTCCTACAATTTATACTAACCCTCACGCTCCTAATTTCTAAATAAACTAAAATAACTTCATCGTGTAGGAATAGACCTATTTCTATATGGTATATAGAATATTATATATTTTTATTATAAACCACTATTTTAGACTCAAGGGACCTGAAAAATGTAATTTCATTCAAATTGAATTTTTGCATCATTACAATAATTTCTCTACATGTACTATGTATATGAGATATTTTGATTGCTTCTTTCTCAAAATTTTCAATGCAAGATAGTTTAACCCATGTTACATTAATATTAATAAAAATCTATAATAAGTCTTAAATGATTTTAAAAGCAACTTTTAAACTCTTTTGAATATTTTGGCTATTTTTCCATTAGTTGCCTAAACTAAGAGTTGCAACTCTTAAATCAATTTTTTATTGGTCTACTGTATCGATATGTCTTTATTATTTAAGTACATTATTTTAATGTACAAACAATTTATTTCTCTTACTTGAGTTTTTATGGAACTTATTTTTAATGCATGATTACCTATGGTTTTTTTTTTATAAACATTTCTCTCTAAGAAAAACATGATTTACTTCCCTTTTTTCCATTTTTATTTTATTTTTAATGTTTACCATAATTAACTCTTATCTTTGCATATATATATATATATATATATATATATATATATATATATATTTATTTATTTTTTCATTATTACATTTTTGAATGATCTTGTTATACAAAAAGTTTTTTAATTTGTTTGTTTTACAAATACTATATATAATAAAAATTAATAAAAACAAAACTTAATTTTGTTCTGTAAATTTACGTCTACTTAAATATTATTATTATTTTCACAATTAAATTATATATATAAATATATATATATTAAAAAAATGGATTTGTCCAACAAAAAAAAAAAAAAAAAAAAAAAAAAAAAAAAAAATGAAAATTGTGTATAGATATTTAGTATTAAATGTGGATAATGAATTGTGTAATTTAATGTATTTTAATCTCTTTTTCTATGTATTGACAAATAAAAAGAAATCAGTGATTATATAAGAATTATATAATTATAATAATAATGATTATTTTCTTCTTTGTCTTATTTTGTAAGCATATTTTAATTAGTTTTTAATATGTTGCTATTGGTTGTCTAACAATTAATGCTGGGTCTAAGTGAGAGCTTATTTTCAAAAGTTATTTTAGCTATTTTTCAAAAGTTTAGGGAGAAACCACAAAAAAAATTAAAGTACTAACTGTTTAATTTTTTTTTTTTTTTCATTTATTAATTTTCTTTGATACCTATGATGTTAAAACATTTAAAAAATTATTTTATTATTTTTTTTTTTTTTTCAGTAATTAACAAATAAAATTTGACTAAATTAATTAACAAATCAATGGATATTTTGACAAAAAAAAATGATGGACAAGAGATGTTTTGGAATGAAAATGAACTAGAGTCATTCTGAAAACAAGAAAAAACTTTATTTCCCTTCAAATGTGGCAAACAATTTAAAAATTTAAAATAAATACCAGTTTAAAGTATTTATTTAAGTTTCCAAGTTGTATTTATTGAATGACATATTTTCAACAATATATTATGTATATACAACTTGGAACTGAATGTATATTCAACTTGGAAACTGTCATTTTTTTTATTAAAAAAGTTGTAGAATTAATGCTACCAAAAAAAAGATTTTTTTTTTTTTTTAAATTGGACTTATGGGGATTTGGAAATACACTCCTCTAGTCTTTAGCTAAGGCCTGCATTGAGCTTTTTCAACACATGCAGGGTAGGGCAGTAAATATCTATTGTCAGCACTGTTTTCAATGCATATTGGAGTGCAGAGCCTTTGCTGGGTAGTTTTATGACGGTACATGTTGTGTTAATCCTTCACACCAAAGCAGATTTAATTTTTAAAAGAACAATATAAAAAATAACTGCTCCACAAGAGCGAAGCGTGTCAAAGTTTCTGTGTCAGATCAACGAGTGTCGGGGCATGCCCCTTGTGACACACTGTTCTGTGCCCTGTTTAGCTCCATATCTCTATTTTTGTCTAATATTAATGTTTTAATGGAAAGTTAAGTTAAATTGCTTAAACGAAGCGACCGAAAGTGGCAACACTGAATTTTATATTACCATCATAATTTCTTGTATATGATTGTACATTTATGATGATAAAGTTGTTCTTAGTGTATTAACATCCTATTCTATTTTAATTTATGGAACAATTAAAATGTCTGAAGAAATAACTCCAGAACCTCATTATAACGGATTATTAAGGGTCTTGAGGTTGTCCATTTTTATGAAAGTTGTGCTTGTAAAAAAATAATGCTTTCAAATAATAATGCGAAATGGTATACATCAATGAAAACCATAAGCTATGGATAAAAATAAGCACATTTTATTATTACGTGTATTTTAATTTTTTACCTGTCTGTTGAAAGTAATGTCCATTTTAGTGAGGTTACTCTGGTAATAGATTATTCTAGCGGGATCCTAAGGGAGTTCAGTCTAAATAAAAAGTGTTGGGCATAAAATTGTTGAAGGAATTGAATTGGCTATATTTTGTTCCTTTAAGGACGTCATCAGGCCTGTTATATGCTTAAATTGTAGTTTCCATGCACTCATTTACTTGGTTACCAACCCCAAATTACTTGAATGTGTAAATGTTCCCTTTTTTAATAGTTAAGTAGTCAAAGGGATTTATCACCTTTTTTTGTCACCTGAGTTTCTTTAGAGTGATTATCCCTTTATCTTGATAGATATTTATACAAAATAATTCCTTATAAGTGGTTCAGTAAACACCTCATTTAGTTGTCAATAAAAAGGTCAAGTGTGTGCTAGTCAGCACACAGCGAGGGTCCTTAAGCTACACTGTATTGTTTTAAGTAGTACCTATTGATGTAGCTTTTTAATATGCTAAAAGGGGGCCGGTGTAGCCGAGGGGTTAGCACACTCGACTCTGAAACCAAGGTCTAAACCCCTGGCTGTGAGTTCGAATCCCAGCGGGGTGAGACATGTTTCACACTGATGATCTCATCGATTAGATGAGTAAAGTGGCCGGATAACCCCCGTCCTGTAATGACCTAATGTGATGTTGAACGGGACTAAAACTACAACCAAAAAAAAAAAAATAATAAAAAAAAAAATATGCTAAAAATACAACTTTGAACTCTATGGGTCTGATATTCTCAAAATACATAAACAAACCTCTGATAAAGTATTTTTTGCCAGTGAACCGGACTATAAATATATAAATACATCCAAAAGAGCATAATTATAAAAAAAAGTATGTTGTCCATAAAAAACAATTTTTTTTTAAATTTCCAAAAATTGGTATCTTTACTTTTGGCCGAAGAATGTTCATGAATTTTTTCAAGTGATTGGACGAAAGGTGTCACCGTGAGAGCAGGTGACAGACACACACAGGAAAATATAAGGGTCCTTGGTTTTGCCTACGGACCCTAAAAATGTCAGATTAGTCAACTTTTACTAACCTAATGGAAACTGCAATGCTAGAGATGAAGTACCTAAAAGCTTGTGTAGAAAAAATAGCATTGTGCTCTTATATCGTCCATATTTGATTTCATGTGGCTTCCAAACATTTTTCAGGTCAAAACTAACATATTCTTAATTTATCTAAAATAGGGCTTTAAAAATGTTGTGTAACATGCCATATATTATATAAGCATAAACTTATTGTTTAACTCATTTTGGACGTATTAATTTTTAAAATTTTGTAATTTCATATTCTTTTCCTACTCTTTAAGACCTTTAAATTGTGTAGTGTCAGGCTAACTAAGAACTTTTTTAGCTGTCCGCCATAAAAAAATTAAGTGTGTAATTTAAAAAAGAAAAAAAAATGACAGTTGTCTCAAATAATGAGATACACCTGTGTGCCAAATTTCATTCAGATCAGTCAATTTTTTCCTTCATTCATCAAGAGACAAACCTGTCTGTGAAATGAAGGGCCTGATTATAGTACAGTATTATTCCATTAGAATTTTAACCCAGGAAAAGAGCCTAGAAGGTTGGGCCAACTAGTCTAACAAAAATGTCACTGGGTACCCTCAGGATAACTGCCTAGTGGCTTTATTTTTTCCTACTCATAGAGTGGCCCAACCTGAGTGTCATATCTTAATTATCTTCTCAATTCTACTGTAATAACAAGTATTGTAAATTTAAGGGGTCATTTATATTTGAGAGGCTTAAGGTACCCCCTTAGAATCGAAACACTAATGCCAACATCTATCATACCTACATTTAGGTCAAATGACTCACCAATAACTGTGTGTATAACCTACAATAAATTACTGGTATCAAAAGGAAAATAAATAAATTAAAAAAAAAAAATATTCATTTTAAAAGTTAATCCTCTTATCAAAACCTTAGACAAATTTCCAAAATAATAGGTTTGTCCCCTAATATTTTGCCCCCCTATTTGTGCAGTCATTTACATCATCCCCTGGATCTTTCGAGATTCGGTTATAGTCCAGGAAAATAAGGAATAATAGGGGAAATAATTTATAAAGTTTTGAAACTTTGTGAAAACACTTTTAAGGGGTGTAGTAGTAAGAAACAGTAAAGTTCCCCCCTCTTGAGGGGGGAACTTTTTTTTAAATTAATGTGAGGCTATCTGCCGGGCTACTTTCGACAAACCATTCAAATTTCATAATAATCAGTTGTGTACTTTTGAAGATATAGGTCTAAATAAATATATGTTTGTGCGCATGTGGAGGATAAAATAATGGGCGCAGAAGGTTTAAACTTATATGGGATCAACAATGGGCTAAGTATAACCTACCATCCCCCTTTCATTGAAATCGGATGTGTTGTTTGTTAGATATCTTGGTTCGAAAAAATACGTTTTACCTCTATCCAACTACAATATCTCGAAAATGGTAAGTCCTACTTCAAACATGCATAGGACCTTTTTTGTGCAGAATTATGTGAGGAATAATTTTGGTAATAACACTTATCTTCAAAAAATAAATCGTTTTGCGTAAAAAGTGAAAAATAAGTAATTTTTGGACTTTAATGAGGGGGGAAGGGGGGGAAGCGCCCCCTCAAGAGGGGGGAACTTTACTGTTTCTTATTACTACACCCCTTAAAAGTGTTTTCACAAAGTTTCAAAACTTTATAAATTATTTCCTCCATTTGCTGTTTTTTTTACTAATTTGCCTGGACTATTAGGATAGGTTTTATATAAGCATGTGCTTAACTTGTTCTGTTATCAAATTTTTTTAAGGTTGAAATAGGTTTGTGACTAATTTATCACACTGAATTAAAACATTCAAGAAAACCTAAAAAAGATAGTGAACTTCCCTGTTGACATTTGTAATGATTGACATAACTGCGCATGTCGTTCCAACTGGTACTTAGCTATGGTTGAGGATCGCTAAGACTGTAAGATAAACGATTCTCAAACAATCCATGAGTAGGTTGGAACAGCTTGGAGAAAAAGGTACGAAACACCATGACAATCCCGTGCATGGTTCCCAGCTTGGTTGGTTAGAACAAACCTAAATTATCACTACTGTCTTGAAACTTATCAATTGTAAATTTATTTACTAAAACTTAAGATCATTCATAAAGAGAAACATTTTTAATTCTATTGTGAAAGAAATATTATAGCAACTTTAATTGGTCAACACCACTGATCTTATATTAAACCAATAAAATTGATTGAAATTTGAAACTGGTTTTATTTGAAAAATATAGCTTTTTCATTTAATTTTGTTCCGTTAATTTTTAATCATCATAATTAAATCAGACAAAAGCTTAGAATAAAAAATTGATTTTGAACAGATTAAATATTGATTTTTTATCATTAAAAAAAAGGAACTATTTAGTGTAAAAGAGGATTATATTTCATCAGATAATTATTCTGAAAATAATATACTTAATTTGTTACTAATTTAAGATACATATTTTAAAAAATTTGGACTTATTCTTTTTTTAATTTTAACTATTACAATTTACCTATTTTTGTATTACCTTTTATTTCTTAAATTTTTTACTTAGATAAATATTTTTTAAATAATTTTTTCCTTTCTTCTTCTTCTATGTACATTTCCTTTTAATTTTTCTTATTGAATAGTGTGAATGTGTAAATATGAATAATTTTACTAAGAAAGTTTCAAAAAAGGAATGAAGAAAATAAACATACATTTTGTTTAATGAAGATATTGTCATCTGGTAGATTAAAAAAACTGTATAAAGAAATAAATAAACATCTGATAGTTATAATTTTTACTATTTGTTTTTTAATATTAATAAAAAAAAAAAGAAGTAAGAGTAATCTGTGTAAAACAACAGAACGAGTAAAAAATTGTTGTAACTTTTTATTTATGACAAGTTGTAAAAAGTATAAAATAAAATTTTAAAAAACCAAAAACTCAATTAAAGGCTTTTTTTAGTAAAACTTTCCAGAAAACCAGGTAACCTTTCTCAGGTATAATACTAGCTGGTTTCTACGGCTGATTAAGGGCCCCTCACGTCCAACTATAATCTTAGCAGGTTCTGAATTCTCTACCCATGTGTTCATCAAGAAAACATGGTTTTCTAGAACACCTTTATCTTATGGACATAAAATCTCCAAAAGCATCCCATAATCTCAAAGTAACATAGATATGACTGCCTTATTATCCACCACAGGGTTAGGTTCCATGTATAACAAAAACCATGAGCAATAAACCTCAAAATTTTAGAACAACTTTCGAGATAGTAAGGTCCCAAAAAAAAGTTTGTATGGGGTAAAGTTAACTTAATACGATAACACCATTAGTTTCAAGAACTATTTTAATATTTCAAGCAAATAATATTAAAACGGATAAACAGTAAAATTTTGTATGTACCCTCAGATATGGCTGACATAACTGCTTTTAGTTTATATAATTTTTGTATTTTGTTTATCCAACATTATCTTGTTTATTTTCAATACTTTCTTTGACTTTTTAAGCTTTGAGTAGCTACTTTTTACTGCGTTTTATGGTTGATTCATCCAACAACTATATGAGATCTGTCAGTTTTATAGGGATACCAGATTATTTTTATCCTTAAGGAATAATAATGAAAAACAAAACTCTGATCATTCAAAAAGAGGATGCCTATTCCTATGCTCTAAAAAGCCCCCCCCCCCCCCCCAGCAGCTGATATCAGCAGTAAGATAACATGCATTTTAAAATATTACTTTTCTAGCAAACATAGATTAAAATAATATGATTTATTATTTTCTAATAATGTTAAAAATAATCTTTAATGATTATTTTTATTTGGGAGAATATCACCATAAGAAGAAATGAGAGAGCGTCAGGTTTAGTGGTGACTAGGCTCATTGAGTGTATAGTATAATATTGTAAGGCAGTAAAGGTCGGATCTCCTAGAGGGGACTCTCCCTAGTGGAACATCAATATATCTCTTAGTAAAGTCAATAGTTAGTTTGAAACTTCGACCAAAGATCCTTTTTCCATACAAATTCTCTCAGCGTTCCAACAGTAAACAGTTCAAATAAAATGGGGTCAACCTAAAAAATAAAATTATATTACTTTATAATTTAAATAAAATTATGGTTACATTTAGCTGCAGATTTTTAAGTTGACTTTACATTTCTAATCAAGTAAATATTTATCTAAAGAATATAATTAATTAGGAAAATTTATAAAAACAAAGAAAAATTATAATTTTATTTGCTTAAGTAGAAGTAAAAAAAAAAAAAAACTCAGCCAAAAGCTGACAGTGCACATAATAAGAAGCATTTATTTATTTAATTTATAATTAAATAAATTAAATTATTATTGAACAATAATAATACTAGCACATAAAAACAAACTTTGCCATGTTTCAGCTCGAAGGCCAACTTTGGAGCAGTGGCGCAACTATGGGCCCGCATTGCGGGAGGGCCCCCAAATCAACGATGACGGGGGCCGCCCCCAGTTCTAAACACAATTTTGCTCATCAATTTTGTTTGGCGAGGGGCCCCCAAAAAGTTCTTTCGGGGGGCCCCAATGCCCTAGCTACGCCACTGCTTTGGAGTAATCTAAAATAGAAAGTTACTTTTCTAATAGCGGTAGGCATCCCGGCACCCTCGGTGTACTTTTAATGCGCCCTTGGGGTCAGCCGATATCCAATATGACCCAAATTGCTTTTTTTTAAAACTTTTACATCTTGGCATGGAAAACTATCTCTTAAGGTAAACCTATTATAAGGTATACAGTTTAAATTTAAAAGTTTGTGTCAATTTTTTCTTTTCTTTCCTCCCAGCACCCTCGGCAATTTTCTGATCTAGTATTGGGACCTTGTAGGGAAATAGGTTGCTGACCTCCTTCCTGGACTATGGCCTAATGAGCATATAAATTAAACATGAGAGGGGGGAGCAGATCCAACTAAAATAAAAAAGTTATATATATATATATTTTTTTTTTTTTTTTTCAAACAGCTCCTTTGAATACAATTTATTATAATTAACATAGACTGTTAGTCATATAAAAAAAGATTATCACGAAATACTGATTTCCACAGATAATACATCATAACAAATTATTTTTTAAATGTTTACACTTGATTAAAATTTGGTGTTAATTAATAATGTCATACAAATCTGATAAAAGTTAAAAATTAATATTTTATTATACCATGAATCCTACAATTTGTGTTACTATGTACATGGCTATACATTTCATCTTCTATTTCACCAACATCAGGTAACATAGTATCTAAACACTAGATTTTTTTTTTTTTTTTTTTTACAATTGGTAGTTCTAATGTAATGTTTAGATGCTATGTTACATTATAATGATACAATAGTAATAATTGAACTGTACAATGTAAACAACTTGTTTATTGCAGAGTTAAAGTGGGAAAATTCTTCTTTTTTCTGAAATTTAAGTAACAATATGAGATCAATGTTTCAAATTGATTAGTACAGATATTTGATTATTATTTATTCTGGTGTGAAGGAAATCCAGATGAAGATTTAAGAATCAAGGTGTTGACAAAATGAAATTCAAATGTGTGAGCCACATAATGTATACATTATGTGGTTATACACTTCAGTGCTTAAAAAGATCATCTTGATTACCACATAATGTTTTAATAATCCGTTTCAGTTCAACGCCTGCCAGGTCTAAAGGAGTTTCTCCCTCTTTATTCTTGATGTCTAATTTTGCTCCATGAGTTATCAGCTGTTTTGTTTCCTCCACTCGATTCTCTTCGCAGCTCAAGTGTCTAAACAAGAAGAAGAACAATAAACGAAAGTCACAAGAGTTCATTTATTAAAGGTTATTGATTTTTACGTCAAAACAAAATTATGTTTTTATCTACTATTTGTTATTAGCGTTGGGACAACCGACTAGAAAAAACAACCGAATGAATAAGTCGATTCGGGAAAAAACAGTCGATTGAATTCAATCGACTGAAAACAGTCTTATAGCGGGTATAGGATATACGAATAAAGATATAAACCGAGACTGAACTCGCAAGTCGAATGTTTCAATCGAATGGTTTTTTTTTATATAGGAGTAGTACGGTGGAGGCCGTAAAGGCCTCAGAGCTGGGGGGGGGGGGGGGGGGGGGTGAGAGTGAGAAGGCGCTTGACACTCGTTATCTCGTCCCAAACTACAGCCTGCTACGACATCGTTTTCATTCGAATGAAAAAATATAGACTGAGACTGAATCCAGTCGAATTTTTCATTCGGATGTTTTTTGGTTTTGGGTAGGGGAAAGGAACGACGGTGAAGGGCTCCGAGCGAAGGAGGGGTGAGAAGGTGCATGATATCGCCATGATATCTCGTTATCTTGTTATACACACGTCCGAATTACAACTAATACAACTCCAAACTATAGACTGATATCAGTCGAATGAAAACTAGATATCCACAGCCGAATAAATGAATATTTTTAAACAACCGTTTAGTCGACTGTTTTCAATCGATTGGTTCCCAACACTATTTGTTATCACTTGCTTCGTTTACGTTTGTACAGTTATTATCGTAATACATGTGTATACCTACTATTTACTTCTTTATAGGTTTTTCTTAAAGAATAATTAATTCTGAACCAATTTGATTGTTTTTACTTATAAGTTTTTCTACTTCCTTACTATTAAGGGAAAAGTAATGTTTTCACCCCAAAAATCCGAAACCAAGATGAGTGGATGTTAAGACTATTTTACTATTTGATGGTTTTTAGCTTTGTACAAAAATTAGTCCTTACATGTAGTGCCACACGGAAAATTATACATTTTGGATGTCATTGCCAGTTTTCTGAGTGCAAAATTCATAAAAATTGAAACATTTTCCGACGATGCTGAAATTTGCACCATATAATATATTAATACCGTATAAAGAGTATAATATAAGACAACTAATTTCCGCTGAATTTCGTTTTGATATCTGCCGCTATGAATTTTTTTATTATTGTGCAGTTAAATTGCAAAAACATTTAATTTAATAAAGAAGGTGTACACATGGCCGTGTGACTTTAGTCACTTGTAACATTTGCTCAAACATAAATGAATCAAGCACCATGATGCTCTGATTTATCTAGTTCACAAAGTAACACACCATTGAACATTGTAGATGTGTAAAGTAGCTGGAACTCTCTACCTCAGGAACAGTAAAAATGGGACCAATAATGACCTAATTGCTAGGTTCGAACAAGAGGTTCGACCTTCCCATCTAACTATTATGACTGTCACAAGTCAATTTGGTGACAGAATAAAAGACTTTAATATGATCAACTTACAGAGGGGTGTTTCCATAGAAGTCCCTGGCATCTATCTGTATCTGTTTGGAGAAATCAAGTAGAACTTTAAGTACGGGAGTCATTCCCTTGGAAGCAGCTCTGTGCAACGGTGTGGCACCTCTCTTATCTGCTATGTTGATATCAGCGTGGTTTATCAACAGCATCTTCACAATCTAAAAAATAACATTAATGATGTAAGTAATCTTATTGAAATAAGTATGTCTGTTATAACTTTAACTTTTAGAGGGTAGTATCAAACCTTTAATAACAAAATATACTTATTAAATAAGAAATAATAATTCCTAAATTAAAAAAAATAGATAAACATAATAAAATTGGTCTAAAAAGGCAGTCCCCAAACAAGACACACAGTGGCTCCATTATAATACATGGAGACCGATTAGACAAACATGACACCTTGTGGACAGTCAGGACAGTGCTCTAGGAACTTAATTTAGGTTCACTCTCCGAGACTACTCTAGGAGACTGGACAAGGCACAATTTGGCTCTCAGTGTAAACAGATCGGACACCGTTCCCCCTCTAGGGGTCCCCGTGTATACCAGCCTTAAGAACACCGCACTGCTGATAAATGTCACCTATAAACTAACTCTGTGGCGCAATAGACCGTGGAGGACTTCGGCCCGCCTGATAGCTGTGATAATAAATACCAACACGATTTATAATTAGAAGAACTTTGCATTAAGTTCTTACAAGAGCCAATAAGGCTATGAGGAAAGATTTTCAGGGAAAAACTTACATATTCTTAATCTACCGGAAAATAACTTCAAAATTATACCTAACAATCTATGTACATGCATTAACTTTTTTCAATACCCACATATTTGTTTTCAAAATGCCAGCAAAGAATTTTATAATAGTTGTTGTATATTATTTCCCTACTCTTCAAGACCTTTAAATTTATGTAAAACTTTCAGTTTAGGCAGGTGATTTTTTTTTCCTAAACGGTTACTTATTGAAAATATTAAGTGTGGAATATTCCAAAAAATATTTTGATGTCACAAATGCTTAGATGCAAAATGCAAGTTTCGTACAAATCAGTAATTTTTTATGCTAGTTATTGTTAGACACACACATAAACAAACTTATAAAAACCCATCTCTCAAATGAAGAAGCCACTACGCTAGTTAAATAAAAATATTTAATGGGACATACTTCATTCCATCCCTTGGAGGCAGCGTACTGTAGAGCTGAATGTCCTTCATTGTTCTTTTCGTTTACGTTTGCACCCTTAGAAATGAGCATGTGACAGATTCTCACCCTTCCAGCAGAAGCCCCGAGTATCAGCGGTGTCATTCCTATCTGAGCAAGATATATATATGAATTTATTATCAAATCACACATACATAATATACACTTATATGCATTAAATTTACTTAAAATCGACAAAAGCTTTGGAGAACTCAGGATAAACAAACTGAAAACGTTATTTTATAGTTCAAACTCTTATTTAACCATTATTTTTTATTTAACTTCTTTTTTTTGTCCTATTCTCATAGAATGAACGAGAGCAGGTATGAAGCTAGTGGAGCAAAAATGCAGTAAGGCTGGTGTGTACGTGCTGACCTCACTGGTTTGCATGCAACTGATTTTATACCCACCCTGGTTCATTCTGGGAGAACAGGATAAAAAATTAACTAAACTTTCGGTTAGTTGAGTACTGAAGGGGGGGGGGGGGGGGGGTGAGTATAAGAATTAAAAGGTATTATTTAAAAATAAATGATCGAAAAAGGCCTGATTGTACTTGATTAACCCTCGTATGAGTTCCATTAAAATTTTCTGTTGGACAATCATACTGAGGGTACCTTTAAATGCGGCATTTGAAATGCAATGGTTCTAAGTATGGTAATGCCAACCTGATAATTCAATAATAGAAAACAAAAACAATTCTATACAAGTGTTTCCCACATCAGGGCTAGTGACAATGATTTATAATATCATATAAACAAACTATCCTAAACGGTTATAATATAATTAAAAAGGTTACATGCAGGTTATCCTAATCAAAAAAACAAGAACAAAAGATTAATGAAAGGCAAGTGTTCTCTTAGCGTTGTTCAATATAATATTACCATTTAGATCTAGGCAGACACTTTGAACATTTTGAAACTGAACACATGGTAGGATTATAATTAAAATTGATAAATGTGGAAAAGTCAAGAAACAGGTTAGGGAGCAATGGAAGCTTGAGATTTTGACATATAGAAGGTCCGGCCAACAAGGCAAACAAGAATATTACTTGCAGAGGGCCTTGGCCCCTAGAAATAGGACTAGTGGCTTTAATATTTTCCTCACATAGGTTGGCAATTTCATCATTCCTCTATACATTGTACCGAGAAGCAAGTATGGTGTGATCACAAGTGAGCCATATGAATCAGAGCATCACGGTCGTGCCACCCTTAATTCATTAATGGCCGAGCAGATGTGGTAAGTACTTTAATCCACACTGACTCCTAATCTAGACCCAAGTCTCCTTTTAAATCTTCTACAGCCCTAATACCAACTCGGTGAAAGCTGATAATCGGCATTCTGGAATCTGATATATGCTACTTCACTTGAGTAGCCACCCATTTATATCATGATTTTCAGGTGAAAACCGAACGGTCTGCTTGCCAGAGTCAGGTCCCTCTTGTGGGATGAGCTCATATGATATTAACAATGAGCTACAAGGGACGTGTGCATCAGGGTATAGAGATATAAATTTATAACTTCTGCAATATTTATAATGTTTAAGATATCAAGTTGAAGTATGACAAAATTAGTATAATAACTGCATACTTACATCATCTCTATGAGAAACAGAGCTTCCCTTGTCAAGCAAGTATTGAACTAACTCTTCATTAGTACTAAGACATGCCCAATGCAGTATAAGTCTTCCATTCTGAAACAGTGCATATGGAAAATTGTATTAACTAAAGTCACTTAACAATTGTGTTAAAAGATTTGGGACTTGAGCAGCTGGAAAAAAGTTAAGGACTATGATAGAAATGCAGAATTTCTTTTACTCGTTCCCAACAATGCCTAGCTTAGCTTTTTCCAGGACTGTAACTTCCCTGTTAACTATAACCATGTCAGGGGTAATTAAAGACTGTTAATTTACATATATTAATAACATCACTATACTAATTATTATTGCTGTTAGCAACTCTGCCGTCATAAGTTACAAGGCCCTAACTCCAACTTTTTTCTAAATGCATTTTTTTAGCGTTTCCGAATTGGTCTAAAAAAATACACATATCTATGTTATTAAATAGCCCTAAAACCAATACCTGATGAGTTATATTGAAATTTATATTGGCCCTATCTCCAGTTAGAGGTTGTTTTCGATAAAAGAAGGCCCTATGTAAATGTAACAAATAAATACTAAAAACACCCTAAATCCACAAAGATTTGTAGTATGCAAAGCTATTATTTAAGGTCAGTTAATGTGATCATTATGAAGATAAAAAGCCCTAACTCCCTTATAGGAGTTAGTTTACGGCAATTAAAAATCAATTATATTAACATTAACATTTAAAATGGCTGCAGTTACCCTTATTAATGTTAACTTTTGCCAATAAAGAAATTGATTAAAAAAAAAAAACATTAACACAAAGTTGTGTACATTAAAAAACAAAATATACACAATAAACGCCTTTGACAGTATCAAAACTTTGATACTGAAATTTGAGGTGAAGAAATTTGTTTTCCTTTTTTCCTGTAAAATTTTGTTCTTTGGAGATAGGGCCTTTTAACGTAAGACAGCAGAACTGCTGTAGAGGGGTCTCCTGTTATATTCTGCATCTATAAGTGTCACCGTACAGCTTAACTAGTTTTCGGCTAAAGTATAAATATTTACCATATAATCAAAAATTTATTTTGGTTAAAAAGAAGGCTGTAAGCTGAAGGTACATGTATTCTCTATTTTAAGACAGTTATGAAAAACTAACAAAATCAATAGACGATTTCTCAAAGAAAAACTGACTAGAGGAGAAGTTTCGTCTTATAACAGCATTCCCAATGCTTTTCATAAGGTAAACAAACAAATTAAGGTCCAGTCAACTGTATATTTATATGGGGTAAATCTTTAGCTCAGTGGACGTTTTAAGTAATAATGTCTATGACTCTACTGTATTATATGCAGTAGGGTATCTTTGTCTATAAATTAAAACAAATATTTTGTCAAAAGATCTTCAATAATGTACTATTTATATATAACTGTTATTAGATAAGGTATTTGTTAATAATGAATCATGTGAACAATAAAATTCTCACCATTAAAGTCCTTATAATTAATATCAATATGTTAGAGGAAATAGCAATAAGATATAACTATAAGTGAGCCAAAACTACACACTAAGGGTGCGTTCGGAAACACTAACCAGGTCGACCGAGAAGTAACCGGTGTGTCCGGAAACACCAACCTAAACAACCGACCGCGTTCGTAAAGCTCCGGTCGTTTTAGCGGTCGACCGCTTCGGTCGCGACCGCTTCGACCGAAATCGAAATACGGTGAGTCCGGTTAGTAACCATCATGTTACCTTTTTAGCGAAATGTCATTGTTATTTTGTAAACATTTGAATACGTTTTTATTAAATATTGAATACATTGTCGTCTTTTTTTGCTAATTTTTAAAATTCTTTATTAATATTTAGTTTTTGTGAAACATGAACCTTTTTCGGCATTCTTTTACTTTGTTATTCACCTTTTTTATTTTAAAATTAAAATGAATTTGGTGGGTAATTTTTTTGACTAATAATAACAATATATCAAAGCTGAAAGATGAAAAGTGTGATATTCCTTTGTACCACAGGTCATTATAGACCTACTTTTGTCCTAATAATTATTTACTTTGTTACCAATCCTAGTTTTCAACATTTTATGGATACCGATATAGTTGTTATTTTATTAGACAATATAAAATAGAACCCCTGCCTGAGTTGAAGGAGACTGTGCGGTCGAGGATCGCTTGGTGGCATAATTTTGCTTGATTCATTCATGAGAGATTATATACATTTGTTATACTGTCCGTTTGCATATTTTATACATTTAAGAGATTATAAATGTATCATTTGTACACAGAAGAGTTGATATTATCGATGTAAACAGTGAAGTTCAAGGTTTCAGGAGGAAGATGCTGCTGAACGTCGTGTAATCTGAGAATTTAGTAGAAGGAAAAAGGAAAGGGATGATTGCTATATACAGATTTAACCTAAAGGGGTGCCGCTGCAATAGTTTATTCACTTGAGGAATCGTCACAGCTTCACTTCTATCTCACACCAAAGAAAAACGAATTTATATTTGTAACCTCTCTTTGTTTATATCCTTTTCGGTCGACCGCTGCCCGTTCGGAAACAAAAATGATTTCATGCCGCCATGACACTAACCACAACAAACCGCCGGTCGACCGAGAGGTTGACCGGTTAGTGTTTCCGAACGCACCCTTAGGTAGATTCCAAATAAAATAATAAAGCCTTATCAAAATAATAAGTTAGATAAGAAATACAACATAATAGATAAAAATTGAAAAGTAGAATTATACTTCTAATTACGGTCAACATCATCAGTGTTTTATGCCGCATAGGTTAGCATTTTTTAAATACAATTATAAATTAATAATAACAAAATATCTCATGAATACTGACTGAATCTTCTCTGCTGATCCAAGATTCGTCTTCAGCTATCTTTTGGCAAACAAAATCATAATTTCCCAGGTGCGCTTCCTCGTAAACCTTCTCTTTATCTTTTTCTTCGGCCGTTTTAAACATTTTAAATCAGATTAATTTGATAAAACTTAAAATAACAAAACTAACAAAATAAGAACAAGAACAGAATGCAATAATTACAATGACAGAGAAAATTTAAAAACCTCGCAAGAAAAACCGGATTCAGTGTTGCTTCAATGCATAATAATTATTTCTTA
The DNA here is from genome assembly GCA_951217055.1 of Gerris lacustris. NCBI lineage: Eukaryota > Metazoa > Arthropoda > Insecta > Hemiptera > Gerridae > Gerris > Gerris lacustris. The sequence continues at coordinate 40,957,233 of OX578280.1, read as the reverse complement.
ATAAAGATTACACTTGTAGTAGATGAGCGTTATTGTATCTTGTTAAGGATGTTTATTTTTTTAAATGATAGAATCCCTTAAAATTAAATTTTGCAAAAGTATTTTGTAAAAACAAATTTTTAAACAATAATATTTTTTTAAGAATAAACAAAACGTCTACGAGCACGAGACTATCACACCGAGGATTTATGACGTCATGATATTAGATTGGGCGACGACGTCGCCATTTTCTTGATGCGTTCGCTTCAACTTTTGGAGTTGTGTTTTAGCGTTCAAGCTTTTGGATTCAACATCCCTTACTGCTGAATTTATTGGCCTTTTTGAACTAGGTATATTTTTCTCTTCTTCGATAAGGTAATGATAAAGAAACTTAGTAAAATTTGAATTTGTTCAGTTGATTTTAAATTATGTTTGAAATGAATTAATGTGATTTTTTTGAGCTGAAAGTTCGTGGAGCCGCTGACAGTGAAATTGTTTGACATACGTTTCGTTATTTTTTCTATATCGTTACTGTTATCAATAATCCCGCTCTATTCTGGTGACCGGTATGATTCCCGGTAGTTATTTTTATTTATAATTTAAGTTAATAAAATTATATTTGTATTATAATCTATTTGTCACTTTTAAACATCTACCCTTTAACCAAATGTGATTTTCTAATAACATATCATACGAACACATTAATAACATGACATACGAACATAACATAATATACGAATACATTTTATTATCAGTTATCATGGTTGGTTGTTGGCTATCGGTTTACTTACAGCCTTATGTTGTGGATATCGTTGATTGGAATACTTAGTTTCGTAGATTCTATAATAACTTGTTTAATGTGGATATATGTTGGCAATTATTTCGCTGTGGATTATTTTCTGTGTTTGGCACCACTGTCGGCTCTCAGCTCTAATTTATTGTTATTTTATGATAACTCTAACGCATCCTGTTTCTAAGACGGGATATTAACGTATATTTCTTATAATTCTTTAGCCTAATCATGGCGACGAGGATAAGTGATAATATGGATTCCACTTCTAATCAAGAGGAAGCAATGCAAGTAAGTTACTAATACAAAACAAAATAAGCCAACATCTATATCCAATTCTCAAATGACTAAACTAAGATATGCAATCATTTAAGGAAATGGACTTCTTCATATAGTACAGATTGTTAAGAGAGGGGACAATTTGGGCAAAAAGTGACTAACTCAGTGGCTCGACAGCCCATGAAGGCCTGCCAATGGGCTTATGCAATTATTTATGTAATGCAAGACACAGGGTTAGTGTGTTGCTACATCAGGTGCATAAACCTTATAATTGACATTCGCAATCAGTTGGTTTTCACTTCACGTTAGCACCCACTCATTTAACGCAGAGCTGGGAGGCATGGTCCGGGAATCGAACCTGTATCTGCTATCACCCATCTTAATGGTGACCCCACCCAATGCTGCTTAACTTTAATGATAGGCCAGCCCACACTTTTCTATCCGAGCTACCGAGGCCCCTGGGCAAAAAGTAACACGTAGCTTTAAGGTTAATAACTTTATGGGACCCTTGCATGAGATTTCTTTTTTAGATTGGGTTAGTTGTCCAAAGATTTGTATTGTATTACTTACCACTTTGTGCTTAGCTGTTCCACTTAATTTAGCTGCAAAACTTAAAGTGTAAGGGGCCCTATATACTGGGTGTACATAAGATACGTAGAAAAAAAAATACGACACTATTAAAAACAATTTTCACAGCAAACAGGAGTCATGCTTCTAAGCATGATATATAAAGGTGGAAACCTATATTGAGAATAAAAGTGTGGATGCTTGTATATTGTAAAATTAGTTGTGACAAGACAACAAGGACCTGACAGAAGATATAAAACTGGTGAAATTAACATATCAGAAACTCTTTATATTACTTACAAATAAGGATCCAGAGTTGTCTCCTTTATGGAGAGAACCTGAACCTGATTTTAACTCTCATTCTTATGTCGATATAATTTTGTTCGCTGTAGCAATCGTATACTTGTTTCTACTGTCACTCAATTCTGCCATATGAAGTGTGTGTAAGCGGTACACACTTTTGTCTTCAAGCTACCAATGCAATAGAGTTCTGGGGTAATGTAGTCAAGATTGCGTCGGCCAACTCGACCGAAGATCAGGATGAACATGGAGACTCCGAATCAACTCACGAGCCATCTCAAGATGACGCGGTTCCCAGGACCATATACAAAGTCCAGGATGAAGATGGTAACACTGTTGAATTACATCCCGACATTGAAGGTATTAACCTAATAACAGTTTTATATTTCAATACTTAAGATTATAACTAAATCTTATAATCAAAAGACTGCCTCATTATATAAAAATTAAACACTAACTTTGTTTTAAATGTTTCCTATCACGATTAGTGTTTTTTTTTTAATCAATTGTTTGTTTGTGTGTTGAAGATAATGTGGAGATCACTGTGTTTCCCGAGATGGAGTGTGAAGATTCCTTGACAGAAGATAGCAAGTCAACAGATATTAAAGGAATGGACGAATCACTTGACTCACAGGGTAACTACTTACTATTTCACTGCTTATCTTCATCTTACCTGATTTGATTATAGGACAGCGTTGTACATAACACTACATCAACAAAAAGATCAGTCTGACAATAAACTATTCAATTCTACTCTTTGAGTTTTATTTTTATGAGGGATTATTTATCTTTTCTGATTGATGAAAATTTATGAATTAATAGGTAGTCTCTCCCTGCTTATTATTTTTACATATTCTTTTATGCCTAACCATAAAATGATGGGTTGGTTAACCCATCATTTCACGAAAAAAATAGACTTAAAATGGGCATTATCCTTTTCTTCTCATGGTGGTATCTCTCCTGGTACTTTTCTCAAATACCTCATCTCTGATATTTGAATTATTCTTTTATTTTAATATACAGTTTTTTGTCATTTTAAATTACAGTGCTCATATGATCACCTGTTGCCTGGTTAAGCTGCCCACTTTTCTATGATACCTTGAAAAATATCTTATTTCCTAATGTTAGGGTAATGGCACAACACTATTAAACAAAGCCATTAACAATTAAAACATGTGCCAGGAGAGCAGGGCTGGTGTACACAATAGGGTGGATAAAAGGGTTGAGGTTCGAAGGCAGATTGATGGTAATGCCAGAGAGTGCTGCTATGCGAGGCTAAAGGGTACTGCTATTTGTGACCCTTGTACCAAAACATCCAACATGGGTTAACGAAAGGAACCCTAACTTGGGTAATTTGACGACCTGCCTAAAGTATCACTTGTGGTTGGGTGGGTCCCTTCTGCGGTCACTTTATGGAGTTTTTACTGTTTAACTTTTATTTACAGCTGTTTCAAATCTATTATTTTATTTATTTATTTTTTTTTTAGATGGGGAGAGCGATGGAGCGAAACATGTTAACTGGAGACTGAAGATGATATCTCTAGTGAAGCAAAGACCACCTCTTTATGATAAGAGATTACCTCTCACTGATAGAACCTTTCCTATCAGGGCTAAACTGTGGAAAGAAGTGTATGACGGACTCAATGGTATGTAATCTCTTAAGAATTACCTTAGTTAATGTATTTACTAGGTATTGAGACTCTGCATGAAACCATTTATTTGAAAATTACACATTTATTTATTTACCTCTGCTTCATGTGCAGGGTGGGGCAAAACAAACAGTGCAGTTTTGAAGGGCTATTAAAAAAAAACGGCGCAACTTAGAAAAATTCAGTTTGTTTTATTTGGTTCAGTAGTACACCCCATTTGTTTACTCAAGTTTTAAAGATCACATCAGCAAGATGATGGCCCCCAGTAGTGATGCACTGATGGAGGCGATTCCTAAAGTTTTCAGCTGCCCTCTGGCATATATTGACGGGAATCGCGGTGATTTCCTCTCTAATTCGGGTCTTCAGTTCTTCCAAAGTGTGAGGACGATGTTTACCTTTTCCTTGAGGTAGCCCCACAGGAAAAAATCGCAAATGCTCAAATCAGGTGATGTCGCGGGCCACCCCAGGTCACCCCTCAGAGAGACAAGGCGCCAAAAAATTGCTGTTTTCGGAAAACGTGCGGACAGCAGCCTCGATGAAAATGGGGTGAGTGGGTGGACACAATGAGACCCCTCCCAGGTTCCTATCCCTACCATAAGGGATGTAGTCACCCTTCCAAACTGCACTGTTAGAAGGTGGAGTTCTTCCTGTCAAATTTATTGCAACACCTCAATTTGTTGAAAATGGAAGATGTTGCAATGCTTTTATTTGTAATATATATTCTTGACAGATAATGTTCTGATCAATCATATAGACTGTATTGAATATTTAAATGTCAAAAGATAAATTTGATTCAGTCCCTTGAGAAAACTCTTTTTTCTTTTCTTATACATGTCTCCTGCATTTTTTAAAACTATCATGTTCATATTCACTGTCATATATCTTTGAGTTTTCCTGTTAATTCTGCATCACTTGGTTAATGTGGATTTATCATAATTACTTTCAGGGGAGCCTATGCCCTATCTATTAGCTGGGTACTTAAAGATATAATTTAAAATTCCTTTGTTTGCATTCAGGTTTGGTCCCTATAGATCTGTTACCGAAGAGGTTCAAAGTTCTTAGAGACAGATATAATAAGGAGGTGAAGAGAAGGAAACTTGGGCATCCTCCTCGTAAACCTTGGAGTCTCTTCAAACACCTTGAATTCCTTTCACACTCCAAGAAAAAGATGTAAGTGTCTTTCTCAATTGCATTTATTCGTTTCCTGAGCCCATTCTTTGCTAAGCTTGGGTAGAGGTTGTCCTCCTTTTGGCTAAGCTACAAGGAAATGGGTTCAGCTTGCCGAAGCCACTGTATTTCTATTAATCAGGTCACAAAAAACTGGTTGTGTGTCAATTGTGCTAAATTTATACAGTTGATTGAGTTACAAACTAATCCCATGTCATCCATTACATATTATGTCAATCATTACCATGGCACATTAGTATGGTCCCAAGAAACGCCGGGAATGTTGATTTCACGTCATTAAATTTATGGAAAATGGTAGGTTTTGTGAATGAAGTAAAGTTATCTACATGGTGAACACCATTAGTAACACCATTAGTTTCAAAAATATTTTAATATTTCAAGCGAATGATTCTAAAACAAATAGAGAGTAAACATAAAAACTTATGATATAGCTGACATGCCTCCTTTTCGTTTGTCTAATAAATATATATATATTTTCTTGCTTTATTACTTTATTTGACCGTTTAGGCTCAGAGTCTGGTTCCTTTTTAGTACGTGTAGGAGGCATGTTTGATTCAGGCACATAACCTTAATAGACACATAGTTAATAAAAATACTAAAAGTTACTGGGCGGAGAACGAATTTAGTGCAAGACTGTTAAATTAAGAACAAAACTAAAATATTTTATGAAGTATTATTTGCTTTCTTTCTAGAATATACATGAAGATTGTTGATTACTAACAACATTCATGAAATATAAGGTTTCTCTTTGCTTTTACCAAATATTCCTCAAGTTCAAGTTTACCAACCCAATTCTCTAAAGACATCTTATTAGACCTAAAAGTTTCAATATAGCTATCAGTGAATACGCAGGGCAGGTATGTGAATGTTAAAATGAAGTACCAAATAAAGACCCGTGAATATAGTTGCAAAAAGTTAGCTCCGCAAATGTTAATATTGACTGCAGTTGTATAAACCCTTTGGCCAGCCTAGGCCCTGCAGCAAGTTTTTCAGGATCAGTTGTTTTTTCACAATCAGAATTAACTCTTTTCTTTAACAGACTGCTATCCCTTTTTTACCTTAATATAGAATAGGATATTTGATCTTCAGTGTCCTAGTCTTTAATAAAATCAACGTGTATAAGCAGTAAATTGTACTCGAATAGATTTGCTCTTTTTAGAATATATTTTTTCCTTTTTGATGGACATGTTTTTGAAATTGTTTTTTGACGTGTTAACTTATTACAAATCAGGCACTCCCTTGTGCAATAATATTTAATATAGACTGGTTTCAACTACTTCAGTTAATCTTCAGTGAAGTGATAATTTAAAAATCAACTTAAATTTATTTGTAGAAGAGACATAAATCATAATAAAGAAAGAACACCAATTCAATAACTCCATTGTTATTAACACTACAATACAAGAATATAATATATTTAAAGCTTAAAAATTAACATTTTAGGGTGAGGGAGGGGGTGGGGGGGGGGGGGGGGGAGATATGAGGTCTTAAGGATATTGTGATGATTGGTCTATGAAGGTTTAATGTATGGTGATTTAATAAATATTTAGGTAGAAGCAGACAGGTATTTGTTATAAAGCTTATTATCAAATTCTAGTTAATTGTTGTATCCCTACCTCGTGAAAGCCACAAATTTAACGTTGTATATATAGAGAAAGGTATCGGTGTTTTGAGATTTTAATAGATTTACATGTTTTGAGATCCCCTCAGTCCAAAGTAGTGGTTTTTAAAAAATGTCTGCCTGTTTTCGTTTGTGCAAGCACGTAGAACTACTGTGACGATGTCAATGAAATTCGGCATGCTTGTTGAGAAAAATCTTACCTCGAGGTAAAATCGAGAAATAAATTTTAGTTCTAAATTTGATGCTGCCACCCTCCAAAACCTTTGAAAAAATTATTTCTTGAAAACGGTTTCGACGATTTAAAAACAAATCTAACCATGTGTCGTTTTACCGGGAAAAATTTAGTTCATGAGAAAGAGTTATTTTTATGGTATATGTTGATAAAATGTTCAATAATAATTAAATTTAACCATGAAAATTTGAAAACACTAATAAATGGAAAACACTGGACACTGGACAAAGTAATTATGTACTCGTATAGTAGAAAGTTTGGTACGGATTTGTATCAGACAGATTTTTTAATGATTTTTCTATATTACTGCATTGATGGTGTTCTTAAAGGGTGTTTCTTTCGGTTCAAGGTAAGTTTTAAATTTTATAAAAAATATTGATTTCAGTTTTGTTTGAAGTATTATTATTATTATGAAGATTTTTTTTTTTCTTAATTCTTGTAATTTTTTTTTTTTTTTTTTTTTTTTTTGAAACTTCATAGTTATTCATCTACTTTTTTTAAACCTCTAACTTAGTACATGGTAAATTTTACTTCTCTCTTTTTCTGAAATGGGAAAATAAGGAAGTGACCAAGCCCAGCTCAAACCTGTGTAGAAGATAACATTTTAGGAATGGGCTCTCCTTAGGACATAAGGAATCATAGAAAACATTTGGAATTACTTCTCTAAAGGATTAAAATGAGGGTTATTAGTACAGGGAGCTCCAGAAAACGATTTTTTCAAAGGTTTAAGAAAACTATTGGTTGTTTTTGCTAGTTGTAATGTAATATGGGAAGTGATGGATATTTTATTATTATTGCTCTTGTTATATTTGAATACATAGTTGTGACGTCACTGCCCCCTCCGCACAAGTGAAATGTTTTGTTTTGTTGACATCTCCTGTCATTCGTATTTATATAGTTGTTAACGAATATACCAATGTTTTACACTCGTTTAGTTTAATAATTATTACGTTGTAAAACGATACAATAATGGCGACGAGGACAGAAGAGAACCTAACGAACACGGAGAACATGGAGGAAACAGCATTTACTCAACAAACGAGTAAGTACATTAGATTACGAGGTAGTATTAAGGGTCAGATCAGTAGGTTGGCCTCTACAGTAAAAGCGATAACGTCTTGGACAAGAACAGACGTCGATATTAGACTTACTAGTTTAGAAAAGTATTACGACAAATTTAATGAAATTCAAGAGACTATAGAAGAGTATTCAGAAACCGACGAAACGTTAAACAATAATAGAGAGTATCGATATTCAGTTGATGAACAATACATTAATCTTAAAATCGAGTTAGAAAATATTAAATTAACGCAAGTATTGGAAACAAATGAACAAGGTTCCAGCTCTAAATCTAATAATGCGAAGAATACAATAAAGAACATAAGTTTTACTCCGTATCAACACGACGAAAGTTTTACGAACTTTATAAAAAGATTCGAAGTATACAGTAATCTCAAAGGGGATTTTGACGATCATACAAAATGTTTTTTACTACTTAACGCTCTAACACCACAGATTCATGAGAAACTACTAGATTTATGTGCTCCTGACGACCCAATAGATAAAAACTACAAGGAAGTAGTAAATATTTTAAAAGATTATTTTGACCCACAACAAAGTATCTGGGCTACGCAACACAAATTTATAAATCGAATTCAGCAAGAACACGAACCGATTGCGGAGTATGTCGGGGAACTGAAGAAGCACGCGGCGAAATGCGAGTTTAAATGCGAATGTGGGAAATCGGTAGCTGATTTATTATTGAGATTACAATTTATTAGGGGTATTAGTGATTCGGACACAAGAATGAAACTACTGCAAGCGAAGAAAACTATGAACTTCCAGGAAGCTGTTGACATAGCCAGAACAATTGAACAAGCTAAACATGAGAACGGTAATATGTCTCGTCGAGTTCGTAGTAGTGATGCAGTTCATCAAATAGGAACAAAGAATTATCACAACAATAAATTTCAAAATCGGCCAGAAGTGACGTTTCAATCTTTAAAAGGAAAATGTTACAGGTGCGGGCAGGGACAACATCGAGCCAACCAGTGTAAATTCAAAACCGCCACCTGTAATAGTTGTGGAAAAATGGGACATATCAGTACGGTTTGTTTAAAACCAAATAAGTCGTTAAAGGATAATAAACAATTTGAACAAACTTTTTCAGATCCAGAAGAACCTTTTGAAATTAATCTTCTAGGAAATATTTGTGATAATCATAATTCAGATAAATTTAGAATCAGACTTAAAATTGAAAATATACATGTAACTATGGAACTTGATACGGGGGCGGCATTAAGTACCATGTCATATGATGATTTCAAGAGCTTAGGTTTAAACAAGAAAATTTATAGAACCCAAGTAATTTTAAAAACCTACACGGGTGAAATAATTAAACCTAGAGGAGTATCCTATGTGAACTGTATGTATAAGAACCAACCATTTACCGGGAGATTGTACATAATTAATTCTAAAGTCGATCCTATATTTGGAAGAGAATGGTTAAGGGAAGTTAGACTCGACTGGGCGGAGATTAAAACCGTGGTGGCAGAATCTCCGGTTGAATTGGACAAACTGATTGAAGAATACAGTGACGTATTTACTTCTGAGGAGATAGGGACTATACCGGACATCCAAGCACATTTGTTCATGAATGAAGGAACTAGACCGATTTTTATAAAGCCAAGACCAGTACCTTTCGCTTTAAAGAAAAAAATAGAAGATGAATTGGACAGATTAGAAAAACTTGAAATCATAAGTAAGGTAGAACGCTCAGACTGGGGGACCCCCATAGTGCCGGTCGTGAAAAGCAATGGTAATATAAGAATATGTGCTGATTATAAATCAACGGTGAACAAACATATTAAGGATGAACACTACCCTATCCCTTTAATTGAGGAAATCTTTACAAAAATGAACGGTGGCAAACACTTTTGTACAATCGATTTGAGCAACGCCTACCTACATCTGAAGATGGACGAAGAAAGTGCTCTGATACAGACCTTAAGCACTCATAAGGGTCTTTATAGAGTCAATCGCTTGATGTTCGGTGTGAAAGTGGCACCAGCTATATGGAATAGATTTATGGACAGATGTTTACACGGGTTAGAAGGAGTGGCGAGCTTCTTCGACGATATAATCATACAAGGAAATACTGCACAAGAAACTCTTCACAGATTGAACCAAGTACTGAATAGATTACGCACTTACAACTTAAAAGCTAACAAAGATAAATGCTCTTTCTTTAAAAAGAGCATTAACTATCTGGGACACACGATTGATGAGAGGGGTTTACACAAAAATAAAGATAAAATCGATGCTATTCTTAAAACCAAAACACCTACCAATACCTCAGAATTAAAATCATTTCTCGGTATAGCAAACTATTATAACAAATTCATTTACAATTTGGCGACTTTATTAAATCCACTAAATAAGCTCTTGAAGAAAGGAACAGATTTTTCTTGGACACCGGAGTGCGACGCAAGTTTTCTAAAAGTGAAAGAACAAATAGCTAGCGATAAAACCTTAGTTCATTTCAACCCTGAATTACCCATAACACTTGCTACTGACGCCTCTCCGGTCGGACTCGGAGCAGTGTTATCACATAGATACCGAGACGGAACCGACAGACCGATCGCATTCGCTTCACGGACACTCACGAAAACCGAACAGATGTACAGCCAAATAGATAAGGAGGCCACTGCAATTTATTGGGGAATCAAAAAGTTCTTCCAATACTGCTACGGCAGGAAAATAACGTTGATTACGGACCACAAACCTCTAGTCTCGATATTTCACCCTTCGAAATCATTACCGACGATGACAGCAGCGAGGATTTTTAAGTACGCCAACTTTTTATCAGGCTTCGACTATGACATTGAATTTAGAAGAACAGGAGACCATTGCAATGCTGACTTTTTATCCCGATTTCCAGTAGAAGAATGTGATATCAACTACAAAGACGTACCGACAAAATATTTCATGAAACAGATCGATACTTTACCAGTAACACAAAAATTGATTGCTAAAGAAACTGAAGAGGACCCAGAACTTAAAAAGGTATTACAATCGTTGAAAGAAGGTAAATCTCTCAAGCAACTCGGACTAAATGACTGCGAGTACTCGCTCGAGGAAGGCTGTATTTTGAAAGGGAGTAGAGTAGTCATACCTAGAAATCTAAGGAGAGAAATACTAAGGGAAATACACGCGGGGCATTTAGGGATTGTTAAAATGAAATTGATAGCACGGAGTTATTGTTACTGGAAGAATATAGATAAAGATATAGAGAAGATGGTTGGAGGCTGCAAACAATGCTGTCAGAAACAGAACGAACCGAACCGAGAAGTACCGCACAAGTGGGAAGAGCCGACGGGTCCCTGGCAACGGATCCATTTAGATTTTGCCGGACCTTGTTGGGGTTATTACTTCTTCATAATAGTGGATGCAGGTACCAAGTGGGTGGAGGTGATCCCAACTAAAACTACCACGGCCGACTGGTGCATTAAACAACTCAGACAACAATTTTCCATTTTCGGGTTGCCGTTGGTGGTAGTCTCGGACAACGGACCCCAATTCACGTCGTTCAAGATGGAACAATTCTTGCAGAACAACGGCATCGAACACATCACAACAGCGCCGTACCACCCGGCTTCCAACGGCCAAGCAGAAAGATTTGTACAGACTGTAAAGAAACACTTGAAGGCGATGATCGAAGAGGGGGGAGATATTGAAATTAAAACTAGACGACTGGTGATGCAGTTAAGAAAAGCACCGAATTCTACGGGGGAGAGTGCTTATAGTTTAATGTTTCAAAGGACCATAAGAACAAGAATAGATCTGGTACGAGGAAGAGGAAGCACAAAAAGGGGAGGAGAAGAGAGGACACTTGTACGACGACACTTCAAGATGGGGGATCGAGTACAAGTCCGCTGCTACAACACGCCAGACAAGTGGAACTTCGGGCACATAGTAAGAAGAGAAGGAGCGGTCAACTACGTGGTGAGGCTGGACAGTGGAGAAGAGTGCCGGCGACACATTAACCAAATTCGGGCATCCCAATTTACAGGGGAGGGTTGATGGATATTTTATTATTATTGCTCTTGTTATATTTGAATACATAGTTGTGACGTCACTGCCCCCTCCGCACAAGTGAAATGTTTTGTTTTGTTGACATCTCCTGTCATTCGTATTTATATAGTTGTTAACGAATATACCAATGTTTTACACTCGTTTAGTTTAATAATTATTACGTTGTAAAACGATACAATAGGAAGTTTGAAGTTAAGTAGTTTTAAAAATAATATCTTTTAGTGACAACCAATGATGTTGATGCATTGATTTAATTGATTTCTGATAATACTCTCCAGCACAGCAACTGGAATGCGGACTTGTTGTTTATAAAAATTGTCCCAAAATCCTGAAATCCTTGAAAAGCAATATTGTGTTGAGATAGCCCGCATACTGGTTGCTATGCTGAGAGTTGACAAAAATTGTTTTTTCAACATCAATGTTTGTAACTTAAAGACTTAAAATTTAAAAGATATTATTTGTTAAACTTCTTAATTTCAAACTTCCCATACTAGCAAAAGCAATCAACATATTATCTTGATTTTTTATTTATCTTTGAAGAAAGCAAGTTTCTCTACTGTACCCTTAACAATAATTTAAGTAGATTTCTTCAGCTTCCAAATCAAATAGTCCCTTTGAAATCTAACTTTATTTTTGAGACAGATATTATAGAACTTTAAAACATTTTTTAGTGTAAGTGCAAATACTTACATATTTAATTATCTAACTATGACACATGGCATATGTAGTTCTACAAAATGAGACGTTTTCTTCTTTTGTAAAATTTGGTTTTTCTACTGATATTTTGTGAAACTTGCTTATTGTGGTCTTCACAATGATGATCACTTAGCTGACTAGCTTAAGTGGTTGAAACCAGTCTCTAATAAACATTAGCTATTGTCTTAGTGTGTTCCCTGGTTGATGGCATTATGGACTTCTAGGTGTTCCAGTGGAGACCATTTCATAGTGGATGAGAGTGATGTGACATTTCCCTCCTATGCTAGAGCCATCTTCAGGGTTGAACTGTTGCCTGTAGTTGTATGGAACGGAGAAGACAAACCTCTTGCTTTTCTAACTGTGTGAACCTAGCAATTAGGTCACATATTTGGACCTTTCTACACTAACCCCGTTTGGAGTTAAGCCATTTCACACACCAATGTACCTCCGAAGCAAATATGGTGTGATTAATAGTGAGCCTTGTAAATCAAAGTGCCTAGGCATGGGATTGAACCCACGACTTCAACATTGATTCATAAGTGGACATGCAGATGTGACTATTGGCTTTAGCACGACAACAACTCTAAATCCCCCTTGATGTTACTCTAACGATGCCTCCAGCGTAGGATGTGAATCGTCGGAAAACTCATCCTCTATGACACGCCACCACTGGAACACCTTTTAGACAATAAATTCATGAAATTATCTTTCTTTTTCTCATTTTTTACTTCCTCCCAAACATAGTATATATAATAGTCTAGGAGATGGCGTGCAAAAATATGTCTGACTAACATCAAGCTAGAATTTTGTGTATAAGTAAATCTTTTGGTGCCTTTTAAGAATACGTGATTGGCTGAGTTCGATTTTTTGTTATCCAAAGGCAGATATAATTAAAATAAACCTGAAACCAGTCTAGATAGATTTATGTTGGGTTAGATCTTCTCATGTTATAATATAAATACATTTAGTTGTGAGTGACTTACTCTGCAGACTACATGATTAAGGGTTAAGATAAGCATATAATAATGTAAGATGTACCTAATATCCAAAAGTTAATGTTTCTTTCTTTACTTTTTAATTTAGGATCAACTTACTAAACATAATAGTTACTCACGGTACAGCTAGCATCACTACATATATATATATATATATATATATATATATATATATATATATATTTTTTTTTTTTTTTTTTTTTTTTTTTTTTTTTCAATAGTTAATGTAATTGTTACTTATATTTTGCATGCAAAATTTCAATAGATTTATTGAACTAAAAAACTATTTAAAAAAAAAAAAAAAAAATGGTATACCTATTATTAAGCAACAAATGAATACCTTATACGCTGTTAGCTTTGTCGAGTTACCCTCTTACTTGCTACTTTGTAGAGTTGTCTACAATTTCAGGACTGAACTCGTATTGTGCCGTGGAAAATACTTGTGCCAGGAGCACAAGTAAAACATTGAATTTTACTACATTTTAAGAAATCTCTCCTCCCCCTCACATATTTTATGTTAGCTTAATTGTCATTACTAATGGAACCAATCCTACTTTCCCTCCATATCTTTGATTCCAATTTTAATTAAAACTGTAATATTATGTCTTTGATTTGCAGAAGTAATGCGGGAAAGAAGAGGAAGAGTTCTATTTGGAAGCATTTCACTAAGAAAGAGGAAAAGAAATATGAATGCAATTATTGCAAAACTGCTGTCAGTGTTGCTGGAGGTTCTACCGGCAACTTAGCAAGGCACTTGAGGAAGAAAAGCCACCCGCCATTACCTTTTGGGGTAGAAGTGGACTCTAAGACTTCTCACAGGAAGTCAGATTCGACAATTACACAATTTGCTTCTTCGTCGACTTTGACAGGCAACTTTAAAACAGTAACTTCAAGAAGATTAGATTTGCCTACGTCGTCCATTATAGATGTGGAAAATGTTGATGATGTTATTACTGTTTCTCATGCAGGATTTGAGCCTTCTACTTCTAGATCTGAAGTTTCTAAATTTAAGTATTTGTTTACGGAATCTTCGCCCGAGGATTTTTTCATAGTTACCGAGCCTGTTGATTTTCAAAAAAGTAAAAACTTAGACTTACAATTGCTCAAGATGATCTGTAAGGAATATCATCCGTTTAGTTTAGTCGAAGTTACGGAATTTAAAAAATTTGTTTCCCTCTTGTGTCCAGGATACCGACTTCCAAGCCGAAGAACCCTATGTCGGAGTTTATTGCCTAAGATGTACGATGAACTTGTAGTAAAATTGAAGGAACGGATAAGCATAACCACAGCAGTCGCATTGACTGTCGACAGTTGGGTAGCATCGAATAAGCAAAGTTTTATCGCAATAACAGCTCATTATATCGATGCAAACACGACGCTGTGTGCCAGTATGCTAGGTTGTGTAAAGTTGAATGAAATACACACACCCTCTACTTTTTCTGATACTTTAATAAAAATTTGCAAAGATTGGGATGTGGATGGCAAAATTACAGCTGTAGTAGCGGAAAATGCCGAAATCAGTGTGGCTGGAATTGAGCAGTGCCAATGGAGACATATTTCTTGTTACGCACATTCTATAAATTCTGTAGTAAATGCCGGACTAAAGCCTGTTGACAAATTAATAGAAAAAATTGAAAATGTAGTACAGTTTTACATAAAAAGTCCTAATGCTCTTGCGACTTTGTATTCCACTCAGAAAGAGCTGGAGTTACCCATGCTCAAGTTAAAGTTGGCTGATACTACCAGGTGGAATTCCTTGTACGATATGCTAATCAGTGTTGTATACAACAAAACTCCCATAATCGTCACGTGGACAGTTTTACAAAATGAAGGATTAAGTATTTCAGCCGATGATTGGGTTGTATGTGACCACGTCATAAAAATTTTGGCTATTTTCGAAGAAGTGACAAAAGAAATAAGTTCTGAAAAATTGGTTTCCTTATCGAAAACTGTAATTTTGACAAGGACTTTGTTGGACTATGTGGTTTGTTATAGGAGATCTAATATTTTACCCTGTCAAGTGATTGAGATGTGTAACATTCTCGTGACGAAAATTAAGGAACATTTAGTTCAGGTCGGACGTAAGGTCGAATTGAAGCATGAGGCAGCATTTTTGGATCCCCGTTTTAAAAAGACCACTTTTAAAAATGATACTGATACTTACAAACAGGTCTACGAGGCTTTGGCCTCTCAGATTCAAACCATGATAAATAGTGAGCCCCTTCTAAGCCCAGTTATTCCTCTACCGATTAACTCATTTTCAACACCTAAGTTATGGAGTGTCTTCGATAAAAAAGTTGCAATCTCTACCGGTTCACGTGATCCTCGAGCATCCGGCATCGCAGAATTAGATAAATATTTGGCAGAGCCTATACTTGCGAGGACTTGTGATCCCTTGGTTTGGTGGCATCAGAGGAAACTCGTGTATCCAAATTTGTACAAAATTACATTAAAAAGGCTGTGTATACCTGCTAGTTCAATACCCTGTGAATGTATTTTTTCTAAAGCAGGTCTGATTTTAACTGAAAGGCGTAATAGATTAAGCTCGTCTAATTTGAGTCAAATTATGTTTTTGAATAGCAATTTATAGTCTCTTTTTAAATTAATTTTAACTTTTTAAGTCACCATATCATTGCTTTTTCTTTTTGAAAATCAAATGACTCCTTAAATGAAATATTTTATATTACACTATGCTTAATCGATAGCAGGCTTAAAATATTGAGATGCAATGATGTGACAATATCAAAGATCTCTCAATGCTTGACGAAATAGCCATGATTGTATTAAGAAAAGCTAAACTATAGCACAATATTGGCATTTTCAAGGAAGAGCTGGCGAGGGGAAAAATAAAATGAATTGTTGAAGAAGACGTAGAATTATGAGAGGAGCAACACAATGGAATGAAGCTAATTGTGACTTGAAGCTAACCTAAGGGGTTACAATTCCTCTGGTTTGGCCTGTGAATAGTACAGGAAAGCTACCCATGAAAAGCTTACAATGCTATATGCCTATATAGTGTGTTTACTCCTAAGGTGTACATCAAGGATAAGGATGAGATGGATGGAAGATAAAAGGAAGGGTTACAAAACAAGGCCAGAGACAAATGATCTTAGAAATCTTTCTACAAATCCTCTACACCTGCTAGAACAGGACGTTAGTTAGTAAGTAAATAATAAAACAATAAATTAAATATTAATACAAAGGCCTCAATATTGGAAACTCATGGGAACATGTTTTTACATGGAATTATGTAGTTAACAAAGTTAAGTTATCAGCATTCTCAAATTAGCGATCGAAACGGAAATCACTTTGACTTACCAAGAATTTCTAGATTTTAAGGTTCCACTATATTTAATTTTGTATGTGATTAACTGGTCAGAAAAATAAATAAACATCATGAACTTAGCAATGTTTCGGAAAAAATTTATTTCCTTCATCAAGTTATAAATAGGAATGTAGAAAATTGATGTAAACTGAGATTACATACGACTATATGGAAATGATCCTGTGAAAGAGTGATCCCTATTAAATGGCATCATAGTCGTGAGCGTAATGTCTGTGTGTAGTATATTTTAAAGAAACTGATACTAAAATAATAATTATTATTAATCAAATGGTGACCTCCTCTTCACTATTCAATAAACATGAAGGACTTTTTTTTCCAAAACATTGGTAAATCTAAAATGTTGATTTTGATTTTTGATTCTTTTAAAGATATCTAATTCGCAATCAATAATCTATTTGGTTCATCAATAATCTATTTCAGCGCTGGCGATGATTGTCAATTGTATGAGTTTGGGTTTTAAGTTGAAATAACTTTAAATAAGTGATTCTATGATTACCCTATAAATGTTAGTTAAACTGTTGTCAAGGAAACAAATGTTGGTTGAAATTTTGTTAAAAACTAATGTTAGTTGGAATTTCATCAAGAAACTAATGTTTGTTCAAACTTTGTCTAAAAACTAATGTTAGTTGAAATATGTTGTCAAGAAACTAATGTTTGTTCAAACTTTGTCTAAAAACTAATGTTAGTTGAAATATGTTGTCAAGAAACTAGTGTTTCTTGAAATGTTGTCAAGAAACTAATGTTTGTTGAAATTTGTCAAAAAACTGTTTGTTTAAATAAACTATTTTACCCATCTCAAAACCTATTGTTCTATACTTATTGTGGGTTGCAAGAAGTTGAAAACTTTTCATAAAGAAAAAATAAATTAATAACAATTTCTTATTTGTTTATTTTCAATTACTATTGTTTATTGACAGGTGTATAAGGAAACTTGGGATACCCAATGGTGAGTTCAGACTTGAAGATGCCAGCGAGAAGATCTCGATGGATCTTAAGCTGCTCTCGAATCCAAATATAAAGATGGCTTTAGTCGATGAGGAATCTTACAAAGAGAACCTGGAGATCAAGAAGAAGTTTGTGCAGATGGTCGGGGAGAGGCCTCCACTCTATGACTGTAGACTCCCTCGTCCCGTCAGAGCAGCTGAGAACAAAGTCAAACTCTGGAGAGAGATCTATGAGGGTTTACAAGGTATTACACAACTCGTTTCCTGCCACCAGAGCCATAATTTCATGGTTATAGGTAGTGTTGTTGCAGAGATATAGTGATGAGTCAATCAATGGTATTCAGTGTTTTTATTTATAGATTGATTTTAGGTCATCATGAAATAATGGCCTTTGGTGAATTTATAACAAAATAAACACATTTAAATTCCCCCTCCTCCAATTTTATGGACTTAAGTTCTTAAACCTAATGGCGATAGCAATAACCAAATTTTCAACTTTTTTTTATTAATCCCCTTATTGGGCTAATAGAAACTGTTAGTTAGGCAGAAGGTAGTTAATAGAGTAAAGTTGAGTCTCTCTAATCCAACACATATGGGGCCATGCTGTGTCATATTACAGAGCATTGTCGGATCACTTGATGTTTGATAATAAATAATTATTAAAACAGACACAATAAAACTAGCGTTTATTACATGAGATATGAGTGTAGACGCACAACGAACAAACAACGACTTATGGTTTGTTTTTGTTTACCCTAGTGTACTGTGTTTCCCAGTTTTCCCCTCTTTAAGTTAACTTATCTTGTATGTGGGAAGAGGGAAGGGTACCTCAGCATCAGTGCCGGACTGATAAGTGTCAAACTAAAGAGACTCATCTGTATTTCTAATAGTGTAGTTAATTTAGTTATAATTTCTCAATGGATTTTCCAGGTGCAATCCCTCTAGTGGAATTACCAAGGAAGTTTAAATCTTTACGAGACAGATATATGAAGGAGAGGAAGAAATTAGATAATAACGAGATGAGCACATGGCCTCTGACGGAATATATGACGTACCTTGACGATGTAGCTTTCATCAGGTCCTCGCAGGACCCTCTTAACATCACTGTATCCAATGATGACCTCAGTAAACGATTGAAAGTGTTAGTTTTATTTTATTTTTTTTTTTTTTTTATTCAGGACACTATTATTATTATTATTATTATTACTAGAGGCTCCACCCTGTTATTCTTTTTGCTTGTGCAAAAAGGATTCCAGCAGTGCTATTTGTTCCAGTATAACATGAAGATATCCAAAGGGATATCTTCATGTGAAATATTGAATATTTATGGCTGACATATTAAATCAAGATGGCGGATTGTACAAAGATTTCTTAGCGAGCACCTAGGGGCTAAGAGGAACCTACATACATAATTTAATGGTCATACAGATCCAGCGGTTTAGATACATCGTGAAGAGTCAGTCAATCAGTGGTATTTGGATTTTATCTCTATATATTTAATTTATTTTTATTATGTTTTAGAGATGAGAAGAAAGTTAATGCAGGTAGCGAGGTAGAGGGAGACGATGCGGAAGACAGTTCTGAGTTCCAACCTTCCATGTCTCCACTAAGTAATGTGAATTCTAGATCACCACCCCACCGTGGACCCCCTCCTGACTTAGAGCCAATTATACACCGTTAGTATTGCCACAACTTGATTTTACCCTGTATTATTAAGAAAATAATTGTTTTGTGACACTCAGGTTGGCCAACTTATGTGATGAAAGAAATAAAGATACTAGAATTAGGCCTTAGGGGCACACTACTCCACTAGTGACATTTTTGTTTGCTTTGTTAGCCAATTATTTTATGTTGTAATACTGTAGATCTTGTGAAGTTATCCTAGCTTGAGTTGTTAGTTTTGTTTTTTATGTGACATTGCTTTGTCTTTTATGTACCTTTATCATAGAGATACTTTTACTTTTGAGCTTACTGTTGGTAATGGATGCATTCTGATCGTTCTGAAGAACAAAACTTTTTTATGACCCCATGTAATAGATCCAACTCTCATTTGACCATTCATCCATTAATAATGAAGCTCCATTCGTGATGAAGCTATGTGGCTACACTAATTGGCAGATTGTTTTATCCATCAAGATTTTACTTTGACAAAAAAAAGAATATAGTAATATTGGTATGACAAAAAAAAAAAAAAATAATAATAATAATAATAATAAGAGTAGAGAGGTGACATCAACTTATTATTCATTTATTTTTATTTATTTATTTATTTTATTATTATTAATCAGTGTAAATATATAACTCGGCTGAAAGCCGAGTAACCTACACCTGGGCTTGAGTTGGTCAATTAGATTCAATTAATTGAACAGTTCAATTGAAATTTGTGTTATTTTAATTATTTATTTTACTTAACATATAATATTATTACGTACAAGAAGTCAATCAATTTATTAAAGTTTCCAATTAATTTTATTCATTACTAATTTTAATTATTTATTTAATTAATTTATTACTTTTCCAAGTAACCATATTAATTCTGTTTATTATCTATTTCTAAGTTTGTGTAAATAGACGCTAATTATATTGTATTTTAAGTGGGTATGTTTACTTATCTTTGTAACGCCAAACATCAGAGTATGCTTGATTCATTCTAGCCCATTCGTTTCTATCCTGAGCCACAGTCTGCCAAGAGTATCTTTGTTTTTATCTATATTTGTTTTTTTTTTATGATGTTTTAAGATCATAAAAACAACGACGAAGGATCAGTTCTAAATCGCAGGCAGAAGGACAATCTGAGTATAAGCAGCCTCCTCAAGAGTTCTCCAAGATCCCCAATCACATCATCTTTCAATATGTCCAAAGGTAGGACATTTATTATTTTATTTTATTTTATCTTAACATGTAGACTGTTTCAGATAAATCTCTATTAAAAATGTTGATCAAATACGTGATCTTATTTTGGGGCTGGTGGCTCGCCAAGTACTATTGACTTCAAACTGAGTTGACAGATAGCTAGGTTCATAGCTCGCATTTTTCGCTGTTATCTTGTTGAAGGCGGTCTAAGACCTAGGTTCCTCAATGCCTTCTCACCATAGATCGCATAATCACATTGTGTAACACCCAAGGAATAGAGAGCCCCCAGAATCTGGGATGGATGAGTTAGTTATCCAACATAATCGGCCCAGCCTTAGGTCTAAAGAAAAGAAATATTGCTGTAATACTTCACTAGATGTTACTAAGTTCTGTATTGTGAAATTCTGGGTCTTCCAGTGAAGTATTAAGTTCCAGTGAACATTGATTATTGTAATTTCTTCCATCGGAAGGCTACAATATAGTATACTTTTTTTTATGTTAGATTAGATAGGTCTTATGTTAGATCTTAATAGGTTTATGTTAGATTAGATAGGTCTAAAGAAAAGAAATATTGCCGTAATACTTCACTAGATGTTACCACTAGAGCCCCCAGAATCTGGGATGGATGAGTTAGTTATCCAACATAATCGGCCCAGCCTTATCAAGATATGGACCATTTAAGTTTGTTTTAGCTATAACTTTTAAACCTTTATTATAATGATGAGCAGCAAACACTTTTATATGCAATTTTTGACAACACAATGAAACTGCTTCGAAGTGTTTTAAGTGTGCAAAAAGCATCTAGCCCAATCTGCTCCCAAGATAATACATTTTTAAAATTTTTTGGGGGGACATTTTTTTATCACAAAATATGGTAGTATAATTTCTTAAAAACCGTTTTTCTTTTTTGCTTAAAATAACTATGATTTATTTTTATAATTTTTTCGTTGATTTTTTTTTATATAAAAAAAAAAATATATATATATATATATATATATATATATATATATATATATATATATATATAAAAATAAAAAAAGAGGAGGCATGAAACATTTTTCTAGGACACATGGCCCAAAGATGGATTGGTACAAATATATATTATGTATTTGTACTCAGGGTGTCCTCCTCTTTCATTAAAGCATTTGTGTAAAGCCAATTATTAAAAATAAAGTTCTTATTTCCATTGCAGTCAATATGGTAGCGGGTCAAGACTTATCTAAACTAGGCAAGCTGAAAAAGTTGGAACTTCTTGATGCATTCGACAACTGGACGGAAGACGACTTCTTCGGTGCTTATCTGGTGAAACTCATGAAGAAACTTCCACTGGACGAAAGGCTCAGGCTTCACACCGATATCATTAATATGATCACGCAAGCATTGAAAAATCCAAAGTGAAGATGCCTTTTTTACTTTATAATGGACAATTAAAAGTAAATATTAAGGGATGGGGGGGGGGGGGGATAGGTCTAAAGAAAAGAAATATTGCTGTAATACTTCACTAGATGTTACCAAGTTCTGTATTGTGAAATTCTGGGTCTTCCAGTGAACATCGATTATTGTAATTTCTTCCATCGGAAGGCTACAATATAGTATACTTGTTTATGATTTGAGTCTTGAAGGTTTAATAAAATACACTGCTCAAAACAATTAAGACATAACCTTTTCAAATGAATAAATATATTAGGTTTGTTGTCAGTATTAGATGATGTTGTGAATGAAGATTATCGTAGTTGTCCGAAGCTCATCTAATATTCAAATTATACCAATGGAATTCACTTCCATGAGATTTCTAATGTTTAAAAATCATATACCTCTCATCTAAAAATCATATATCTCTTTTTTTCTCATCTCTAAATTTTCTTTCTAGACTCTCCTGAAAACTTAACCAAGCTTTAATTTAATTTTTTATTAGCTGTAATAACATTTTACTTTTTACTGCTAGGGAGCTGCAGAACTTAATTTATTAACTTTTGATTTCTTCAAAGTTTCCTTAATTTAAAAAAATAAAAGGGTATTTTTATTTTGTTTTTTTCTTTATTTTACTAGTTAAACCCAAATTAACTCATCAAGAAACTGATTACAGAGAAAATTTGAAATTATTAATATTTTTCACTTTGAGAAAATTATGTGTTAATTGTGTTAAGCAGTTTATTTTAATTATTTTTAAAATAAATATGATTTATAGCGACTTACTTTCTGTTCTGTAAAGTTAATTCAAGTTTACAATAACTGAAAATTATCATAGTTATTACAATAAACTATAAAGCACTGTGTCTGTGTACAAATTTTAATTTTAAGTAAAAAAAAAATGAATGTAATTTTGTATATATTATTGAATTTATTATAGAGAAATACAAACATTAAGGGCTTTTATTTGTGATTTAACAAAATGTAAATAAACAAATTTAAATTAAAAAATGAATATAAAAAGTTTTCTTATTGCTGTTAAATTTAGTTTGTATTTATATGGTAACAAAAACATATTTATATGGTATACTACTAAAATCTACGGGCCAGATAAACGTTTTGATGAGAAAAAAAGGTAAACTAAAGAGATTAGCTTGCTAGGTCTTAAACTACAATATATTTCTTTTTCTGGGCCTAAAGGCAGTCATTCCTGTTGTGGTACCTGAGAGGTGCCTGTACAGGTAAACCGGAGGGTACTTCTTTAGATTGTTACTCCCCCATGTTTTTTTAGACTATAAGTGACTTTGACTAAATAACTATTAAGACAAATGGATTTTTAGTCAATTTTATTTGGGACAAAGGGATATCCCACTTCCATTTATATAAGGGGAGTAACAGTCTAAGTGACTTTGACTAAATGACTATTAAGACAAATGGATTTTTAGTCAATTTTATTTGGGACAA
The DNA here is from genome assembly GCA_951217055.1 of Gerris lacustris. Taxonomy (NCBI): domain Eukaryota; kingdom Metazoa; phylum Arthropoda; class Insecta; order Hemiptera; family Gerridae; genus Gerris; species Gerris lacustris. Next base: position 40,933,826 of record OX578280.1, on the reverse strand, counting down.
AGGGATATCCCACTTCCATTTATATAAGGGGAGTAACAGTCTAAAGAAGAACATTCCACACACCTTCTTTAGAATGTTACTCCCCTCTGTTTTAATTATAAGGGGAGTAACAATCTAAAGAAGTGCCAACTGGAGCTTGTTTGCTATCAGTTAACTGTGCAGTTATGTTGTAACTTAATAGCGATTATTTCATAACCAGGCCACCGTAAGTTTGTATAAAATTGTGTATGGTCATTATAGGCGAGGGATTTTCTTTAATTTAATTTTATTTATTGTATATTTTTGGTGCTCACTTTAGTATTTAATTTAGTTTAATTATAAAACTAGTCAAAAACTGGTAAATACATTCAGTCACTGTACAAGGGGTTACGCAAAAGAAACAAGAACTATTAAGGTAACATATTGAAAACAATCCCCTTCAATATAGATGGTGTCCATTAGATGATATGCACTTGTCATTTTTCATTAACATTTTTTATATTCTTTTGAAGTTAAGTGGCTCCAGCAAATTTTTCTTAACGCCTTCTATGTCCTGAAAGGGCTTTCCTTTTAGGTTTTTCTTCATTCTTGGGAATAAGAAGTCGCAGTGGGCTAGGATGAGGGAGTAAGGGGGTGAGAAACTGTTTTTTGTTGAGAAAACTGGTTGATTTTCAATGCTGTGTAGGCAGGTACATTGTCATGACGAAGCAGCCAGTCCCCAAAATTCAGGTAGTTTTTTTTTTTCTCACCGCTCACACAATTGCTTGCTTTAGTACTTTCAGGTTGTAAGGTTGGTTCACTGTGGTGTCCTAATAAACTAATTCAATTGTTCATTGGCGATCAAACATGATGTCATCATAGTTTTGAACGTTTTAGCCTGTTCTGGACGGTGAGAGGCTAACCAAATGGCGTTCATCTTCAAATAAGAATTTGGAAATTTCTGAGTTGGCAAACCACTGGTGAATTCTTGCTTGGTTTAGAGATTTGTTCCCATAAGCTTCTCAGAGCATTCAAACTGTTTCTTCCCTTGTTTTCTTTAAAAGAAAACAGAATTTAATGATAATGCATTGTTCTTTAAAGTTTGCCATCTCATAATCGCTAAGAGCATTAGGAGGGGCTTAAAAAAAACTACTGTCCGCTATGATGGTTTCTCATGATCATTATTTACTTAACACATCTTAATTTGTTGCCAGTGGAATCTGCCAGGTAATTAAGGAAAACAAAAATGTATTATGTTTAATTTGTCGTTAGTTTTATTGATTGCCGAATTGAATACAAAATAGCTTGAGCAGCATCCCAACCAGTTTCTAGGGCACCATGGATTGTTCCATAGTGACGTTCCGATGTTGCTTCACCAGCAAATAGAACAACCTTAAAAATAAAACACATTCTTAAGCCACTTTCAAACGTTACAATATTATGGTGTAACATACAGAGGAGTTTCTAAAATAAATTCTAGGAATTTGGTTGCTGGAAAAAATTTTAGCAGAACAGATAAGATAAAATTATATGAGATAGTAAAGCCTCATTTATTCGGATATAGCGCTCTCACTAAACCGCTATCATTTCAGTCACTGTGATAGTACTTTGCTGGTAATTAAGTTACTTTTGTAATAGCTATTGGACCTTGACTATTCATTTAGTAAAACTTGATTCCACTGATGCTGAATAAAGCTTTTACTTTTAAAAAAATTCCAAGAATTTTCAGAACACACCTTGTAGAACAGATGCAGTTTACAACATGCTTGACTCAAACTAGGAGCAAATTCCTTGAGAATGATTCCTGCTATGAGTTTAAAACTGGAGCAACTCTATAGAGAATGATTTAGATGGTGATACAGTGAATTTGGCTATTTATTCTCTTTCATAAATGAACAAAATATTTCTTTCTTGTGGAAATATGTGTACCGTCTACTATACATTTTAATATCAAAGGAATGACCGTTTTACCAAGAAACATTGTTTTTATAAGAATCTTATATTAAGCACAAAGAACTTACCGGTTGCCCATAAGAATTGAGAAGTGGCTGAGCCAATTGACCATGGGAAACATTGTGGATTTCAGTTTGAACTGATCTAAAGCTATAAGAACCTTTAGAGTACCGGTCTGTAGCCCATTTAGACCTGAAACAAAATAACAATAGAATTTATTACCAAGTTTTTGTTTTTAAATTTTTATATCTTATTGTTAAACCTTATTGACTCAGCGATAATACTCTCACATTAGAAATATCATATCAGTCACAACGATAGTACTCTTATGAAAGTGTACTACATGTACAGATAACACCCATTTTTGAGACGAATGAGGATAGTACGCCAAACTTTCAATTTTCTCAATAGCATTTCAATAGCAAACGTATAGACGCTATATTATTTTTGTCTCAGCAATTATCAATAACATCCATACCAATGAATGGATTGTTTCATCTCAGCTATGTCAAAATCCACCTACGAGCAATGTATAAAATCCACCTTTCATCACCAGTGACGATTTGGGGGAAAAATTGTCTCCCTCATGGTTAAAGTGGCACAATTGACAGGATTTTGTTATTACCTCAATCAAATTAACACATTTTCTTGTGATTACGGTCATCAAACAACTGACAACAATATGATTTTTTGATTTGCTCATCTGTATTGCCAATCACTTTTTATACACCATTGGCCTTTAATTTTAAACCTCATCTCTTAACTCAAAAACCAATAAATGACATCCATTCATTTATGCAGAGATGGTAGAACTACAGCCATTAGTTAGGCGTTTTATTTGTAAATTATTATTCTTTAATTATTTGTAGTGAAGCTTATAAAGTTGGCTATAGCATACGTCCGGATTTTAAGAAAAATCAGAAAGATAAATGGGCTTCCCTACCAAAAGAAAAAACCCCAAAAACTCATGAGAAATGGAAATAAATATTTGAAGCATTTTCTTGAAGAAACGTCTCTTTTTTAATATATTTAAAATAGTAGAATTTGCCATGTGATTGCCTGGCACTTATAGGCTCCCTCTGAACATATTTTTTCAATGATGGGGTGTAAATACCTTTTTTTGCAATTTTTCCTCTGACACTACTTCACTTCATTTTTATTATTTAGGAGGTGGAAAGATTTTGCAACTATGCAACCCTCTTTTCATTAACATTTATTTTGGTTCTTTGGGCCAGATATTTTTCATTTTTTATTTAATTTTGTATGAATTTAATTACAGTAATATTTTAGTGCAAATCTAAATATCCCTGTTCAGTTCTTGATATAGTCCACTTTCCTTTAAATCTAAATATATTTTATCTACTCACGGCAGCAAAATTAAACATTACTTAACTGTTTTTAAGCTGGAAAGTACTATTTCGCTGATATGTCATAAAATTATTAAAAACAAGCAGGAAAGTAGTTAAAACAGTCAGGAAAATACTTTTATCTACGATTGATAAGAAATATAAACATTATATCTCTGTTTAGATGCGTTGAAAGTAATTATTTACGTACTTGTATTTATTACGCATGCGCGTCTCATAGTTCTGAAGAATTCCTCTTCTTTACCACACTAGTGCGGTAAAGAAGAGGAATTCTTCAGCTTTACGCACGATTAGCTAGTTTGTTTACATTTAACAAAACTAATTTGCTGTTCTTTTATTAAAGTAGCTGTTTATATCGAGTTTTTAGTGAAAAACAATGAGTGAATTAAGTGACTGACGAAAATGTGGAGAATAATACTCCTCCAGAAATAATTAATTCGGCAAAAAATACAACTCAAGAATTAATGCCATCTTTATCAAGAGAGAGATACGAACTTACATACAGCAAGTTTATTTTTTTCTGTATTTATTATTTAAATCTAACAATCGTAGATAAAGTACGGTACGCAACTCGTGCGAAAACGGCATTTTGCATAGCTTGTGTGGTTTTACCACCCGAGCGATCTCGCTATCGCTCGGGTGCAAACTCCACACTCGCATGCAAAATGCTACTTTCCGCACTCGACGCGTAATGTACTATCTCTGCCTAGGAAAGGGAAATATTTCCCTGCCTAGGCAGAGAAAGTAACAGTGTTTACCACTGGGTGTCATCATAACCTCTGATTTTGTTTGTGTTTAGATTTATTTTAATCTGTGTTATTTTAATTCAGTTTCATACTTGTTTTATAACAAAGCAGTGTAATATTATTAATGTATTATTAATATTTAAAAGTTAGAAATGATAAACTGAAAAAGTATTTTTCAGTTAATTATAGGAGTTAGATAAAGGAGGGTAATTATAGGTCTTTGAATAATTAATCTCGAGTAAGAAGTGGCAACACTGGAGCACGACTTGTTTTGGTTTGCGTTTGTTGACAATTCATCTCAAACTAACTCTTACCTAAGCTTCCATTTTTTATCTGCATAGCGTGAGTAGATAAAATATTATATGCAACAAGGCAGCAAAGGAAACATTTCTGCCTTGTTTATTCATTGCCTGCCTCGGCAGTCAAATAGGTAAATTACCTGCCTCGGCAGTTAATTATGATAGCCTGTCCTCGCCTTTGGCTCGGAGGCTAATCTACTCACTCGTCAGTAAAATTCCATTGTGCTGCCTAGTTACATAAATAACTATTATTAATCAGCCCCCCTTTTTTTTATCATTTAGAAATTGGATAGATAGGGCTTTGCTGTTACCTAATCTTCTCTTTATTATTAGCTAAAGCCATAAACAATGAAATGTTATGTAGGCTGGTGAAAAAAAATGTGGATTAATATTTATGATACCTGAGGATGCCTAGAGGTTTAGGTATATTCTTAGCTAGAAGTGCCTCCATGATGGCAACCATTCCATCCCTGACACGTTCCTTAGACAACTGTTCCATTTTCAAAGCATCCTGTCCGACTAACCAACTGTGAAGTAAATGAGACGAGTCTCGGGTTGGACAGATCCCTGTCATCCAAGTCGGCCACATATCCTAACAACAATTTCATTTTTATAGTAAACCAATTTATAAAACATTTACTAGAATAAAAAAACAACATAAAATTGAATTAAGGTTTCAGTTAACCTGCAGAACAGAGGACGTTTTTCAAATGTGATCACTTCAATTCACAGGAAGTTTACCCTCCTTTATCTAAACTGTTATACAAAAAGACATATCCTAATGTTTACAAAAGTGTTATTATCCCTTTGTCTTAAAAGTTTATTGGACCAAGGGATATTATCACTTATTGCAGCCTCTGTTCTGCAGATTTATCAATGTTCCATTTTACTAGAACATAAAATAAATTTAATGTTCTGGATCCACACTCAAAATTAGGTCATTACAGGATTGAGGATCTGCCACTTTTCTCATCTTGTTGCGATTATCAGTGAGAAACGTATCTCACCTTTTCTGGGATTTGAACTCACCAGATACTGTGTTTAAACATGGGTTTCAGGTTAGTTCAGAGAATGCTAATTAAATATTTAGTCTGACACTACTTTCTGTATACATTATCACTTTACCTAGAATTTTTAATTTATTGTTCACCCCTTTCTAAGCTCAGGGAACATTAAAACATTTAAATCCATAAAAAATCAAATTTTTGAGCTATCGCAAACTTAAATATACTGGAAATAGTATATAACAACATAACAAAGATCAGATATAGCCACTTTATTTTATTCTATTTCCGATAAAGGACGTGATAAAAGATTTCCAGTGCATCGTTTACAACATTGGTAGGTGATAACAACGATAGGATATAACTATGTTATTCTCTTTCCTAAGTAAAGGACTTAATAAGTAATTTCCAGTGCACATGTATATTTCAACTATTAATGTAATCATATTTACCTTGAAGTGAGTTTGAGTGAACTTTTGCTTCATGGCAGAGTTGAGAGCGAAGAGGACGTTTCGGTCCGCAGTCACATCCTGGTCGAACTGTAGAAACAGCTTATCTACAAACCCAAAACCTAAATTCTAAAGACAAATGTAACAACTTTTAACTACTTCTTATCTTAAACTGTTACAACTAATACTAATAATAGACTTTTCCAAAACGGGCTTCAGGGTTTTCAGATTAACTAGGTACAGTGTTCAATGTTTTATGGAATTCCATTAACCCTAATTTACTGTGGCGTCAATTTCAAATGAAGATTCAAAATAATAATTCAAGGCCCAACAGCTTGCGAACTGCTTAGGCCTGCCTAAAGAACATTCAGAAGATTAAAGCTTATTATGGAAATCTTTAATAAAATAGATCTATCGAGAAATTTTTTCTTACTAAATAAAAATATTAAACTTCAGGGTAAAAACTGGATCTGTTCACAGTAAAGCTCTTGTATAAAAATAGTTCGTATAGCTGAACATGAAAATATTACAAATGACCTGTCAACAATATTCTCAAGAATTAGAAATTTCTCAAAGCATATGTAATTGGTATTTGCGTTTAAAATTAAGAAATCAAATATACACTGGGTATTTTTATTTTATTTAAAGCCCATTTTGGAACATCAATTATAATAATAATCTATAATAGTCCAGGAGATAGCGTGCAAAAAAATGTCTGACTAACATCAAGCTAGAATTTTGTATACAAGTCAATCTTTTAGCGCCTTTTAAGAGTATGTGTTCGGCTAAGTTCGTCTGCGGGACATAGCTTGGCAATAGGCGTTTGAAAAAAATAAACCGGTGGAGAGCGGCCATGTCTCACCAATTATGGTGGACAATGAGATTTTTATGATCCTGAGTACAGAATTAGTTAGTAAACCAAAAATCAAGTCGATGTTATTTTCACACTTAATAGGTTAGTTATTCAAATATTACTAAAAAACAATGTGGTCACCTGTCTAGGGACTAACTAACATTAACTTGATTTTCGGTCTACTAACTAATTCTGTACTCAGGATCATGAAAATCACATTGTCCACCATAATTGGTGAGACATGGCCGCTCTCCACCGGTTTGTTTTTTTCAAACGCCTACTACCAAGCTATGTCCCGCAGACGAACTTAGCCGACCACATATTCTTAAAAGGCGCTAAAAGATTGACTTGTATACAAAATTCTAGCTTGATGTTAGTCAGACATTTTTTTGCACGCTATCTCCTGGACTATAAGTAAATGTAAAGTAAAAAGTATCAATTTGAAATAAAAATCAATTTGTATTCTTTTTAAGCAGCATTATAAATTAAACTATGTGCGGACACCTGTTAAATGAGCCCATAAATATTATATACAAAACTGATTGTTGTAAAAAAGCTGGTTTTATTGTAAAACGTAAGTGAAAGAGCCCATGTTATACTGATTTGGTGGTGCATCATAGCTGCTCAGTGTGGGTAAAGGTCAAACAGGAAGTAGACTGTCCACGCAGACAAATCTACTTTGTGGCAGACATATAAGCAGTAATATTTTTCACAAAGTTCGCTGACTGGAGGTAGAAAAATTACATTAGGAATGCGTTTTCTTACAGTACAGATGGTGAAATTTGTCACACCAGGGCTCGATTTGAGGCGGAACGGCATTCCGGGACCTCTCTCTCAGAAAAAAGATTTGCACTAAGAGTGTGGGTTTATGTCTAAAACTGCTTAAAATGCTGTTTTTGAACGTTTATTTTTCAAATGGGGTCGGGGGTCCTCCCCCGGAAAAAATTTGAAATTTTTCCCTAGGCGGTCGCCTAGTTCGCCTATACGGTCGTGCCGGCCCTGATGATTGTCACGAAAACTAAATTTTGAAATCGACTTGACTAAGTTGAACTATGAGAGTATCTTTAACTAATTCTATTAAAGAAAGAATTAATAATTTTATAGAAATAAGCTACAGCAAAAAAGCCATTGACAAAGGACTTAATAAATATAAAAGTTTTTATTTTAATAAATATAATTCAAATTCATTTAATTTTTAATTTAGGTATATTTAAAATTGTTATGATAAAGTTGTATTAATTTTTGAGAATATACATTTAAATAATCCCTATATGATTGTTTTCCTATTACAATTATTAAAGCAAAATGTATTTTTCTTTAAATTGCAGATATATTTTAAATAAAATGATTTATTACAGAACCTAGGTGAATGTGACTCAGAAAAATTATTTTTACAGATAACTTAAGGTTATACTAAACCCACAAAACATAAGCATTGGACCGCGGAATAATTGGGTCACGGGTCAAAAAGGTTGAGAAACGCTGTTATATATGACAAATGGCTAATGATAAACAAAGCAGACTAAATTTGTAACAACTTCGAGCAGATGAAATTCACACAGAAATGTAAAAAATGTAGAAATACATTTATGATGCTTTCCTCTGCTGCCAACTCTGTTTTTATTGGTGAGAGAGAGGACTATGGGCTCCCTCACACTGTTCCACATATTATGAGTTTGTTAGGGACAGAGAATAGAGAGAGAGGGGACAGACAAACAACATAGTTTACTTCTACTGGATGGATTAGACCCAGCAGAACTTATTTAGACAGGAGGAAACTGTGCTCAAACCTATGATCTCACAAATTTTTATGCGACACTTTGCTTATTTTTTTACAATGTGATTTTGTTGGGATCAGATTAACCGGAAACATTATACACATAAGTACACTATATCATAATATGTTATTAGATCAGATGGGATTTACTTGTTGGTAAACTAAGAAAATGATACACACCTTAATAATGTTATTCCTTTCTTCAGTTAGTGGAGGAAGGAAAAAGTTCTTTGGTAGGTGTTTTAAGATGCCCAAAGGTAAAGTTACGATAACTTTATTAGCTATGTAAGAAGTTCCGTCTGCACAGTAGACAATAGCCCCACTATCATCCCAACTCACACCTGTCACTTCTTTCTTCTTATGAATCTTCTTCGACAAACCCAAATTTGGAATTTTATTTCTCAGCTCACCCTGAAAAAAAATAAATAAATAAAGGGTTTCAATAATGAATGAAACTTGGGGGTTAAGGTGGTTCCCACCTGCGGTCAGGTCTGGTACCGGTCACGTCAAAACCCAGTTTCAATCCAACCAATTCCCACTGTCTGTACCTTAAAAATATAAAGAACTAATATCGAAAAAACACATAGTTCACAAGTTATGTGGGAACAACTGAAAAAAGTTTGAACATTATTAAGTTTTTCACGTGTTACGCAGTGAGTACAGGTTTTTCGAAGCTGCAAACTTAACCCACCGGTCCTTGCTTTGCAATTGTAGCTTTTTTAAGTACTGATATAATGAATAGTAATTACCATAAGAAGTTTAATAAAGTTATGGAAGCCTAATTCAAACATCTTAGATCTGCCGTAGGAGGATTCTCTGTAATGAGTGATGCCCCATGCTGAGACTTCATCCACATCGGCACCATTATGTATGCTGAACAGTTTCCTACCTGCATCCAGGTAAAGCGTTCCGTCCTCGTACGATATGTTATTCCTTATGATATACTCAGATAATCTGCAATTATATACAAACATTTTATTATTAAATAAAATGGACATTATTATTAAGTAATAATGGATAAGGCCTTATTCACACTACTTTATAAGGTTTTAAAATATTCCAAATAAGAGATGAAATATCACCTAAAATAAAAAAACATTGAATTGTTTATTACCCTGATGACACCAATTTTAAAATTATATAAAATTAGAAAATGTTTGTCAATTTTGCTGAAAGAAATTCCTTTATGTTACCATGGAAATTTTCTTTTAATATAAAATCAGACCGTTCTAAATTGTAGAAAAATGTGAAAAGAGTTTACTAGGGAATTAAAAAAATTACTTGGGTAGCCATATTTTTGAATATGAAGCTGGATCGTGATGGTTCATATTCATGGGTAGTTTCATCATTTCATTTAGGTGAGGTTTTTTCAGCTTGTATCCTGCCCATGAAACCAGTTCAGACTGCCTGTGTGGTGAATTGTAGAACAGGTCTAAATCCTTGGCTAGATCATAAACAGTGTTGCCATCAAATGCATAAACATACTGTGCTCCTAAATCTATCGTCTCTCCACCTAAAATACAAAGAAAAAGGAAATTGGCAATACTGAGTATTAATGTTGAATGATATCGTTATGATTTGGGAAAATGGTCAATAATTATTATATGGGTGGCCTAAAAAAATTTAAACATGCTTTAAACAATAATCTACAGACAACAAATTGTCAATCCCTGTTTTTCCCCTGGAGGCAGCTTCTGTAACTTTGAAACATATATCTTCCCATATTAAGTCCTTCATCAAAACTTTGTATGTGCACTCAGCGTGTTGACTGTCAACGTGTATCTATAACTTTAGTTGATGAAAAACCAGCCCTGTCCAACTAGTAGGGGTTGGAGTGTATCATCGTTTGCAATAGTGCTGCACCATTGCAACCGTCAAAAAAAGAAAAAAGAAAAGTGGAACTAACACAGCAAAAGCAATACTAACGGCTTATTCTCATTATTCTGACTTGTTGCTATCATATTATGTCTACATAATATGGTGGCTGAGGGGTCTAAGGAGTTTTTTTTGGAAATTAGGCAGTCACAAGGTCGAATCCTGTCTAGGTGTAAGAATTTTATTTTGGCAAGAATAAATTCCTCTTTTACCCACCTGTTAAGGCTACTACTATCTGCTTCCCCCACTCTAACCTTAGCAAAGCCCGATTAAGAGGAGAGTTGACTATCTTTCTTTATTGATTACCTCTGTGAAACACTACAAAAAGTTGATATTTAGGGTTTGATAAACAAACATCTACAGTACAAGTATATTTTGGGTTTGATGAACTCAAAATAGTTGGGGTATCCATCGGGTAATGCATATATCAAAAATCGGTCCGAGACAACTCAGACAAACTTTCTCATATATGAGTTCATAATTACTTAGCCCAGTGTTTCCACTTATTAGTTTTCAAATGTACATTTAAATATTATTGAACATTTCATCAAAATTTATCATAAAAGTAACTTCTCCTCGGCGGGGAATCGAGCCCGGGCTCTCTCCATCCGCGTTTTAAGCTAATTTCTCAGGAACTAGATTTTTCCCGGGAAAACGGCTTATATCGTTGGATTCGTATTCAAATGGACTACATTTTAGAATTTTTTAAATAAAATCGTCGGAACCGTTTTCGAGAAATAATTTGTTTTCAGGTTTTTTCAGAGTTTTTGGGGGGTAGCGCCCCTAAAATTAGAGCTAAAATTCACTTCTCGATTTCGCCTCGGGGTATGATTTTTCTGAACATGTATGCCAAATTTCGTCAAAATCGGCCCAGTAGTTTAGGCTCCAGGCGTCTGCACAGACGACAGACGACAGACAGACAGACATTTTTTAAAAACCACTTTTTTGGACTCAGGGGACCTCAAAACGTGTAAATCCATCAAAATCGAATTTTCGCGCCATCACAATACTTTCTCTTTATATGAGAAAGTAAAAATGCATGTTACATATATCGAAAATGGAAATCCAAACAGAGTTTTTTGTTTACTTTTCGTCTTAAACTGCTAAAATAATTTTTATTGGATTTATCGTTTGGCTAATTCGGATTGTACGTGCCATCGAAATTTCTTTGAGTTGGTCCTCTAGCTGTTTTATATACAGGAGGGTTGTTTTTCTTCAGGAAATGAGCGGAGAACCACGAAGCGGTGCGGCTATTGAAAATTCAAGGGTACATAAAATTAAGGTTTTTAATTTAATATGCGGGAATTTATCACCTAATCTCAAAGTGGTGGCACGTACAATCCGAATTTACCGAGGTGTTTTATCGTTAAATATATTTTATATTTATAATACAATTTCAACTGCATTGTATTGTATGAATGTATTTGCTTTTTGCAATAAAATAGACTTATTAAAACACGTTTTTATTAATACATGCTTTAGTAACTACAATGGGAGGGGGGGGGGGGGTACTTTCGTTTTTAGGGTTTTGTTGGAAAAACAAAAAAAAAGAAACCCTTATAGTTTCGTTCCTGTGTCTGTCTGTCTGCCTGTCACTCTGCACTGTTCCAATAACTTTTGAATCAAAAGAGATAGAAACATGAAACTTTCCAATACTAAAGATCAATTTGACGCGCACACAGGAAAAATATAGCGAACTAAAAATTATCAGCTGTTCAAATCCAAAATGGCCGATAATGCACGTCACGCGAAAACATTATTTTTTTAAAAATTTTGAGTGGGGTATCAGATGAAAGGTATTGAAGAGTAGATTACAAAAATATATACTATTTGGGGAAAGTGTTTAATTTTCCGTGCCATTTTTTCAACCCCCCACCCCCTAAAACTATATTTCTGCTGTTACTAATAATATAAAAAAATATGCAAATTGCGCAGTCTGCTGGGCCATAGAAAAATTAAGAATAGCAACTTTTCGGATTAATTGGGAATCCAAAATGTCGGATAATTCCTGTTACGGGATTTTTATTTTTTTAATTTTGAGTGAGGTATCAAATGAAAGGTATTGAAGAGTAGATTACAAAAATATATAACACTTGTGGAAAGTGTTTATTATTTTCCGTGCCATTTGGTCAAAAAACATCATAATTTTTCGCGTCGCCCCCCCCCCCCCCCCCCCATTGGTCTGATGGGCCAATTCGGAATTCGGCCACAGTCACAAACAGCTCTGACATCACTTTGCAGATTTACTATGGCATATATTCCAACAATTTGGATCTACTTTTTTTAAAAAAAAATAATAAAGAATCGACACACGGTCAAGTGTCAAAAACTATTTTACACTCCGTGAGTTTTGTCTTGAATATAATTTACTAAGGATGGGCAACTTACCAAATTTAACAGTATGGATTCTTCCACCGAGGCGGTCCCTTGCTTCCAAGACCAGAATATTAGTTATATTGTTTTCAAGAAGTTTTTGACCGGCTGCTACTCCAGCTACACCGGCTCCAATAATGACTACATCATACCTGAAACGAAAGGTTTGTCATGTTTAAAACAAGTTTAGATCAAGTAATCAAACACAATTTGATTAAATTTTCCTACTTAATAAATATATTAATATTCCTACCTATATATACAGTCAAAGAGGTCAGAGAGTGCCGTTAGAGACTTTGCTTATTATCGGGTTGAAATTTGTAACATGTTTAGTAGGGTGTTTCATTTTGTAAGGAAAAAAATTAAATTTTTTAAAAAATGCAGACTTTGCTTAGGCCCCGAGTCTAAGTGGTGTAAAAGATATATATGAAAAATTTCATGAAGATTGGATAATATTTAGAGGTTGCACACTTTGATCAGTTTTGTAAAAGTAGGCAAAAAAATGCGGTTTTCAATATTAAATATTTTTATTGGAAAAACTAGAAATCAAATACTTGAAAAAATATTAAAACTAGACGCTAAGATTAGTAGTTAATATTATAGGTAAATATTATATTATATTAATTAACTTTGAACGATGCAATATTTTCTTTTATTCGCTTGGTGTCGACTTTTCTGTGATGCTCGGCTACCTCAACAAGAATTGTTTTTGATTTTCGTCCATGGGTGATTCGTTGAACTTTTTTATCAGATCAATTCTCCTTTCTGCAGTATCTTTGACCACCTTAAGAGCATGTACCAAGGAGTACCATTTTGTTTAATTAGAAATGGATTTATTTATGTTATACAAAGGATGATGTTTTAGGGCACGGGGGGCACGTGCCCCCCCCCCCAAAGCCAGACCTAAAATTTAAGTATGCAATCCCGTGTTAAAGTAATAGTGTTGTGATAGTCAAAAAAAAAATTAATTTATTATTTTAATATAATAGTAATTATTTGTGTGACTTGGTTTTACGTGCCCTTGGTTAGACGTGCCCCCCCCCCCTCCTTCAAAGCCATAGACTTAAAATTTAAGTATGCAAATAAATCCGTATTTTAAAAAAACACAGTAATTTTTTTTTTCAGTATCACTTAATAAATAAGTAATAATCTACCTAGTTTTGCCCGACATATTTTTCTTTTTATCAACCCGTTTAGGTTAAGGATCTATAAAATAGGGATGGAGCTCCTGGGTAAAAAAGTGTCGTCTATTGAACTTGGAATAATCTGCATAAAATTACGACTGCGCATGGTCAGAACTTTTTAGTGGGACGAATTTCTTTCGAACTATTATCCATTGTTTATTTTGAATGAAAGGTTACAATATAACATTTTTAAATCAAGTTTTTAATTAAATGTTTCTTGTTTTAAGTGTTTTTATTTTAATCTAAAGCTTTACTTTAATATATTAATTAAATTTAATATTAAATATTTTTAAAATGTACCAATTTATTTTTCTGGCTACTAAAATAAAACATTAATCTATTATATAATGTACAACTTTTAATAGTAGAATATTATTAGTATGTATATAATTTTGTTTAAATAAAATACCCCGGTCTTCATGTCCCGTTCATAAAAAAATTATGTGTGAGGCTCTCACACATTAGAAGTGAAACTTAAGTTCTAGAATGCATTTCTCTCTTTAATTTTTTGACGAATTTATTATTTCAGTATTAAGAAATGGTTATGGGAAATTTAAGTTAGTTTAAAGTTTAAATGTTTGTTTTGATTTGCTGGTCTTTAAATAGATATAATACAATTAATTTATAAAAATGTTACACTTGGACGAGTCTCGAATCGCAAACTTCGTTACACGATTTCACTATATGAAAAAATTCACTCTACCACCGCCAAAGAAGTTTCACTTCAAAAACTTAAATTTATTTGTATATAATAACATTTTAGATGCTCTTAGAATAGGCTAAAAAGACGTTTTCAAGTAACGTAAATTATAAAAATTTTCCCGGGGGAGGACCCCCGGACCTCCCTAAATGAGAGTCCAGCCCCCCTTCAAAATTGGCTGGATTCGCCATTGATATAAAAAAAATTTAAGGACAAAGAAAACCAGACTGGTTAATTGTCTGTGATTATGCTAAGCCCACATTACATCCCCTTCCCCCCCCCCTTATTTTTTTTTAATCTGTGCCCCTCCCAAAAATAAATCCTGGGTGCGCCACTGGCAGATGGTAAAAGTGATTAAACGGGGAGGAACTACTGAGGGAAATAATCATTTTAGCTCCAATGTTGTTAAAAGATAGAGTTGCCCCGTGACAACATTATCTTACTTAACAACAAACAATGTGTTTGTTGCGTTATGGATTTTGCTTACGCTCCCAATATCTGTTGCTAGAGGAGAAAGGAGTTTTTTCAAAACTCAAGATTATAAAGAACTGCCTGCGGTCAATCATTTTTCAGGAGCGACTAAGTGGATGAGCAACGTTGGCGATTGAAAACCAACTTCTTAACACTATCGATACCGATTCAATTTTAAAAGTCTTTGCCAAGCTAAAAGCCAGAAAAGTGTGTTTTTAAATGTTTTATTATAAATTTTCAAAATGTTATTGTCATTAATTAAAATACAGTACAAGTAAAGGGTTATTACAAATGACGTTCCTGATTTCGATTGAAAAGATTACTGGATAAATATGTTTTAAGAGACCATTTCTGGTTGGTGCCACTGGAAAGAAAATTTCATGAATTTTTGTTTACATTGTGGTTTGGAAAGAATGAGCTCTTTGTTAAGTCAATTGTTTTCAGTATTGTGTAATGGCTAAATTTGAAGACAGGAAAGCATTTTGTGTGCTGGATTATCACATGAACCTATCAGTTAATAGTGTGCAACGTCACTTTAGAACCGGATTTAATGAAGAACCTCCTAGCATACACGCTATTCGCAAGAGGTACTTAAATTTTAAGAAAAATGGCTGCATTTGTAAATAGAAATCAACTGGAAGTGAGCTTCAGAGCATGACTACAAGTTTGACATCTGTCATGTCACAAGGGGTTCCCATATCGAACATTTATAATTCTCAATACCTGTGATAAAACGTTTTGAGTTTTCCTTAAAATGTAACCATTTGATATCTTTGTATGGTAAATACATCTATGTAAGCTTAAAATCATGAACATTATAATATAGTAATAAACCTGTATAAATCAGTTTGTTTATGTAATCCCCAATGCTTAAGTTATTATTAAATAGTTTTAAAAATATTTTGTTGACTTATTTCTGTAACCTCATGTTTGTTACGCTGCCCAAATTTACTTTGTTAAAAAGACTAAAATTGTGGATATATATAATTTACAAGCATTCGCCCCGCGCTTCGCACGGGGTTCATGCTTGCAATCAGTGGCTGTATATTATTACTATTTTATATCTATATTACTACCATATTGGTTAATTGAGTAGGCCATTTCATTAAATATATAATACTTTATACTTAATTATTTGTTTAGCTTGGTACAGAAAAAATGAAAATTGCTTAACATTGAATTAAAATAAATTACTTGAAATTGGGCCCTCCCACAATAACACAGGACTTCTTCCAAAATGATTATAAAATGAGGATACAATTTAACTCCGCCTCCCTTAATAGGAATTTCCTCGCCCTCCGGAGGAAACATATAGCTAGGCCACACCTACAACTAAAACGTCCTTAAAAATCCTTATTAATCCGTTATTATTATCGTCCTTATTAATCCTTAAAAGAAAATACTATTAACTATGTAGTAATGGATCGTAAGCAATATTCCGTGTATAAGCAATTCCATCTGAAACCCTCTCAGATGGTACCAAAACTTATATATTTGACCCTGGGATTTATTTCTAATGAACTCTGATAATATATAACTAAGATGGTTTTCTAACTTGAATGAAATATTTAGATACTTATTTCAGATATGCCTTAAAATATTAGAGATATTGCTCGCTATTAAAAAGTACTTCAGGAGGATACACAAAAACATTAAGGTCATTTAAATCTGTTACATATGCAACTCCATTAAGAGATAATTTTACGTACGTCACTTCGTATACAATTTCTTACTCTTTCTAAAGATTGAGGAACCATCTTTAATTTTTAATCAGTGGCTGTATTACTACTATTGTATACCTATTACTATCATATTGTTTGAGTAGGCCATTTCATCAAATATAATACTTTATAATTTGAGATTCACACAAACAAAGTTGTAGGCCCTGTCATGAAATAAATTTCATTACATACTCGAGATTAATTGAAACATAAGTAGTTAAAGTCAAGGAGAAATAATAATTGTATATATAAATATAGCTACATTATCATAGAATAAATAAATTGGTAAGGCGTGAATCTCACGTAAAAAATGGTTTCGTTGGTATTGTGAACACAAAATTAGTAAGGGGGGAGGGGAGATAAGTTTTCATTTATTTTTGACAAAATGGCGCGCAAAATTAAATGTTAACATCAAGTGTTATACATTTTTGAAATCTACTCTTCAATACCTTTCATTTGATAACCCACTCAAAATTATAAAAAAATATTTTTTTTAGAGTGACATGAATTATCCGCCATCTTGGATTTCCAGTAAATCAGATCAAATTGCTAATCTTATTTTTCTATGGCCCAGCAGACCACAAATTTTGCATATTATTCTATATTTTTAGTAATAGCGGAAATACGATTTTAGGGGGGGGGGACACGTAAAATTTCGATGTTTTTTGACAAAATGGCGCTGAAAATTAACCACTATCCCTAAGTGGTATATATATTTCTATTCTACTCTTCAATACCTTTCATTTGATACCCCACTCAAAATTATAAAAAAATATTATTTTTCGCGACGTGAATTATCCGCCATTTTGAATTTGAACAGCTGATAATATTGAGTTCGCTATATTTTTCCTGTGTGCGCGTCAAAACGATCTTTTATACTGGAAAGTTTCACGTTTTTATCTTTTTTGGTTCAAAAGTTATTGGAGCCGTACAGAGTGACAGACGGACACAGGAACGAAACTATAAGGGTTTCTTTTTTTTGGTTTTACCAACGAAACCCTAAAAAAGAAAACAATGTCGTCGAAATAATTTGCCATACACACAACTGAACTATAAATTGCCCTAAATAAACTTAAACATTCATTTAAATATAGTAAAACATTCATTTAAATATAGTATAACATTCATTTAAATATAGTAAAATATTCATTTAAATATAGTAAAACATTCATTTAATTAAACTGAAATATTAACTTAATATAGAATTTAACAAACTATAAATCAGTTCATTCTAGTAATAATAATATGATAATAAAACAATTTAAAAAAAGTAAAACATTTATTTAAATAAAGTAAAAAAACATTTAAATAAACATAAAAAATAATTTAAATAAAGTAAAAAAATAATTTAAATAAATAAACATTCATATAAATAAAATAAAACATACATTTAAATAAAGTAAAATATTCATTTAAATGAAGTAAAATATTCATTAAAATAAAGTAAAAAATTCGTTTAAATAAACTAAAATATTAATTTAAATAAAGTAAAACATTTATTTAAATAAAGTAAAAAAACATTTAAATAAACATAAAAAATCATTTAAATAAAGTAAAACAATAATTTAAATAAATAAACATTCATTAAAATAAAATAAACATACATTTAAATAAAGTAAAATATTCATTTAAATGAAGTAAAATATTCATTTAAATAAACTAAAATATTCATTTAAATAAACTAAAACATTTTCTAAATATAGAATTTAACAACCTATTAAAAACAATTCTAGTAACAATAATATGGTAATAAAAACAATTAAATAACTAAGAATAAAATTATACCTTAATAAATGTCGGTAGTATAAAAAAAGATGCGGGGAGTAGAGTAGCGCACCACGGCTGCAGACAGACTGAAGTCAGGGAGAGTGACGGAGAAAAAGAGGGGGCATTTGTTTACAAAGTGAGTTTACGGGGAAACTAATGTATTTATTATCTTTTACCTATCGAACAACATACTTTATTATTCAATATTTGTTTATATTTATTTATTCTTGTTTTTAACTATAACATAATAATAAAGATAAGCTTATAAAAATTATTATTTATTAAAAACGTAAACATGACGTTATTTACGTAATTATGAATTCGTTTTTTCTTTATAAATACTCATTTTTCTTTATAAATACTCATTTTTCTCGGCAAAAAATACAAATAATTTGAATAATAAATACTTGTTTTAAAGAGCATTAGTGTGGGGTTTAAATACCCCAATCGAAAATTAAATCGGCCAATAATCGTCAACGCTAGGATAGCTCAAAGTAGAAAAAATTACTAAAAATTAAAAAAATGACTCGATTTAAGGTAGAACCGTTGATCGTACGACAAAAAGTCATAGGACCAAAGTTGTAGATCTTTTAAAATCAGTTACCGGTGGTGCGGTCCGCTTTTCGATAGGACTAACCGTCTGGCCGCAATAGCCCTTCGAAGAAAACCCTAAATTTGCGTCCACCATTTTTATTTTTTTTAAGGGGGGTAGAAATAATTTTTTTTGACTTTTCAGATTTTTCTAGTCGGTTTAGGCCGATTTGGGACCAAACACAAAAAACCGCACGTCTCTAGGTGGTCTGGAAGTGCCCAAACATTTTGATAACCCGATCAGCTGATTAGCCACTTGATAATAACAATATAATATATATATGTGTGAGAGGTTTATGTTTTAAAATTTATTGATATGCATATTGGCGCCAAATCTAGATCTCACATGTCCCAAAAAAAACCCCTTGAACCGGCCCAGTAGACCACCTAAGGCTCGCGGTTTTTTGCGTTTGGTTGGAAATTGGTGCAACTGCCGTATTGAAAGAAGTTACTGGCAATTAAATTAATGCACCAATAGTTGTTCAATGACTTCCCCGTTTAATTTGGTTTTGACTACGTTTATTTTCTCATTTATTATATGGTTTTCTTTTTTTTTTAGCATTGTTATTTATTACTATATTACTTAGTTGGCTATTGTTTTATACATAATATAAATAGACTTCAAACTACAATTTCGAGAGATATCACATTCTTAAGCCGGGTTCCCACAGGGAGTGAAGACTCTACAGTGCCATGCTAGAGTAAAGACTCTTGTGACCCACGCCTGGAGGGGGAAGAAGAGTGAAACTAGCGGAGAACAGTGGAGAGTTCACACAGGGTAGTGCTCACGCTTCTCAGTTTATCCCAGGGAGCCAACCATGAACGAGCTTCTCGTAGAAAAGCGAGCTTCTCTAAAATCTCTATATTTATAATTTGAACAGCTCGAATTATTTAAAACTGACTCACTGGAATACAACTTTAGAAACTTCATAGTTTCACCTTCTTGCAATTTAAGAATACGAGCCGACGCCGAAGGCTCAGACATAGTTACCTACTACCTTTTAAAACAACTTGAAGAATATAGTATAATATCACGCATACTAACAAGAAATATAATATAGTATAATAATATAGTATAATATCACGCATACTATAACAAGAAATATAATATAGTATAATAATATAGTATAGTATCACGCAAACTAACAAGAAATATAAAATAGTATAATAATATATAGTCTAAATATAGTATAATATCACGCAAACTAACAAGAAATATAATATCGATGGTGTTGCGCCTAAAGGGCCAATCTGAAAAAATCCACAAGGGCCAATCTGCAACTAATCACGTTTGTTTTTTATTTATAATTAATAAAATAAATTTGGTTAATTTGACTTATTAATTAGGTATCCAAGTATATTTTAAATGAATAAAAATATAAATAAGGCATTCAAATATCAATTTTTCATTATAGCTTTTCAAGTTTTAGAATTCAAATATAAAATGCAGATTGGCCCTTTTGGCGCAACACCATCGAATATAGTATAATATATAATATGGTACATATAGCATAATATAGTATAATAATATAGTGTATAATATAGTATAAAAATATAGTATAATATATAAAATTAAAATAGTATATAAAATAGTATAATATATAATAAGTAATAATAAAACAAGCAAAGGTTAAAGGTTTTAGCCACTGGTGGAGGAGAGATAAAAAAAACAACAAAGTTTTGCCTCTATGAAACGGCTGGGGACAGGAGTATTCACTCCTGAAAATTAAACATGTTTGATTTGGAGAGTGAGGGGTAGTGAACTATCCTCACTCCCGGTGACGTCAGAGCAGAGTTCACTGCGGCACGTTCACACGGGGCGAGTTCACTCTACAGTGAGCCACTCTAGAGTCTTCACTCCTTAAAGCTTAAAGCCGGGTTCCCACGGGGAGTGAAGACTCTAGAGTGGCTCACTGTAGAGTGGACTCGCCCCGTGTGAACGCGTCGCAGTGAACTCTGCTCTGACGTCACCGGGAGTGAGGATAGTTCACTACCGCTCACTCTCCAAATCAAACCTGTTTAATTTTCAGGAGTGAATACTCCTGTTGCCAGCCGTTTCATAGAGGCAACACTTTGTTTTTTTTTTATCTCTCCTCCACCCGCGGCTAAAATCTTTAACCTTTGCTTGTTTTATTATTACTTATTATATATTATACTATATTATATACTATTTTAATTTTATATATTATACTATATTATATTATACACTAAATTATTATACTATATTATGCTATATATATGTACTATATTATATAATATACTATATAATATTATATTTCTTGTTAGTTTGCGTGATATTATACTATATTATTATACTATATTATTAAACTATATTATTATACTATATTATATTTCTTGTTAGTATGCGCTATTATACTATATTCTTCACGTTGTTTTAAAAGGTATAGTTGATAACTATGTCTGAGCCTTCGGCGTCGGCTCGTATTCTTAAATTGCAAGACGGTGAAACTATGAAGTTTCTAAAGTTGTATTCCAGTGAGTCAGTTTAAAATGATTCGAGCTGTTCAAATTATAAAAATAGAGATTTTAGAGAAGCTCGCTTGTCTACGAGAAGCTCGTTCATGGTTGGCTCCCTGGGATAAACTGAGAAGCGTGAGCACTACCCTGTGTGAACTCTCCACTGTTCTCCGCTAGTTTCACTCTTCTTCCCCCTCCAGGCGTGGGTCACAAGAGTCTTTACTCTAGCGTGGCACTGTAGAGTCTTCACTCCCCGTGGGAACCCGGCTTAAAGCCGGGTTCCCATGGGGAGTGAAGACTCTAGAGTGGCTCACTGTAGAGTGAACTCGCCCCGTGTGAACGTGCCGCAGTGAACTCTGCTCTGACGTCACCGGGAGTGAGGATAGTTCACTACCGCTCACTCTCCAAATCAAACCTGTTTAAAGTAATGGAATGAATTATGTATAAATATAGTTCTGATTCTATTCCTAAAGGCTTTGGAAACAAAACTATTAAGGCATTTTATTTAATTGCTAGGCCCACATGATAATAGGAAACGCAGCCAGTAATACCTAGCCAGAGCCCCGCGCGAATGGCGGGCTGAAGGCTCGTATAATATAATTTTGCAGTGTGATCGTTCTACAGAACAATATTTTTTTATCTCCGATTGCAAAAATTCTAATATATGTATATTGTATATATCTTCGACTACTTACCTGATATTGCACTTTTATCATTTGAGCTATCCCTTTATACCTCATATTCATAAACAAATTTGTATTATTTCCTATCATTTGCAATTTAGTATCCTCAATATAATATATCCTCCGCTTGCTTTTCAACTTTCTATTATAATTTTTGTTATCACCTTTAGAACTTTAATATTTATTTTTTGTTAATGTTTGTAACTCTAACCTCTAAATTAAATATTCATCAGTCTGGGTAATTGGAATTGTTTTATTTTCACTTATTTTTTATTAATAATTCCTCTCCCGACGAAACAGGGATTTTATAGAAATATCATTGTTACATGAAACAATTTTGTTCGAGTTGGTCGCACCAATTTTTCCTTTCTTAAATGCACTGTACACAAATATGTTGTTCTACTCAGTGTACTAATCCTAGCACTTACATATTGGGAAAATCGTGTAAAAATTGTCAAAGATTGACATAAATACACTCCGTAGACAGGAGTCGAGCTAGGGACTCCTGATATACTATTGACCGTGGCAGTTTAAACTGGTAGTTTAACAACTGTAAAATATTCAGTGACAGATCTAGGCTTTCCGTAGCCAGGTTCAAGAATTCTGTTTGATACCCTACATTAAAATAAACTTAAGTTGCACTTACCAGTTGAGAATCTAAAAGCTGATTCCTGTTGTTCCAAAAAAAAAACGATGAATTCTAACAGCAATTTTCAAAGTAGCAAATGAATATATTTTGCTTCCGAGCTTACCAAAGGTAACGAAAGCTATGCAATAGCTTTGAAAAAACAAACTTTTTTTGATGTGTCCAATGTCACAAATTCAAAGACAGAAATCCGTTCAAGGCATCAGGGAATATTTTTGGTCTCTTTTACTCTTTTGTGTCTATTGGTCTGTCCGCCAACATTTTTGCGTCACAATACGCTCGTATATTAGAAAATCCTCGTCCGATTTTAATGAAATTTGGTAGTAGGTCATTATTAGGTAGTCATTGTAGGTACCATAATAATTTTTACCATCAGTGCCTATTGGGTTTCCTGCCTCATTCACACAAACTTTTTTTTTATTAATACTGTTATGTGAACACCTACCAGTCTTACCAGGAAAAAATTTGGATGCTTTGTCGAATTTAGCCCTCAGATAGTTCTCTACTAATTTCGACCGTCTAAAGCACACAATAAATATATTACTAAATTGATACTTTTATTATTCATTCATTTATGACTAATTGGCAGTTTATTTTATTGCAATGATCAGATGCTATGTGGCAGCGTTTAGGTGCTTGTTGCAGTTTTGAGGTACTATTATGCCACAAAGATTATAGATTATAGGGGCTATGTTATTTTATAATAATAATGTGAGTAGAAATGTACATTGTAAACAACATTTTTACAGTCAAGTCATAATTATTTATACATTATACTGATTATTATTTATTTGGGTAATTTCAGTTCATAATCTAAATTTACATTTAAAAGTTTAATAATACACTATTTGGGAATTGAAACACTAAAAATCGTGTTATTATTTCAACGAATTTAAAATAATGATGGTGAAACACACATCAACTGGGCAACCAGTCAAAAATCCCACACGGGCTAACCCGATTATAAATAATATTACGTCGAGCTAATTTTCACTACGTCATTGCATCTTTAAAACTGTATTATACAATTTGTATAATACGTAATGTGTATTTTGTCTATCGTAATGTTGTTCACGATTTATTTTAACCAATTCTGTAATACCATGATTTAATAAAATAGTTAATATGTGCCTTTATAGCACACACAAAAGAACACCAGGACATTTTTCAAATCGGACAAGTTCGTTAACCAGCCAAATCGGCCCTGTCGTTTCAAGATGGCGACAAACTTTTAATTTAAAGTAATTGATTCCGACTACTTAAGATAAATTCTTAAAAGATAACTTTCCGGGAAAAGCAGCGGTATTTTTCTTCTGTATCCCCCCGTGTCTTTTCACATCCCTGGGTTGAAATTGGAATTATCTTTTAGTAAATCGCATGCTTAAACCAAAATACGTGCCCTTTTTCAAGTATTAAACTTCCTAACTTTAGAAGATCAGTCTGGGCTCAATTCCCCCTCTTTTCTTACTTGTCTCTACGTTCCCCTTAGGGATACAAATTTAGAAAATCCCTATTGGCACTTGGCAGTTATTAATATAATTTAGAAATGATTATACTACATATAAACTCGCCGTTTGGACGTGATTGACGCACAGACAAACAGATATAAAATTTTCTAAACTTAAATTCGTTATTAGGACAACTCATTTAGTGAAAATACAAAATTTGAGCCCAATCGTATAAATTTTCAGACACCACTCCAATCTTATACAAATTTAATATTTATTTTTTTAATAGATGAATTATCTTTTTCAGACATGCATTTTTTTCTAAATGATTTCCCCTTTAATAGTTTTTATATTGTTTTTATCAAATTAAGGTGTACCAAAATTTAATAGAGACCTTTTAAATCGGCCCTTCATTTATTAGAAACAGACAAATTTGATAAATGGGGAGGGGGGGGGGATTTTGAAATTCGATTTTTTAAGTGAAAAAAGAATTTTGGAATAGTATGTAATATATATATATATATATATATATATATATATATATATATATATATATATATATATATATATATATATATATTCAAGAAAAAGTATTCTTTATTTATATATATATATATATATATATATATATATATATATATATATATATATATATTTATATATATATATAAAAAGAATACTTTTTCTTGAATAGTCGAAATTTGGTCCGGTTTCCTCCTGTAGGATTTTAGAAAATTGTACTTTTTGGGTAGAGGGTACATTTTAAACAAAAAGTAATACTATAAATCTTTATTTAAGAACAAGTAAGAGATTTTATGGAGAGTGACTTTTCTTCGAAAATTGATTTTTTTGGAATTAACACGTACCTATAGCCAACTCCATCCGAGGACGTACTGTATATACATTTTCATATAAAGATGACTAAGTGTACTGTACAGTAAAATGGAATTGAATCATGGTAGATAAAACTACTAAAATATCTTTTACAGATATAAAATGCTTATTAACAATAGTTAAAAAGATAATAAATAAATAAATAAAATAATCTACAAACAATAATTTTATTGTTAAATAGGATCATTGACAATCATCATTATCATTTCATAGACAAAGAAATTAGCAGACTATTAAACAAAATAAATTGCAAATAATAATAAAAAAGATACATTTGGAAATACCAATAACGTTAAAACAATTTATTGATAAAATCTAAAGCGCTTTAGAAGATAAATCAAATCGTAAAGATGAATTGAGTTTTTTTATTACTATTAAAGGAAAAAATAATGATTAAATTAATTCATAGATCATAAAAATTAAAGCTTAGGCATCACCTGCCATTAATATTTTAAGTACATTTTTAATGTAATAGGTACTATAATGTATAAGACAATTTACATTTAAATATCGATTTACGTTCAAATCACCTTTAGATAGATCATTAAGAATGTAACCCAAGTGTACACCGTGTCTAAAATATTAATATTATTACATAATAAATATAAAATAATCCCGCTATAATAAATTTTCTATAATAAAGTTTCGTATTAAAATGGTCTAGATTTTAGATTGTTTTTAAACGAAATCGTCCGAGCCGCATGTTTTTTTTGAGTTTTTAGGGAGTAGCACCCCCAAATTTAGAAAAAAAAAAAAAAAAAATGATTTAGTCTTGGGGCATGATTTTTCTGAAAACGAATGCCTAAGTTTATCGAAATCGGCCCGGCGCGGCGGTAGTTTAGGCTCTAGGCGTTTTCATAGACTGCGGACAACAGACGGACATTTAAAAAAAAAATGTTTGGAGTCAGGGGATAAAAACGTGTAAATCCATGATATCTCAAAACGTATGAGTTTTTGAAAATAGAATTGTCGATCAATCACAATATACATACACCCTATAATATAGAGTAGGGTATCAATATTGTAAGATTTCATAAATAACCAACGTCGTTTCACAACTACGTAATGTGGTTATAAAAGTGTAGGTCAAGCAAGAAGAGACGTTCTGGAAATAAAATGGTCAAAAGTCTTTCTTGAAACCAAAACGAAAACCTCCATATTGTTTTTAAATATGGTAAAATGCAGACATTTTCACAAACAATCTACATTTGTCCTAAACAAGTGCTAGGATTATACTAATAATTCAAGGTTATTAGGTCGAATCGAATAAGAAAGAAGTCATGAATTAGAAAGTTTCTTAGAGGTGTAGAATCAATGTTACCAATAGTACAATTTCTTTAATCCATATTTCTTCTTAATACATATTACAAACGACGTTTAGGAATTACGCTCCTCACTGAAAAATATAAATTCCAATACAAGTAATCAAAGTCTTTCGGGGTCAGCAATAAATTTAATATTATATAATTTTTGTATAAAGATCTACAATTGGGTCATTCCCCAAAAAGTAGGCCAATTCAGGTTCACAATTTGTGATTTAAAAAAATCCTTGAAATCTTACAATTTCTTTTCCTCAAATAATTTCAAAAATGATATCGATAGCCTTCTGAGAGAATGACCCAAATATTTCTTTAGTACAATTTATGACAGTAAAGAGTTACGTTGTAGCTGGAGAAGTGTTTTATATGTGTCTAAATATCGATATAGAAATCCCGATTTATTAGAGATACCATCCAAATCATTAATGACAGTCTCTGGCTAAAATTTGCAAGTATGTTCTGTTCATCTATCTAATCTATTGTTTGTAAATTTGGGGGTTACTAATATGGGGTAGCACTGCTGGAAGAGGAGCGGACAGTTAAAGAAGGCAAATGAAAATTGACCAAGTTTTTTAGCATTCTCTTTAGATTTACGTAGATCAGTATTATCGGGTTAAAGCTGGGCAAATACACCCTGACAGGATAGACTGCAGGGAACCAGCTGCCAGGAGTTGTAAATAGGCCAGAAAAACATATTTCCTTTCATTTTACAGTTCGGGACAAAATTTTTATTTCAGCAAGACAATTTCTCATTTCATTGCACAGTTCAGAAAAGGAACTTTTCATTGAAAAGTTCCTTGTTGTAAGTTGAGTGTAGCTATTAATATTTGATTTCACCGTCGCTTTTGTTGTTTGCCTTAAAAGAACAACCAGAAAAAAATCTTTTCCTTTATTAAACAGCCAGGAAAATAATAATTGAGGCATGGACATGGATTGCCGCTATTTAAACGTTTTTAGCAAAAGATAAGCCGACAAACACTTTAATCTATTCCAGCATACATTTTCAGACTAAAAGATATTGTTGAAGTAATTCTAATAATAATAATAAACTCGGGGTGCTCTCAAGTTATTTTATTCAAGAAAAGAAAGAAGAAATCCTAACAAAAACAATAGTGTAAAAAATAAGCCAAGTCACGCGTAAAAAGTTGTGAGATCATAGGTTTAGCCAAGTCTCCCACTGTCCGAGTAAGTTCTACTAGGTCCAATTTATCCAGTACATGATATATGCCTGTCCCTCTCTCTATTCTCTTTCCCAAATCACTCTACGCGTTTGAATTTAAAAACATTTTCTGACTAGGCAAATATACGCCCCAAAGAGGCAAAAATAAATGCAGTGTCGTAAACAAATTTGTTTCCTTGTGCTGCGACACTCAAATGACATAATAATATTTATTATTTGAGGTTTGTGGTGTGTATTTGCCAAGTTAGCAAATGTTTTTAAATTTAAACGCGTAGAGTGATTTGGAAAAGAGAATAGAGAGAGGGGCAGGCATATAATTATTATGTACTGGATCAATTAGACCTAGTAGAACTTACTCGGACAGTGGGAGACTTGGCTAAACCTATGATCTCACAACTTTTTACGCGAGACGGCTTTTATTACACTAGTGTTTTTGTTGGGATTTCACTTCTGTTTGTAAGTAATTTTTCGTTTTTCTTTCTTTGTTCTCTTTTGATGGTTCTTGGGTCTTTTATCTTTCTTTGATCTTGTTAATTTTTCGTATAACTTCTTCGTCGGTGGGTGTTCCAATTGAACAAAATATAATTATTTGGAGTAAATATGTTTACACTTTAAGATAACAACTGTCAATCAATGTTATCAAATCAACCTCAACATTTTAAAGTTCTCTACTAGGTATAGGTCTAGTGGCGTTGTTTACAATTTTTTTAAATTTTTTTACAATATTTTGAATAGGCGGTTTTTTTATTAGCCTTGAAAGGGACAAAGAACCAGATTTTTTTTAATTTTTCCTTTATTTGTACAATATACTCTCTACCTATATACAAAATTTCAAGTTTCTAGGATTAGAAATTTCAAGTGCCAAAATTTCAATGGCCTTTGGATTATGATGGGTGAGTGACGAAATTTTAGGCTCATATATCTTATTAACTACTATGGATAGGTGTGTGAAATTTTTATTTCTGGCTCAGTTGGTCATGAACTTTAAATTAAAATTAATTTTATAAGTCTAAGTATCTTTAATAGGATAATAGAGGGGGATCCAAATTGCCGTGAGTTGGTTCCAGTAAAGGATGGTACGGACAGATAATTAATAAACCACAATTTTATCCTTAAAAAATTGTATCCTAAATTTGGTTTTAGTTTTATTTTTAAAATATTCCAAAGAAGAAACAATATTAACACCGATATTGTTGGCTTTAATTGCATTTTAACGATTACATTCCTGATGTTGAGATAACCTCATGAAACCTTTGATGTAAAGAAAATGTCTATTTCTAAATCTTGGTCCATTTATTTATAAGTAACTTTCTTATAATATTAAATAAACCAATCCAATAAAACTGTCTTCTAATTCGTTCTCTTAAATAATGATAATAGGGTAATTTGTCATAAGCAATTATGAGTAATTGGGTATAAAGGCCTACTATCAAGTATTGGAAATAAAATGAGTAGAAATTTAATTTTATAGTAGCTACTGTAAAGATGAGTTAACCTTAAAGCCGACCAGAGGCCAGACTCGTTACGGTGTACCTGACAGGTAAACCGGTGTGTGTGTGCTATCATAGCTGAGCAGTTGTGTCATAATTTGATAGCATAAACGCTCTGGTTTACCTGTACAGGTTTACCGCAAAGTGCATGGCCTGAAGAATTTAGTTA
Organism: Gerris lacustris; assembly: GCA_951217055.1. NCBI lineage: Eukaryota > Metazoa > Arthropoda > Insecta > Hemiptera > Gerridae > Gerris > Gerris lacustris. The sequence continues at coordinate 40,904,431 of OX578280.1, read as the reverse complement.
TTAAAGGAGACATGAAACACTATTCGCTAAATTTCTTAAACGGCCATGTAAGTAATTTCAGTCTTAAGTTTGAGTTTTCGTCTCATTTTAGCCCTAACTGAAATTTGTAACTACACGATCCTGTTCTGAGTTCTACCTTCAGTCCGAGTTGCGATTTCAAAGTGAACAAAGTTCCTTGTTTTAAGTTTAGCGTAGGCTATACATATTTGATTTCACCATTGCCTTTGTTGTTTGGTTGATCCTTAAGTATTTCTTTAATAGTACAGTACAGTGTAGGCAAGCATCCCTAATGTTATATTTGAAGGGGTTTATACTATTTTGACTTTTGTACCCTGTAACCCTGTGTACCAATTTTTGTTTTTTCAACCATCCAAATTCTAAACCAAAATTTTCCTATATTATCATAAGCCAATAATACGCAGATTTCTTTGAAAATTTGCTCATTAAGCCGTGGTGCATGACTGGAATTTTTTTTTACCTGTATTTTCAAATCGCTTTTTAAAACCGTGGCACCACACGTATAATAGTTTAGAGTAAAAGTTAGCGGTAACAAAGTGAAAATATTTTTAAGCGTAATCGTACACGTTTTCTAAAGGAAAAAGATACTAAGCGTAGCTCCTTAAACGTTTTGAAGCGTAAAATGCATACGTTTACCTACAGTAAAAATGATTATAAGCGAAATCCGGATAGTTTTATTTATATTAAAAGCGAAAATTTGAACATAGTAATTAAGTTTAGAAGCGGTTTAGCATTCTAGAATGTAACAATACATTAAAAAATAAAGAGGTGAATAAAGAAGTATTGTATATAAGTAATAATGTTATTAGGTTACCTGTTGTTTACAGTCTCAGCTGAAACCGGTATGATCCTAAACAAAGAGTTAACTAGACCGAAGAGTAAAACACAACGTGACAACATGTTGGATATGACAAGGCAACACTGAGTGTCTAACATCTAAACACAACATATACACAGGCAGGCCTTGCTATCCCCACTACACTGTCACTCCCCACAGATCCGCTATCAGCTGCCACACTTTGGCTTCTTATCAATCCACCCGCACCCTCTCACTCAAGATCATAGATAACAGACCTTACCATTAGTCATTACCAGGGGGAGGGGGTCGTTTTCAAACCAATCCTACCTTTTCTATAATTTTGAGAATCCTATATTATAGTAAATACAGATCCTTTTAAAAATAACTTCAATATTTGCATCTGAGATTACCGAAGGTAATAGTGATTGTTCTGAACAAAGAACATTTTTTATGACTCCGGATTACAATGTCAGAAATCCATTTCAGACATCAGAGAACATTTTTGGGATCATGTCTGCCGGTCTCGATAAAAAATATTGCGAACCATTCTGTCCTAAAAATTACTCGATTTTAATGAAATTTAGATGTCAGGTCACAATTAGCCCAATGATGTACTAACATAATTTCAACTTTTTACTTTTCCTCACTACTAATAGTAGGAACAGTATTGTTTTCACCAAAAAATTTGTTTTCGAGATTTCAACGGAATTATCCGTTTTAGGTGTTTTTAAAACCTCCTGAGTTGTTTTCAGCATGACGTATGTATGTGTGTGTGTGTGTGTGTATGTGTGTTATCATCGTAGCGCCCAAGGTATTTAAACAAGAGAGTTGAAACTTGGTAGAAAAATCAGTCCTAACCTGTAGTTGTGCCGCCCGGAAAATCAACTTTTTCCGCCATCTTGAACCCAGTTTGCTGAGTCAGCAAAAATTATAAAAAAACGGAATAAATCAAAAATGGTCCTGATCGAGTTGAAATTTGGCTCGAATGTACCTCTCTGAATGACAAACAAGCCCACTAAATTTCATTTTGATTTTGGCCGCCATTTTGAAGTTATAAATTTTTGAATTTTTAAACTTTGAGGTTAATAATACTGAAATTACATGTAGGTTTTTGACTTATAGCATATCGTTGGAACCGGAAAAAATTAAGGAACAAATATAAAAAAAACAGATTAAATTCTATTAATTAGTTTAAAAGTTATAAGTGAATATAATTATTTAGTAATGCGATAATTTTGATGATGTCAAAGTTTCTTTACATCTGTCAAAATACCGCCAAACTTCAAATAATTAAATAAAATACCTATAGGTATTAAAAATAAGGTTTTTTTGAAGAATGATAATAAATCAGTTTTTACATAAAGGTCACCCATCCAAGTACTGACCACGTCCAATGCTGCTTCCTCCACCTTAGTGGCCTCTGAAGAAAGGAAAAGTTCCGAGGTACCCTGTACCCGATTTTTTATATATAAAAGTATGATATTCCTTTGTCCCAAAGCATATTGGACTGAATATCCCTTTTTTTAATAGGTAGTTAGGATATAAACTCTTCTGTATATTTTCTATACAAAAAGGGGGCGAAAAGTACCGAAAAGTTTTTACCACGAATCATTTTACCAAGAATGATAATAAATCAGTTAGTTCAGAACGGTCACCCATCCAAGTACTGACCACGTCCAATGCTGCTTCCTCCTGCTGCGAAGCAGCAGGAGAGGCCACTTTGGTGGCCTCTGAAGTGGGGAAAAGTTCCGAGTTACCCCGTACCCGATTTTTTTTTTTATAATAATATCAACCTTTTGCACCTATCTTCCACATGGGACAAACATTTTATTAACACCTATATCTTTAAAAGTAAATACGCATTTAATACTTAAGAAATTTGAATGGTTGGTCAATTCGGTCGTCTGCTCTAATTAAATATTGATAAATTAATACTTTTATTCATATATAAAAAAAAAAAAAAATCGGGTACTTGGTACTACGGAATTTTTCCTCACATAAGAGGCCACTATAGTGGACTCTCCTGCTCATTGTCATTTCAAAAAAAGAATTATACATTATTTTTACTTATTTTATTTAATTATTTGAATTTTGGCGGTATTTTGACAGATGTAAACAAACTTAAGTATCACACTAATTAATAATTATGTTCCCCTATAACTTTTAAACTAATAAATTGAATTTCATCTGGTTTTTTTTAAAATTTGTTCCTTATTTTTTACCGGTTCCAATGATATGCTATATGTCAAAAACGTATTTATACTTTTATATTATTAACCGTCAAAGTTTCAAAATTCAAAAATCGATAACTTCAAAACGGCGGCCAATTTCAAAATGAAATTGGGTGGATTCGTTTGACATACAGAGTGGTACATTCGAACCAAATTTCAACTCGATCAGACCACTTTTCGATTTTTTAAATTTTTGCTGACTCAGCAAACTGGGTTCAAGATGGCAGAAAAAGTTGATTTTTCGGGCAGCACAACTACGGGTAAGGGCTGATTTTTCTACCAAGTTTCAACTCTCTAGCTTAAAAACTGTGGGAGTTATGCGTGAGACAGACTGACATCCAGCTAAAAACCACACTATAATCTTCTTAAAAACACCCAAAGCGGATAATTCCGTTGAAATCTCGGTTTCAGATTTTTTTTGGGGAAAACAATACTTTTCCTATATACCTTCGGAGAAGGTGAGGAAAAGTAAAAAGGATTTTAAAAATACTTAAACAGAAATCCGTCTTAGACATCCGGAAAATTTTGACACAAAAAAAAAAACAGACAGACAGACAAGGGTCTGTCTGTTTTTTTTTTTTGTGTCAAAATGTTTGCGAACATCTTAAAAATTCTTGATTGATTTTAATTGAATTTAGAGGTAGGTCGTAATTAGTCTATTTTTGGTCCTGTATATGTTCAAACTTCTGGGCCCATTTGTTCCTCTTCCACATGCAAACAAAGCTTTCATTAATTAATACCTACCTATACATATATCTTTAACATAACTCACATGATTTTAAAGAAATTTAAATGGTTTGTTAAATAATATCAACCATCTCTATTTATTTATCCATGAACCAAATCAATACAATTTCGACAGATTTAAAAAAAGGGAGGGGGGGATGAAGTAGGAGATGAATTAAATTTGACAGTAATGTTGTAAGCATCATTAAAATTAACTCGATAGGACGCTAGAAAGCTCTGTGTCACATTAAATGGCTATAACTATAACTATAACCGAATTAGCTTGAGTTGTAATAATTACATGTAAAACAATTTAAAAAAAAAAAAAAAAAAAAAAAAAAAAAAAAACGAGATTTGGAATGCCTAGAGGCCTCTAGTGGGTTTAATTATTTGAGAAAATATTTTTGTGCATTTTTTAAATTTTTATTGATATTTGTATATTTTAAAGAAAACAAGATGCACGTGGTGGACTGAATGTTGATCTAGGTGCGACCCTGAACCCAACTCTAGTCTATGTCATCATATCCACTCTCCATCTTTCAAACAAATTAAATTTAATTATCAATTTACAATTACAATAATAAAAAAAATAAATAAACATTCAATTGCTTTATAATGTAATCACAAGGTTGCGTTTGGTCTCGTCTCATTAATGACAGCCTTCGACTTGTGTTGATGACGGCATCCAGGCAAAGTAGAAATTACCTGGGATGAAGATATCTTATAGTAAATGAAACTTTCAGTAAAATTCATTGTGTAAGTTTATTGGGGGAAAAACACAATATGCAATCTATCTATATATGTATATATAAAATCCAAATACCACTTACTCACTGATATCACGATTCCTCAGAAACCACTGAGCTATGACCATGAAATATTTTAGGTATAGGTTTCTCAAAACCTAGGTGCTCGCAAATAAATATTTTTGCAATCCACCATCTTGATTTAAGCCACCCCCCCCCCCCCCCCTAAAAAAAACCATAATTATCGAAATCAGTTTCTACAATTCTGATAAACAATTTTTATAATGTAGTCCAATTAAATACAAATACAACCATTTAAGTCCTTTTAGCGGGAAAATTCTATAAAAATCCTTATATAATAATGATCCCTAAACCTTCAAAACCTTTACCATTTACCTTATTCCTATAGAAGACTCATTAGTCTTCTTCTAGTAATGAGTAAGATCCTGGGAAAGCTTTTCCTTACCCATTCTCATAATCCAGAAATGTCAATCCTGACCAATATTTTGGATTTTTAGCAAAACATTCAACTATCCAGCAGTGCCATCGTATTGTAGACGCTACTCTATTATATAGATCTACTCTCGAGTCAGGCTTTCGATCGGATTTGAAATTGGGGGCTCCAGTGGAAGCTCAAGAAACTTCCGTGAACCTATTAGCTTATCATTCGTTCTTGTCTTGAAAATTGGAGTTGTCCTGCTAGCTTAGGCTCAAGTTATTCAAATTCCTTCCCTAACCTAGCAGGGTCCCTCAAGGTAGTATTTTAGGCCCTTTCCTTTATACCAGCTGTTCTCAACCTTTGTCAACCCACGACCCGCACGTACCCCTTTTTTGTATAATTAACTGTGCGTACCCCCTAAAAACAACCCCTTATTTTTATAAATACTTTTTATATTAGATTGTTTTTTAACTACTGCTAATATTGCTATATCATAGAAACAGCTGGTTGGTAATTTTAATTTCAAGCAAGATTTTTTAATTGACATTTTACTAAAAAGTTTTTTTTATTAGACAGAAAAGTAAACAAAAAACCTTTTTTTAATTCACGGCGTACCCCTTACACATTTTCGCGTACCCCCAAGGGGTACGCGTACCACAGGTTGAGAACCGCTGCTTTATACCATCTACACAGCTGATGCTCCTAAACAACCTTAGCTTCCTACGCCCGACGCTAACGACGATAAGCCATTTTATTAACATACTCAGATCTTATCCATGCCTCTGATAAAAGATCACCTGAAATCTGTTGAGAACTGGTCCGGGAAATAAGTTGAATCGGGAGAGAAAGGAAGAGCCACTTGTTCTCCAATCTTTTGTGCCATCTAACCAAGTACGTTACCTGTTACCTATGACCTATGACCATATAGACTATACCGAGACTAAGGGCTAACTTCGAACATACGTATGCGACTGAAACATACAGGCATGAAGAAAAGTTACAACACGCTACTCTAGGTAGCAATTTAAATATTATATTAACCAACAAACTGACGTTATATAATTATTTTATAATACCTTTCTGGACCTATATGAATTAGAACTGTGGGGATTGGGGATAGACAAAACCAGCAAGTTTTGACAAAATCCAACCTCTCCAATTCATTATCCGTCGTAAAATTGTCAATGCTCCCTCCTATGCAGCCAACCGTATTATCCACGCAATGACCTAAAAGTCCCCTTAGTCCACATCGTATCCCTCCAACATAAATCTTTTTATTCCAAACTCACCAATTATCCCAATCCTTTTGTGTGTCAATTTTTATTTTAGCCTTTAGAGATTTATTTTTCGTTTGGCAGCTGATTTTCTAAATAAAAATATAAAATGGTTTTTTTAGACAGGTAAACTCTAAGTGCCTGCCAAACAAGTCAAATTTTGTCTCGTTAATCTTAAGTTACTTATAAACCTATCCTCTCATCATATTCCTGGTAATCCTTAGAGACTAGAGATGATTAAATTGTAGACTTGTAGATCATGTGATAGGAGTACCATCAGTAGATGGCCTCGCCTAAAATCATTATTATGATTAACTAATATTTAATTATTTAATTAACTAATATTATAATTACTTTATTTTTAATTGTATTATTTAATGTTTCACTTTTGAGAGGAGAACATTTTTCCCAAAAATAAAAATGTCTACTAGCATTTTACGTTTAAAACCTTCCTGAAAGATTTTAGTTTCGCATCTGCTTGTCTGTCTGTGTGTCCACGAAGTTATAACTTTGATGAAATTTTCAGGGATTACAAGGGTTATGCTTTGTGTGGTCCCGTATGAATGTCATTGTATTTGGATTTATTGTAGCTATTGCGCATGCCCAAATATAAAATTCCGCCAAACACCAATTGTTAACGATCTGATTTTGCTCAAAATTAGTAGATAGTTAGGGACTGACCCATAGATGGTCTCCCCTATGAATTTCAACGAGATCTTATCAATAGTAGCCACTGCACATCAGGACCAGATTTTGAGTATGTGGGCCCCTAGGCGATTGATGTGGTCCAGGCCCCCCTCCCCCTGCTTTTAGCTTTGACTAAATATTGGGGGGTCAATCTCACGGGGGTCTGAAAATTTAGTGGGTTAATTTTAAGAAATAATGACTACAAATATTTTATTTATAAAAAAAAAAAAATATTTATCAAATATTTTTTCTCTCCTGGCTCCCTGAGTCGGATAAAACAGTCCAGTATACGTAGCTTGATTTGGACATATTGTGGAACTAAATCAAAAAGTTTGGATGTTTGACTTAAGTTCTTTATTGATGTTTGTAAATGAATATATCAATGGTCCGGAAATTCCCGAGAGGAGAGTATGACCGCAGCATTTTAGAAAAAGGTTGGGTTAAGAAAGATGCGTCCACTATTGAAAATTTACTATAAAACTATTTTTATGGTTTCACATAAGCTGATTATAATAAAAAGAAATACAGAATTGCTGTAAATAATTTAAAAATTCGTTTATTAAACTGTTACTTAAAAAGTAGAAAAAATAAATGTTTGTAAGCTTCCAAGATATCAAAATACAAGTAAGGCGCGCTTTACGTAAGTATACGTGAGGCGACAATCGCCGGTTTCTGTACGATTAAGTTAAAATTATTAAGTGTAAAAATTTAATAGACGCATATTTTTTTCCTACACTTTAAGCCCTGTAAATTGATGTATAACATGTCATGGTGACTAAACTTTTTTTTTTGTGGCCTGCCATATTGGCCGCCATCTTGGAAATATTAAGTGTGAAAACTCCAAAAAGTGTACAGTTTCATAAATGCCGAGATGCACCTGTGTGCCGAATTTCATGTTCCTAGCTATAGTAGTTCATGAATTGAAACATTCCAACAACAGCGGACAGACAGACAGAGCCGTTATATAAGGTTTCTTTTCGTGCTTCGTGCAGAAACTTAAAATCACTTGGATTTGGTAAAGCTAATAATTTTCTAGATCTCTTTAAAAAAAAAAAAAAAAAAAAAAATATATATATTTTTCCAAGATTAAGTCCATAACTTAAAACGTTCAGGACTTGATATGTTCAATTTCAAACATCAATAATCTATATAAAAACTTTTTGATTTTGATTTAGTTTCGCAATGTTTTCTTTGTTAACTGGCCTAAGATTGACTATTTTTACTTTAAAACGAAGAACTTTGTCACGTTATCTATGAATAAGTAGGATTTCATTCCAATTTCTAAGATTCAGAAGTTAATGGCAGAAGCATTTAAAAATAAAAATTGTTCGTGGTGCGGACCCCCTTGTGGTGCGGGCCCCTAGGCGGCCGCCTATGTCACCTATGCCTAAATTCGGCCCTGCTGCACATGCACAAACGTGCAAATTTTCACACTTTCTACTCCGTAATTTATTATTTTTTGCCTCATTTGCTTATTGTATAATTATTTAGCCAAAATTCCAAGTAAGTGTGGCATAATTGAATGTTGATATAGAGATATTTGAAAATCGATATATCACCAATTGACGAATAATAAAATATAGCTGTGCCAGATTTTGGAGCGAATAATTGGCTTTCTATTGATTTACACTGGGCAAAATGGTAAAAAGCAAGACAATACACACAACACACAATGCAGATAGGATAATCTATACAAACATGTTATGGATACGAGGAAGATATGTGCCACACCCACTTGACATTTTTTTTATTTTTTGTATTTGAGGCTGAATAAATAATAAAAAAATGGAAAGCAATTAAAATTTTCTTTTTATAAATTACACAATAACAAATGATGTTTATTTCTGTTTTTTCCACAAAGATTACGATTTTGTATTTTAATTAATAAATTGGTAAAATTATCAAATCTATTTCTTCAAATCAAATCATTGTAGGGTTAAACTCCATCAGAAATTATGTAAATTGCATAATATTATTGATTGAACCGATATTGTAGCAATATATTACGTAGATTTTATTTTATTTATAAACTCTATCAATTTAAATTTGTCGGTAAATCATCAATTATGGTCTTTTTTAACTTAGGGAGCCATCAAGCGTGTAAATACACCGAAATCAACATTTTTTTCTCTTCTTTTCCCTTAATATAGGTAATACTTTGTTGGTGATATAAATCTTAAGGCATAGATTGCCATTAAAATGGATTATTTTTCAAAAAGTTCATTGATTTTCTTATCAAATTTTAATTTTCTTAATCGAAAAAAGCCATTTCATTAAGAGAAGAGAGTAGATTTTTAAAGAAATTAAATGTATATTGGATTTTTCATGGTTGAATAACTAACTTGTAGAGAAAAAAGATTAATTAATTATAAGTAATGGCAAATAGAGTTATAGTAGAATATGGTGAGTTGATGATTAGAGTTCGATTTAAACTAAGCGATGTCAGTGCGGTTTAAAGCAATACGAAATTTTCGTAAAGTTTTGCTGTTAAAGCGAACGGAATGGTCAGGTCGGAATTTCTACGTCGGTTCCTTCGGGCGGAATCACTTCTGCTTGGAAATGAACATTTTGGAGAATAGAATCTACAATATAACCGGTTTTTACAAATGTATACACGAAGACGGTTATTCGGCGCGCGTTGTTTTGTTGAAATTTGCCATGTTCTTCTTAGTTCCGGCGTACGTATGTACTCACGTGTATACTTTATTCAAAGTCGATTTCGACGAGAAGATATTTAAAGCCGGTATTATCGCTAATTTAATCAATATAGCTATTAAAGCTAATTATTTATTTTTCCGACGTAAAGACTTGGATAAAGTCAGAGTTAAGATGTGGCGTTTTCAAACCAATAGATTAAATCGATTGGAAAGTTTGAAAGTTTTAAGAAAAGAATACGAAAATATACGCAGGATAACGTTTATGTATATCGGTACAATGGTAACGAATGCTTTAGTCTGGGAGATCATACCTTTGATATTTTCCCAACCTCTTAGTAAAGGGATAACGCAAGGTTCTGCACGAGAAGTATTCCATCACTTACCGAGTTCATTCGGTCCTATCGCCACCACATCGACGCTTCATCGAGTTTCTGTTTTCTCCTTTGAATTATTCGCCGGCCTCGCTGGCTCCTTCTTCTTTATCTCTACAGACTTAATTATTATCAGTCTTTCATTTATGATAAGAGATCAATTTAAAGTATTACATCGACATCTGTTATCGACAATTAATAAAACTTCCTTGTCACAAGCCAAAACAGATCGTTACTGGTCTGAAGTTCGAAGAAATAAAAATTTGAAAATATTTATAAAAGACCATCAACAACTTTTATGGTATTTAACAATTTTATACATTCAAGTACATTAAACAACTTATAGATTTTTAATTTTTGTTCATTTATTACACCTGCGTATTTGGTTCAATAGAAAAAATATTCACTTGTATTTTTTTGGGCCCGTAGGCAAATCCGAGAACCCTTATCCTGCGTTTGACTGTCAGTCCGTCTGTAATGCATCTAGGAAAGTACCAACACATGTGCAATAACCCAAACAAAGGAAAATTATAGGGAAGCCCCAAAAAAATATCCCTCTAAAACTAGGGGTTGGAGTTTAGGGTGTATACATTTTTTGTGAGAAAAAAAATGTTCCCCCACCTAAATCTTTTAAAAAAATTATACTGAGAAAGGATTGGGCTAAACACTTTGGAGTAGATAATTTCGTTTGGACATTAAAAATGCATATAAAAGCGTTTATTTCACGTCATTATAATAAATGGTTCAAAAGGTATAGGTAAAACAAACTATTTGATGGCCTCCATCTTAATAAGGCTAGGCTGATTATGCGTCCTATTAGTTAAATTGCCTCAGGACCCTTCGTGTGACTTAGAGCACATATTTGGCCAGCTTATAGTAGATAGTCGGGAAGTCGATCAAATTCAGGTTACAAACAAAAGAAGTTAAATAAAAGCGTTTAATAAGAATGGTTTAAAACAATATTATTGTTGTTGATTTTTTTGTCAGTAATCCTACATTTTAAAACATTTTTCGATCTCATCTGCTCACGGTAGTTCGGTTTAATGCCAGTTTTACACTGAGCGACGAATTTCATGTGTGACGCCAAACACCGAAATTTATAGCGCACAATGAGAGCTTTCACACACATAAACGTTGCCGTCGCACGCGACAGTGACTAACGTCACCAAATGTGAAACCACCCTGCAGTAAATCATTAAATAAGTTGTCAGTTATAGAATGTCTTCATCAATAAGTTGTCAATTTTCTTATAAGAATATACGTCATAAACATGTTTATGTCGTACATTATTGAAAACCTAGCTGAGCTTGGTTTTCCGGTGAAATCCGCGTCACGAAGGGGTTGAAGTCCAACGTTTCACATCCAGTACTGGAAGCATTTTCAGGGGTGTGGTGCTTGGTGATGTTTACTTGAAGCAACATCAAGACATCCTGATTCAAATGAACTGAGTATTCAGTGAAACATCACGATGCACCACTCCCCTGAAGATGCTCCCAGTAGTGGAAGATCCCTAGTCGCAACACTACCTTCGAACAAGTGTAAACTTAATGAAAAAGAAACCAACTGGTCCCCCAAAGTGAAATCACGGACCAACGACAACGTTTAGTGGAGAGATAAATTAAATAACAAAACATAAAAGAGAAAAAAAAATGGCATGCAATTGGCTGATAAAATATGCAAGTAATTTTTGTTTAATTTGAAATAACGAAGTACCTTCTGCTTATTCTAACAGTACTTTTTGTACATATTGTTCGCATATAAAATTTTAATAATTATTTTTGTTGTTTGCTTTCCAGGATATGCAAGACACTGAGAGATTTTTTAAGTCCACTAATGGCTTTCCAGTTATTAGCCAGCGTCATAACCATTGGATTTAGTATCTACGGCTTCAGAGATGTCAGTATCACAATCTCTTTTATTGTTTATTAGATATTAATGCCATTTATTTGGATTATTAATGGATGAATAGTGACATGAGTATAAAATAAATTATAATGAGACAGCCATTAAATTATTTGTGATACAAAAATAATTGTTTGCGCACGTGCAAAAACGGGTGAAATTAATAAGACACCATCTATTGACTAAGCTTCATACACTGTATAAATTTAATTAAAATTATATGATTTTTTAAAATTATAATCTAACAGGAGGTAGCTCGGTTTTCACTTTTTAGTAGTATGTATATATTTCGCCACCAGGAGCGAACTTTTAAATTTAGTACCAAGAAATTAGGATTTAACAGAAATAGCGGAGGTACTTCGGTTATCACTAGTTGGTGAAAGTAATAATGGACCAATTATGACCTATCACACAAATTCCATTATCATCAAACACGAGACTAGAAATATTCCCTTATATCTGAAACGGATTTCTGTGCAAGAAATTTTGATTTGAAGAAAAAATAATGGTTCTTCAAAGTGATCATTACCTTCGATAAGCAAAAAATAAGGAAGACAAGTGGCGCCATGTTATCTCATGTGGAATAGTAAGCTAACTACATCTGTACATGTCCTGTTCCTTATTTATTCTTTTCAAGGGCATTTTTATATAGCCAAATTGTTCATTATCTATGTAGCCTGTCAATATATATGTTAGGAAACAACATTTGACAGGTATGACGCAGGTTACATTGGCTTTCAATATATAAAAACATATTCCCTATCAATATACAATTATATATATATATATATAGGGGTAATTACTTGCTTTGATACTGATAATAGAAGAAGTCAGAATGGAATTATTAAGTTCACAGGCTTAATCTCGGAGTACGTGAGAATTTACACGATGCTTTGTGTGATTTACTTAACTAGAATCACTGTTATTTTGACCCCCTGTTATATTTTTGACGGTCAAGGGTGATTTCCTATGAAATAATTTTCCGTATATCAACCAAGTTCATCACACGTTGTTATGTAATAGAGTAAATCTTTAACTAAGAGTTCATTCGTGTTGAAACATGAAAAGTACTATTATTATTATTATTATTGTTATTTTTTAATTAATACTAGAAGGATTGGGTAAAACAATGCCTATTTCTTATTTTTTATTTTTAAGGTAAATTACAAACATTAAGCAATACATAATAGTTTTAGAATGTACAAAGCTAGAAAAGATTAGTGCGGACCAACATATCTTAAAAACTACACGTCCGATTTTAATGAAATTTGTAAGGGAGGTCATAATTAGCTCAGTGTTGGTGCCATATAAGTTTCAACCTTCTGCACTCATTTGATTCTCTTCCACTTGCGCGTAAACATACATTTATTTACACCTATAGCTTCAAAAGTAATAATCTGATTTGTATGAAATTTTTATGGTTTATCGAAAGTAACCCGCAGAGAGGCCCAGATTAATTTGAACCGAATGAGGTCTTTAACTTTTGCTAAATTGATACTTATAATCTATGTCTGTCCCCCGTTGTTAATAATAATTATAATTTAATTTAAAACAAACACAAAGTTTACCCCCCTGCACTACCCCCATTGGATAGGACCTAAAAATAAGGCAAAAATACATAAATATACATCTCTGTGATCCAATGAAATTTCCGGGAGTTGATTTAAATGAGTGAAATTTTAAAAATTTATGGGGGCCGTAACTATGGATGCCCAACATTTTTATTATTTGAAAATACGAAGTTGGGTATCATTTTAAAGGTATTGTAATTTGGTTCAAAAATATATCGTGTTTCCCAAATGGCGGCCATTTTACCCCCGAAAAAATTAAAACAAAACGCAAAAATAATTTCTTCCCCCCCCCCCCTGCTATTCCTTTAGGACAGGTCCTAAAAATAAGGCAAAATACAAAAATATAAATCTCTGTGGTACAATGAAGACCAATGAACGAAGAAACCCTTTTAGTAACTTGCTGGCAAGTACTTGACGGGATTTTTTATTTTATACTTTTTAAAAAATTAAACAATGCCTTCGAAGAAGTGATATAAATTCGATTTTTTAAAAAATGTTTGTCTGTTGTATATATGCAGACGCGTTGAGTCTAAATTACTTGACCGATTGAAATAAATTTTGACGTATACACATACCGATGGCGATAACTTGTGCAAAAGTAGACCGACTTAGTTGAAATTTGGTACACATGTTCATTTTACCAATGTCAGGGACAAGTTCGTTGGACAACGTTATCCGCCCAAGCGTTCACGCGCAACGCTCGCGTAAACGTAAGCTTCGAATTTAAAATTGGAATTTTTGGACGTGAAAAATTCTAACTTCATTTAATGAGACAAACAACTTTAATAAATAATTTTTTTTAGTAAAACGAACACCGATACTACTATGAAGTGATAAAGATTGCTAAATTTCGGACCCACACCCATGACACCACACGTTTTTTTAAAAAAAAGCCCTAAATCCATTTTTTCCACAAGTTGACTAAATCCATTAACACAAAGTTGTGTACATTAAAACACCAACATATACACAATAAAAGCCTTATAAAGCACCAAAAATTTGATACAGATGAAGAAATTTTTCTTATTTCCTGTAAATTTTTGTTTTTTGAAGATAGGTATAGGTAGGGCTTTCTATGTTATGGGGGCAATTATATGGCCGGCATCTTGACCCAAATTCTCGATTGGAAAACAAAAGTGTGGGTTAAAAATTGAATCTAAATTCCAAAGTTGTATTGCATGGCTCCGGAGGTATCGTCATGAAAATTCTTTTGGGGAAAAGAGGAATCTATCATCAAAATTTAATAATAGAAATGTTTAATGCTATTTTCTCTTAAGATTAAGAGCGCAAGTGGAGTTAATATCAATAGAATAATGAAAAACGCATGGAATAAACCTTCTTTTCGTGGAGAAGCTTTATTCTACGTTTTTCATTATTCTATTAATTTAACTTTATAAAATAAGGAAGATTTTGGTGGTGTACAAAATAACATTGCAGACTCAATTAGCTGTAAGTATCGATTTATCGGTTCTGTAATGATTACAATAGTATAGGAAATAGAAATAAGATAAGACTTATCTTCTAGTTTATGTCTATTATTACTTACTACGACATCTCAAGTACAGAGGGAAGATAGAACTTAGTTCTCAGTAATGTTATCGTGGGTTTTAAAATAAAAAAATAACAATAAAAAATTACCTTATACATTGCTTTAATAACAATATTATTGTTTTCTCTTTATACAATGTAACAAAATCATTAACAATTTCATGAGAAGATAATCTATATATATTTATAAGTAAATAAAAAAAGAGCGATTGTCTTTATAAAAATCTACAGTTTTATTCTGATCTTCATGAATCTTTGCACACTTGACTTCAAAGCAAGAAGAAGGTCCCTGCCTACATGAGATTTTGAAAATTAAATTACGGTACTCATAAGTCCAAGTAATATATACCCTCGTGATGCATGTCGTTAAAAAGCTTTTTAAGAGCATAATAATAATTGTTACATTTTATAATAATTATGTACACGTTTGTCATATTACTCGTATTATTCAAATTGGGACAAAAAAATCAGTTTATTTAGGTGTTTTTATAAATTGGCTGCATATATTATAGAAAAAATAGAAAGCTTATATATAGTTTACTATTCTTATCTCGACCTTTACAGCGATACCTAATTTGCATTTTTTTTTTTTTTTTTTTTTTTTTTTTTATTTCTTACTTTTTTGACCAAATATTTCACGCATGTTTAGCTGGGTCAAATTTTGGGGGAAATGTATGCAAAGTGGCAATTTTGCAGACATTTGAACGGCTCAATTAAAATGGCTTATAATATCCGCGAATTGGGCAATCAAAGTAAAAACATTATTTATCGGTCATCTTTGATGGAGCATATAGAAAATGACAACAAATTTGACCAATAACGAATAATTTGTACAGGGTTTATCTACAACTTAATGACATTTTCATGTCTTTACTTTGGCACATAAACTCAAAAAGCGTTACCAAAAAACAACACCAAAACGCGTTACAATGTCAAAATAAAAAAAATAAACAAATAAAATAAATATAATGTTTTATGTACAAGTGTATATGTGGTGGTGAATACATTTACGTTCAAAAGTATGTCGTACGAATCAAATCAAGGCTCGTGATGTTAATCGTCGGCACACGCCTCGCCTAACGAACACCGCGAACGAACCTGGCGAGATTTCATGTCGGTAGCTTATACACGAAGCGAAGACATGAAAATGCCTCATTGTCTTGCAGACTCGTATGCAAGAGATTTTACTCTTTTTAAAACAATTTCTAATCTAGAAAATCGGATTAAAAGATACCTTTTAATTAAAAAAGATCCGATATGAATCTAAATTTGTAAGCATGCCTTATTTGATACCAGGAACACGAATCTAAAATCAAAAATTGCTTAGCAAAATTATGTTTCTAGATTGAGGTAACAGTGAAGTTTTTAGGTTTTAAAGCATTAGAAGCGAAGTTGTGAAAATTTAATAAAATTAAAATGATTTCCCTACACACTCCATTACAAGTACAAAGCACATGTACCCAGCTAGTATATATATAAGTAATACTGAGAAAATATTTTTTGCTATTAAACGAAGCTGTGTGATCGTTCTGAAGAACGAACATTTTTTATGTCTCCAATTTAAAAACTTCTAAGACAGAAATCCGTTTCAGACCTTAGGGAAAATGTTTGGTCCCGTCCGTCTGTCGTTTACTTTTTGCGAACTACTTGATTTTAATGAAAGTTGGGATGGTAGGTCATAATTAGCCGATTGTTGGTCCCATGTAGGTTCTAACCTTCTACGCCCATTTGTTTCTCTTCCACATGAGCACAATCATACATTTATTTACACCTATAACTTTAAAAGTACTCATATGTTGTTACATTGATAATTATCATAAAATTATTGAAGCGAGCGTAAGCGAGCTTCTTTCTTACATTCAACGAAATATCCATCTTGTCTGTCTGTCTGTGTGTAACGTTTACGTGTCCGACGATAACTTGAGTAAAAGTTGACCGATTTAGTTGAAATTTGGTATACATCTTTCTTTTACTAATACTCAGGCTAAGTTTGTTGGACAGCGTGATCCGTCCAAGAGTTCGCGCGCAATGCTCGCGTAAACGTGAGCTTCAAATTTAAAATTAGAATTTCAGGACGGGAAAAAATTCTATCATCACCTATTCGATGAGACGAACATTTTTTACAAATAACATTTTTTAGTAAAACCAACAGCGACACCGCTATGAATTAATAAAGATCGCTAAAACTATTAAAGCGGACCTAAACGTTATAATAGAGAAAACAACCTTTTTCCCAATATCTTACGTTCTAACGTAATGATTTTAATAAAACTTCATATACACCATCTAATGCACTATTGAAACAGGCATGCAAAATTTCAATTTGATACATGCAGTAGTTGTGTTGTAGCAAAGAGATACATGTTATAATAATTGAAAAGGAGATGGTGCGGTTAGAGGAATAGTAAGAATGCAGGGTGGATCCCTTACTACTTATAAAAGCGCAAAATATCCAAAATATCGTGGCCGGAAGAAGGTGGAGACCTCCTCCTCCAGATGAAATTGATTCCGATCCACCGAATTCGTCACGTTCAGAGGAACCAGTGGTGGCAGTATGCGATCAAGACATGCCTGATGGTGGTGGATCACAAGAAAGACAAGGAGATGTTCCATCACATAGCGGAGACTCTCCGCCTAGGAAAAAGAAAAAGCTCAAAAAATCCGGCGACTCAGATTACAGAAAAACAGAGGCAGCAGTCAAGTTCTTATACAAATTCCCGGTTTGCCCCCTATTAAATTGTTGTACTACAGCTCAGTGGAATGAAGATCCTTTTCTACGCTACATGGGACGAGCGGACAAGTGTCTACAGGAGGCTGTGGATATCTTTCAAAGAAGTTGGAGAAATAAAACATTTTCTGAAATGGTAGAAGTATATTTTAATAGTACACCTTTATTTGCTTGTTATAGTGGAAACATGTCCGATATTTATTATGATCAAGAAGAATCTTTTATTAAATTGAAACAGTTTTTATCTTTTCATTTTGATAATGATTCTGATGCTTTAACAGAATTTGTATTGGATTTGTTTTATTGGATTACTAAAAGATCTGAAAAAAAAAATGGTTTTCAAATTAAAGGCCCTAGTAATGGTGGGAAAACTCTTTTTGCAACTGTATTAGCAGAATTTTGCTTAGTAAAAGGTCAGATTTCAAATTTTAATAAATATTCTCAATTTCCTTTACAAGATTGTGTTGATAAAAGACTTTTAATTTTTGATGAGCCAAATGTAGAACCTGCACATTTTGATACATTTAAAATGTTATTGGCTGGTACACCTTTTTTTTTTTTTTTTTTTTTTTTTTTCAGCCGGGGGGAAATAAATCCCAGAGACATAGACCACCAGATGGATCCTTTGAACAAACCCGGGTTGTAGAAGGTTTCCCTCTATTAATTCATAGACCCTCTACTCCTTCAACATTCTGATGCCTTGGCAAAATGCCACTATCTTGTTGATGGATATTTTTCTCAACTTCCTGATTGGAACGGTTGCCTCACCGAAGATCAGCCATCTATGATTTAGCAGCCCGGGGCAGCGGCTAATTAGATGTAGGGGAGTTTCTTCGTCCTCCCCGCACAGCCTACAGATTGATTCGTCAGCCAATCCTAGTAGCTGTAGGTGCCTGTTTAATCGACAGTGACCCGTTAGGAACCCTGTCACAGTATGGCAAGATTTCTTATTTAGACTCAACATGCTTTTGGCGAGTCTTGAAGAGGGTCCACTTATAAATAATTTGGATTGTCTCATCCTGGGTGACTTATCCCAGGTTTCTTGAAATTCTCTGACCAAGGAGAGTTTCAGTGCTGTCTTAATGTTGCACCGAGAAATGCCCACACTGGGTTCAGGTGTCAAGGGAGTTGAGCCGGAACCTTGTCTTGCTAGATGATCTGCCTTTTCATTTCCCTCGATTCCTTTATGACCCGGAACCCAAAGCACTTGTACCTTGTTTCTGCAAGAAATAGCCTCTAGTGCTTTTTTGCAGTCGAAGACTAATTTGGAAGTGCATTTGGGTGCAGCCAGCGCCTTTATCGCTGCCTGACTGTCGGAACAGATATATATCTGTTTATCTGGTTCATGTGTGTTACTCATAATAGTCTGAGCGCATACAAGGATAGCATATATTTCTGCCTGAAACACTGTGGCATATTTTCCTAGACTTATGCTCTCCTCATAGCTTGGGTCTTTACAGTAGATCCCAGCTCCTGACAACTCCTCTATTCGTGATCCGTCCGTGTACCACACGTCTTCTCCCGTGATAGAAATGTTCGTCCTGTTTTCCTCCCAATCCTGCATCGAGGGGAAGTAAGAACTCCAAGAGTTCCTAAATTGCCATCTAGCAATGCAATAATCTTGAATCATTAATGCCATAGGACACCTGTCTATCAGAAGATCCCATGCCTTTTCATGGCCTCTGTGACTATTGTAGCCGCACCACAGGCCAATGCAGTGAAGCCGATATGAGGCCATCATGGCCTCGAATCGGATATATAGGTCTAGTGGGGGAAGTCCCACCAGTACCTCCAGAGCTAGGGTCGGTGCTGTTCTCATCGCTCCTAGTATTCCAAGACACACTGTCCTCTGAAGATGCTCTAGTTGCTTATTTGTAGTGGTCAGTAGTACTCTTGGCCACCAGACGACACAGGCATATGATAAAATTGGTCTGACCATGGCCGTGTAAATCCAGTGTATCACTTTAGGCTTAAGACCCCATGAGGGGCCTATAGCTCTTCTACACACCCAGAAAGCTGCCATTGCTTTGTTGAGTTTGCTTTCCAGGTGATTAGACCAGGTAAGTTTCTTGTCTAAAATAACTCCAAGATACTTACCTGAATCCGACAGCTCTAGACTCTTTCCTCCCAGATACAGTGCCCTAGCGCCGTCTAACCTTCTCTTCTTTGTAAAGGGAATCACAACAGTTTTTCCTGGGTTAACTCCAAGGCTGTTTCTCGTGCACCATCTTTCGATGATACTCAGAGCTCTCTGTGCGAGTTCAAAGACAGTACTAATTACTTTTCCTACGATTAGTACTGCTACATCGTCAGCAAACGCCTGAATGTAGAATCCTTCTTCCGTCAGACAATGGATAAGATCGTCTGCGACTAGGCACCAAAGTAAGGGCGAGAGAACCCCCCCTTGGGGGCACCCTCTCCTGACGACTGCTTTAACGCTTGTGTTATTCCTTTGAGCCTCGACTATCCTAATAGTCAGCATCGAATTAATCCAGTCAGTCACCACTTGGTTAACGCCATGTATCCGAGCGGCTCGACAGACACTTTCGACTGGGACGCAATTGAATGCCCCTTCTATGTCTAAAAATAGACCCAGTGCCAGGGACTGGTAGGTAAGGGCTCCCTCTATTTTCCTGATAAGGTGATGAAGGGCTGCTTCACAAGATTTCCCTGCCTGATATGCATACTGTTGCCTGCTCAGTATGTTAGGTATGGAATCTCTGATATATCGATCAATCACTCTCTCTAAAGTCTTCAGTAAGAACGAAGTGAGACTAATAGGTCGGTAAGACTTAGCTAAGGTGAGATCTGGCTTCCCTTGCTTGGGAATAAAAACCACTCTCACCTCTCTCCATCTTCTAGGAATAGTCCTGTAAATTAGGCAATTCCTTAGGATCTTTACTAGGTCCCTAAGAATTAAGTCCATACTCTCTTGTAGCATCTTGGGACTTATTTCGTCAAGCCCTGGTGACTTAAACGGTGCAAAGCTATTTACAGCCCACTTAACCTTGCTTTCGGTAATAATAGAATCAGCTGTACTCCTGTCCCCCTCCGTTGGGACAACCTGACTTTGATTTCCTACATTACTTCCATCTGTGAATTCACATTCTGCCAAGTGAGTTCCCATTAGATGTTTAAGCGCCTCTTCCTCAGAGGTCGTAAAGTTGTTCCCTTCTATAAGAAGGGGACCATTACCCACTGCCGGTGACTTAGAGAGAATACGGTGAAATTTGGCTGCTGGTGCCGCCTCTCCAATCTCGCTACAGTAGTTCCGCCAAGAGTTGCGCTTGGCTCTTTTTAACTCCTTCTTAAAATTCCTACGGGCCTCTTTGTGTGCTGCCCATAGAATTTCCGAGTTTGCTCTTCTGGCTTTATTTAGAGACTGTTTAACGCGCTTGCGTAATGACTCTAGGTACTGAGACCACCAAGGAACTGAAGACTTTCCTGACTTTGCCTTCAGTGGACAGCTTTCTTCAAATGCAGTCCTAATCGCACTAGTAAGATTTGAAGTAAAAACCTCAGTTTCCTCCCAGCTGTCTGGACACGTCCCAATAGTGTCTAGGTTACTTCCAAGTAGTCTTCTGAATTGGTCCCAGTCCGTGGAACTGGGATTTCTGTAGAAAACGGTCTGCGGAGCTGCGTCCTCCACACAGAACAGGATGTGTCTGTGGTCCGAAAGAGATTCTTCCTGGTCCACTTTCCAGTTCCTTACTCTGCCCATAATGTCTTGTGTGCATAGTGAGATATCAATTACCTCCTTCCTCCTCTCCGTGAAGTAGGTAGGGACTGCTCCACGGTTCAGAATATAGAGCTCGGCACTTACTATGTACTCTAGGAGAGCTCTTCCTCTAGGATTGGTGTTGCTACTACCCCACACTGGGTTGTGGGCGTTTGCGTCACATCCTACCAAGAGGGAAAGGCCGTTACTTTTAGCATAACGAACTAGATTTATAAAATCCTCTGAAGGAGGAGGATTCGGTGAGTCATAGGGGAGGTAGAGAGAGCAGAGGATAATGTCCTTGCTGCCTCCTCCTAACTGCCTGCCGTCCACCTTTATAGCTACCAGGTCCCTAAAACAGAAACCAGGTATTATTGAAGCTCTTATATTCCTAGTTACAATACAAGTTCTTGGCGATACGCCGTCAGTACAAGAAAAGAGGGTACCACCAGTAATACCCAGTCCTCGCACTTGTTCCTTATATACATAGGGTTCTTGAATCAGGCCAATGTTGATATTAAGTTCCACCATCCTTTTACAGAATAAGGAGGTAGCAGCGGAACCGTGTTGAAGATTGGCCTGGGAGATTCTTAGGGGAGGCTTCATTGATTGCTGTCAATGGTGACCTCCTCTGCCACACCCTGATCACCGCCTAACAGAGAGTCCTCGTCCTCTGTCATGACCATCACTAGTGTGGAAGTATCCTCCTCTATAGGGGGAGGAGGAGGGGGCGCTGAAGGTTGGTCAGAATCCGTCTTCCCCTCGTCTGCTGCCCTGACGAGTGGGGAAGGATGGGATTCCCCCTCCTCGGTTGCAGGAGATTTCTCACGGCCGCACTGCGGTCTCCTCTCCTTGCCTTGAGGATTCGTCCTTATCCTCCCTGGTCGGTTCCCGGTGGGTTTTTTGCTTTTGTCCCTGTCTAGTAGTGACACCTGGAACCTAACACAGTTGTAAATAAGAGCCATGCTCTTACTTTTCAGGAACTTAATTGAACCTGGATCAACGCGCGCAACCACTCTCTCTCCGAAGCGTCGTTTGGACCTGTTGAGTATGCGCCAGTCCCTGGTAATGAGACCAGGGTTGAAACTCCTCAGGTTGAACAGGATCTCAGAATCCTTGGGGTTGTCCTCGTCAAGAATTGGCAGGGACATCCCAATCCTGACGAGATCAGGTAGAGACTCTACCTCCTCTAAAACAACCCCCTTCCACGGACATATCTCCTTAAGGCTATGCCTCACCCAGGTGAGCGAGCATTCTTCCACTGCCCCTACTTCAATATGTCCCCGAGCAGCCCGGCCATAAACTCCTTCTACCTTGTGGCCTTTCTGCTCGGCCTTAAAGCAGGCACTGCCTAGCGCTTTACAAAACTCCCACACCTCTGTCTCCGTGAGGGGTTTTGAGTTCCCTTTCCTCCTCAAATAAATTTTTTTGGAGGTAGGGACACTTTTTCCAAAGGAAACTGACGATTCCCCCAGTTCATTTGCCGTCTCACGACGACGCTTTGCCTCCTGTCCTTTAACTGGGGTAGTCTCAGAGCTTCGAACCCTCTTCTGTTCTCTAGAGGGATCTACACTGCTAGGGCCAGCGGGCGGGGGGTTAGCCTCCGGACACACCTCCATACTTTGTCCCTCCTCAGCTCTCTGACCCCCAACCCTGACCTTGCTAAGTCTTTTGGAGAGCGATTTAACAGCTTTTTTTTCCCTCCTTTTAAGACTCAAGGTCTGACTCTTGTCTGCCTTGTTCCCTCCGACCTTGGAACCCGCAGACGTCGAGGACTCTGTCCCCTTGGAAGAGCTACCTTCCTTAACCGCCGAGGCATAGCTTTGGCTACCTCCGCGTTGAAATGTCAGTTTCTTTGACTGACCGTCATCCTCTGGTTTAGGGCCAGAGTGATTCCCCTGACAAAGTGCAGGGGTGTTCACCACATTACCTTGGTTCCCCCCACAGTGACAGACATGGACGCCCGGGGCCTGCGACAGTGCCTGTCCCTGCGCCATCATCTGCTGGGGGGGAAAAGCATTCCAGTTCTGTGGAAATCCCATGTAGGGATTGAATCCTGGCCAATATGGTTGAGGACCCAGATTCATCGGCCAACAGCTCCACGGAGACGGATTTGGGAACTGGCCAAATCCGTAAGGGCTGTTACCCATCCACTGACCCATCGGGGCCTGTGAAAAGGTGTTGAGCACCCCCCCAGGTCCCACAGGGAACTGAGAGGCACCACCACTAAGACTTGAACCCTGTGAGGGGTAAGACCCAGCGGGGAATGGAGGCCCCCCAGCTCCCTGAGGGAACTGTGGGATACTGTTACTGAAGCCAGACCCCTGTGAAGGGTTGGCCCCAGTACTGCAGGGACAGAGCGCCGAGGCGCCTGACCCCCCAGACAGAACAAGTCCTGTCTGGGAAAAGTCCTGTCTGGTACACCTACAATGGCAAATATAAAATATCAGAGCCATGTTCAGATCGATAGAACTCCAATACTTATAACAACTAATAAAGATGTATTTCCAAATAATGAGACTTTCAATTGTAGAATGTATAAATATGTCTGGTATGAATGTCCATTGTTATCTAATTTTACAAAAAAAATATATCCATTAGCTATATATGAATTATTTAAAGAATATGGATTAATAAAAGAAAACTTAGAATAGTTTATTATATGTTTGGGATATGGGTTAATAAAAAAACATGTACTTTTTTTAACATTTTTATTTTTTATAATATGTAATACAATTTTAAAAGTTTAATAAATACATAAATTAAATATATGTGTGTTTTTTCTAACTTGATAAAGTGTCCCATTGATATTGTTTTGGTGCAAATCCACAGATCGTCTCTGATGTATATTGCAACCGTGGAGTGGGAATTTGTCCCCACATAAGGATAACATGATAAGGATAGCAGTATTGAGTATTAATACCAATATCAATTTCTGTATCAATCTGCCATATCGCAGAAGCATTAACCCATTCAGGTGAAGTATCATTTGGTGAGTTGCTTTGTACTGCTAAAATACCAAAATGGCAACTTGGCTGAGATAAAACTTTATTTACACCACTAAACGTAGTACAACTCATACCTTTTTCTATAAGTTGAGAGTAATGCAGATCTAATTGTTTAACAGAAGAATGTTGTCCAGATATGGTAAGAGTTTCATTATTTATTGTTAAGTCCGATGTACCTAAAAACATATTGCCAGTATGATACGAAAGTTCAGTTCTTTCTTCTTGGGCAACATCAATAACGGGTACCATGCTTTTAGTTTTAAGAATACCTAATTTAGGTTTATAAGAATAATTAATACATGGCAAATTAATATGATCCATAAAATTGTATGTTGTTACATACGAATCTAAAGATGGCCATCCAGCTGTTGTACTAGAATACTTATTATACTCAGGACAAGAAGGAATTAATATACCCATATGATATGGAATAGAACGAATAGCGCCTAAACTACAGGGAATCGAAGTAGTTATTTTTTCACTATCAATATTACTTTTAGTTTGTTGTATGCCATATAATCTTTCCACCCAATCAGAGGATAAATCTTTATCCTCAATTTCAAGAGTAGCATCAATAACCATCTTTGCTGTAGCGCTTCTAGTTATTTTTCTGTTTCTAATCTGTAACTTGTGGTTTAAACCAATAGCACTCTGACCAAATACTATTTGAGCATTATTAGCAGAGCCAGATAAAGTTGTGCCTGTATCAAAAGAACAACGCACTCCTTTAGGAGTGACTTTAACTCTTACTTCTTTTACATATGAGCCTGGAGGTAGATTATTATATTCTACACTAGTTATATATGTAGACAATAGTTCAACAGGCAAACAGTGTAAGCTAGTCATCATTAAATAAGAAAAATTTCTCTCTGTTTTAGTACCAAAATGAAAACCTTTACAAGCATTACCCCAAGTAGACATTAATCTAGATTTTTTATAAGTTGTAACTCCTTTTTGTGGAAAAGACACCTCGACACGACCCCCGATAACACGACAACCTCAATAACACGACAACCTCAATAACACGACAACCTCAATAACACGACAACCTCAATAACACGAATAACACGACCCTCCCCCCACAAGTGCAATTTTCAAATCCCCTTGAGATTGCCATAAAACATCAAAAATTAATATAATTAACATTAAATTAATCTCTATTATTATCCAAACAACCTCAATAAGATTTTTTTTCTAATTAACAACGTAACCCAGAACCTCTATAACAAGTCGTTTTGAGAAGTCAACCTCTATAACGCGACTCGAGCACGACACCTCGAAACGACCCTCGATAACACGACAACCTCAATAACACGACAACCTCAATAACACGAATAACACGACCCTCCCCCCACAAGTGCAATTTTCAAATCCCCTTAAGATTGCCATAAAACATCAATAATTAGTATAATTAACATTAAATTAATCTCTTATTATCCAAACAACCTCAATAAGGTTTTTTTTTCTAATCAACATCGTAACCCAGAACCTCTATAACAAGTCGTTTTGAGAAGTCAGCCTCTATAACGCGACTCGAGCACGACACCTCGACACGACCCTCGATAACACGACAACCTCAATAACACGACAACCTCAATAACACGACAACCTCAATAACACGACAACCTCAATAACACGAATAACACGACCCTCCCCCCACAAGTGCAATTTTCAAATCCCCTTGAGATTGCCATAAAACATCAAAAATTAATATAATTAACATTAAATTAATCTCTATTATTATCCAAACAACCTCAATAAGGTTATTTTTTCTAATTAACAACGTAACCCAGAACCTCTATAACAAGGCGTTTTGAGAAGTCAACCTCTATAACGCGACTCGATCACGACACCTCGACACGACCCTCGATAACACGACAACCTCAATAACACGACAACCTCAATAACACGACAACCTCAATAACACGACAACCTCAATAACACGACAACCTCAATAACACGAATAACACGACCATCCCCCCACAAGTGCAATTTTCAAATCCCCTTGAGATTGCCATAAAACATCAAAAATTATTATAATTAACATTAAATTAATCTCTAGTATTATCCAAACAACCTCAATAAGGTTTTTTTTTCTAATTAACAACGTAACCCAAAACCTCTATAACAAGTCGTTTTGAGAAGTCAACCTCTATAACGCGACTCGAGCACGACACCTCGACACGACCCTCGATAACACGACAACCTCAATAACACGACAACCTCAATAACACGACAACTTCAATAACACGACAACCTCAATAACACGACAACCTCAATAACACGACAACCTCAATAACACGAATAACACGACCCTCCCCCCACAAGTGCAATTTTCAAATCCCCTTGAGATTGCCATAAAACATCAAAAATTAATATAATTAACATTAAATTAATCTCTATTATTATCCAAACAACCTCAATAAGGTTTGTTTTTCTAATTAACAACGTAACCCAGAACCTCTATAACAAGTCGTTTTGAAAAGTCAACCTCTATAACTCGACTCGAGCACGACACCTCGACACGAACCTCGACAACACGACCCTCGACAACACGACCCTCGACCCTCGACTTGTTTAAGATACAAAATATCGATGTACTCGATAACACGACCCTCGGTAACACGACCCTCGGTAACACGACCCTCGATAACACGACCCTCGATAACACGACCCTCGATAACACGACCCTCGATAACACGACCCTCGATAACACGACCCTCGATAACACGACCCTCGATAACACGACCCTCGATAACACGACCCTCGATAACACGACCCTCGATAACACGACCCTCGATAACACGACCCTCGATAACACGACCCTCGATAACACGACCCTCGATAACACGACCCTCGATAACACGACCCTCGATAACACGACCCTCGATAACACGACCCTCGATAACACGACCCTCGATAACACGACCCTCGATAACACGACCCTCGATAACACGACCCTCGATAACACGACCCTCGATAACACGACCCTCGATAACACGACCCTCGATAACACGACCCTCGATAACACGACCCTCGATAACACGACCCTCGATAACACGACCCTCGATAACACGACCCTCGATAACACGACCCTCGATAACACGACCCTCGATAACACGACCCTCGATAACCCGACAACCTCAATAACACGACAACCTCAATAACACGAATAACACGACCAACAAGTGCCCCACAAGTGCAATTTTCAAATCCCCTTGAGATTGCCATAAAACATCAAAAATTAATATAATTAACATTAAATTAATCTCTATTATTATCCAAACAACCTCAATAAGGTTTTTCTTTCTAATTAACAACGTAACCCAGAACCTCTATAACAAGTCGTTATGAGAGGTCAACCTCTATAACGCGACTCGAGCACGACACCTCGACACGACCCTCGATAACACGACAACCTCAATAACACGACAACCTCAATAACACGAATAACACGACCCTCCCCCCACAAGTGCAATTTTCAAATCCCCTTGAGATTGCCATAAAACATCAAAAATTAATATAATTAACATTAAATTAATCTCTATTATTATCCAAACAACCTCAATAAGGTTTTTTTTCTAATTAACAACGTAACCCAGAACCTCTATAACAAGTCGTTTTGAGAAGTCAACCTCTATAACGCGACTCGAGCACGACACCTCGACACGACCCTCGATAACACGACAACCTCAATAACACGACAACCTCAATAACACAACAACCTCAATAACACGACAACCTCAATAACACGACAACCTCAATAACACGACAACCTCAATAACAAGACACCCTCAATAACACGAATAACACGACACTTCCCACACAAGTGCAATTTTCAAATTCCCTTGAGATTGCCATAAAACATCAAAAATTAATATAATTAACATTAAATTAATCTCTATTATTATCCAAACAACTGCAATAAGGTTTTTTTTTCTAATTAACAACGTAACCCAGAACCTAATTTAATGTTAATAATATTAATTTTGATGTTTTATGGCAATCTCAAGGGGATTTGAAAATTGCACTTGTGGGGGGAGGGTCGTGTTATTCGTGTTATTGAGGTTGTCGTGTTATTGAGGTTGTCGTGTTATTGAGGTTGTCGTGTTATCGAGGGTCGTGTCGAGGTGTCATGCTCGAGTCGCGTTATAGAGGTTGACTTCTCAAAACGACTTGTTATAGAGGTTCTGGGTTACGTTGTTAATTAGAAAAAAAACCTTATTGAGGTTGTTTGGATAATAATAGAGATTAATTTAATGTTAATTATATTAATTTTGATGTTTTATGGCAATCTCAAGGGGATTTGAAAATTGCACTTGTGGGGGGAGGGTCGTGTTATTCGTGTTATTGAGGTTGTCGTGTTATTGAGGTTGTCGTGTTATTGAGGTTGTCGTGTTATCGAGGGTCGTGTCAATGTGTCGTGCTCGAGTCGTGTTATAGAGGTTGACTTCTCAAAACGACTTGTTATAGAGGTTCTGGGTTACGTTGTTAATTAGAAAAAAAACCTTATTGA
Organism: Gerris lacustris; assembly: GCA_951217055.1. Classification (NCBI taxonomy): domain Eukaryota; kingdom Metazoa; phylum Arthropoda; class Insecta; order Hemiptera; family Gerridae; genus Gerris; species Gerris lacustris. The sequence continues at coordinate 40,875,492 of OX578280.1, read as the reverse complement.
GGTTGTTTGGATAATAATAGAGATTAATTTAATGTTAATTATATTAATTTTTGATGTTTTATGGCAATCTCAAGGGGATTTGAAAATTGCACTTGTGGGGGGAGGGTCGTGTTATTCGTGTTATTGAGGTTGTCGTGTTATTGAGGTTGTCGTGTTATCGAGGGTCGTGTCGAGGTGTCGTGCTCGAGTCGCGTTATAGAGGTTGACTTCTCAAAACGACTTGTTATAGAGGTTCTGGGTTACGTTGTTAATTAGAAAAAAAATCTTATTGATGTTGTTTGGATAATAATAGAGATTAATTTAATGTTAATTATATTAATTTTTGATGTTTTATGGCAATCTCAAGGGGATTTGAAAATTGCACTTGTGGGGGGAGGGTCGTGTTATTCGTGTTATTGAGGTTGTCGTGTTATTGAGGTTGTCGTGTTATTGAGGTTGTCGTGTTATTGAGGTTGTCGTGTTATTGAGGTTGTCGTGTTATCGAGGGTCGTGTCGAGGTGTCGTGCTCGAGTCGCGTTATAGAGGTCGACTTCTCAAAACGCCTTGTATAGAGGTTCTGGGTTACGTTGTTAATTAGAAAAAAAAACCTTATTGAGGTTGTTTGGATAATAATAGAGATTAAAATTGCACTTGTGGGGGGAGGGTCGTGTTATTCGTGTTATTGAGGTTGTCGTGTTATTGAGGTTGTCGTGTTATTGAGGTTGTCGTGTTATTGAGGTTGTCGTGTTATTGAGGTTGTCGTGTTATTGAGGTTGTCGTGTTATTGAGGTTGTCGTGTTATTGAGGTTGTCGTGTTATCGAGGGTCGTGTCGAGGTGTCGTGCTCGAGTCGCGTTATAGAGGTTGACTTCTCAAAACGACTTGTTATAGAGGTTCTGGGTTACGTTGTTAATTAGAAAAAAAACCTTATTGAGGTTGTTTGGATAATAATACAGATTAATTTAATGTTAATTATATTAATTTTTGATGATTTATGGCAATCTCAAGGGGATTTGAAAATTGCACTTGTGGGGGGAGGGTCGTGTTATTCGTGTTATTGAGGTTGTCGTGTTATTGAGGTTGTCGTGTTATTGAGGTTGTCGTGTTATTGAGGTTGTCGTGTTATTGAGGTTGTCGTGTTATTGAGGTTGTCGTGTTATCGAGGGTCGTGTCGAGGTGTCGTGCTCGAGTCGCGTTATAGAGGCTGACTTCTCAAAACGACTTGTTATAGAGGTTCTGGGTTACGTTGTTAATTAGAAAAAAAACCTTATTGAGGTTGTTTAGATAATATTAGAGTTTAATTTAATGTTAATTTTATAAATTTTTGATGTTTTATGGCAATCTCAAGGGGATTTGAAAATTGCACTTGTGGGGTGAGGGTCGTGTTATTCGTGTTATTGAGGTTGTCGTGTTATTGAGGTTGTCGTGTTATCGAGGGTCGTGTCGAGGTGTCGTGCTCGAGTCGCGTTATAGAGGTTGACTTCTCAAAACGACTTGTTATAGAGGTTCTGGGTTACGTTGTTAATTAGAAAAAAAACCTTATTGAGGTTGTTTGGATAATAATAGAGATTAATTTAATGTTAATTATATTAATTTTGATGTTTTATGGCAATCTCAAGGGGATTTGAAAATTGCACTTGTGGGGGGAGGGTCGTGTTATTCGTGTTATTGAGGTTGTCGTGTTATTGAGGTTGTCGTGTTATCGAGGGTCGTGTCGAGGTGTCGTGCTCGAGTCGCGTTATAGAGGTTGACTTCTCAAAACGACTTGTTATAGAGGTTCTGGGTTACGTTGTTAATTAGAAAAAAAACCTTATTGAGGTTGTTTGGATAATAATAGAGATTAATTTAATGTTAATTATATTAATTTTGATGTTTTATGGCAATCTCAAGGGGATTTGAAAATTGCACTTGTGGGGGGAGGGTCGTGTTATTCGTGTTATTGAGGTTGTCGTGTTATTGAGGTTGTCGTGTTATTGAGGTTGTCGTGTTATCGAGGGTCGTGTCGAGGTGTCGTGCTCGAGTCGTGTTATAGAGGTTGACTTCTCAAAACGACTTGTTATAGAGGTTCTGGGTTACGTTGTTAATTAGAAAAAAAACCTTATTGAGGTTGTTTGGATAATAATAGAGTTTAATTTAATGTTAATTTTATTAATTTTTGATGTTTTATGGCAAGCTCAAAGGGATTTGAAAATTGCACTTGTAAGGGGAGGGTCGTGTTATTCGTGTTATTGAGGTTGTCGTGTTATTGAGGTTGTCGTGTTATCGAGGGTCGTGTCGAGGTGTCGTGCTCGAGTCGCGTTATAGAGGTTGACTTCTCAAAACGACTTGTTATAGAGGTTCTGGGTTACGTTGTTAATTAGAAAAAAAACCTTATTGAGGTTGTTTGGATAATAATAGAGATTAATTTAATGTTAATTATATTAATTTTGATGTTTTATGGCAATCTCAAGGGGATTTGAAAATTGCACTTGTGGGGGGAGGGTCGTGTTATTCGTGTTATTGAGGTTGTCGTGTTATTGAGGTTGTCGTGTTATTGAGGTTGTCGTGTTATTGAGGTTGTCGTGTTATCGAGGGTCGTGTCGAGGTGTCGTGCTCGAGTCGCGTTATAGAGGTCGACTTCTCAAAACGCCTTGTATAGAGGTTCTGGGTTACGTTGTTAATTAGAAAAAAAACCTTATTGAGGTTGTTTGGATAATAATAGAGATTAAAATTGCACTTGTGGGGGGAGGGTCGTGTTATTCGTGTTATTGAGGTTGTCGTGTTATTGAGGTTGTCGTGTTATTGAGGTTGTCGTGTTATTGAGGTTGTCGTGTTATTGAGGTTGTCGTGTTATTGAGGTTGTCGTGTTATTGAGGTTGTCGTGTTATCGAGGGTCGTGTCGAGGTGTCGTGCTCGAGTCGCGTTATAGAGGTTGACTTCTCAAAACGACTTGTTATAGAGGTTCTGGGTTACGTTGTTAATTAGAAAAAAAACCTTATTGAGGTTGTTTGGATAATAATACAGATTAATTTAATGTTAATTATATTAATTTTTGATGATTTATGGCAATCTCAAGGGGATTTGAAAATTGCACTTGTGGGGGGAGGGTCGTGTTATTCGTGTTATTGAGGTTGTCGTGTTATTGAGGTTGTCGTGTTATTGAGGTTGTCGTGTTATTGAGGTTGTCGTGTTATCGAGGGTCGTGTCGAGGTGTCGTGCTCGAGTCGCGTTATAGAGGCTGACTTCTCAAAACGACTTGTTATAGAGGTTCTGGGTTACGTTGTTAATTAGAAAAAAATCCTTATTGAGGTTGTTTAGATAATATTAGAGTTTAATTTAATGTTAATTTTATAAATTTTTGATGTTTTATGGCAATCTCAAGGGGATTTGAAAATTGCACTTGTGGGGTGAGGGTCGTGTTATTCGTGTTATTGAGGTTGTCGTGTTATTGAGGTTGTCGTGTTATCGAGGGTCGTGTCGAGGTGTCGTGCTCGAGTCGCGTTATAGAGGTTGACTTCTCAAAACGACTTGTTATAGAGGTTCTGGGTTACGTTGTTAATTAGAAAAAAAACCTTATTGAGGTTGTTTGGATAATAATAGAGATTAATTTAATGTTAATTATATTAATTTTGATGTTTTATGGCAATCTCAAGGGGATTTGAAAATTGCACTTGTGGGGGGAGGGTCGTGTTATTCGTGTTATTGAGGTTGTCGTGTTATTGAGGTTGTCGTGTTATCGAGGGTCGTGTCGAGGTGTCGTGCTCGAGTCGCGTTATAGAGGTTGACTTCTCAAAACGACTTGTTATAGAGGTTCTGGGTTACGTTGTTAATTAGAAAAAAAACCTTATTGAGGTTGTTTGGATAATAATAGAGATTAATTTAATGTTAATTATATTAATTTTGATGTTTTATGGCAATCTCAAGGGGATTTGAAAATTGCACTTGTGGGGGGAGGGTCGTGTTATTCGTGTTATTGAGGTTGTCGTGTTATTGAGGTTGTCGTGTTATTGAGGTTGTCGTGTTATCGAGGGTCGTGTCGAGGTGTCGTGCTCGAGTCGCGTTATAGAGGCTGACTTCTCAAAACGACTTGTTATAGAGGTTCTGGGTTACGTTGTTAATTAGAAAAAAAACCTTATTGAGGTTGTTTAGATAATATTAGAGTTTAATTTAATGTTAATTTTATAAATTTTTGATGTTTTATGGCAATCTCAAGGGGATTTGAAAATTGCACTTGTGGGGTGAGGGTCGTGTTATTCGTGTTATTGAGGTTGTCGTGTTATTGAGGTTGTCGTGTTATTGAGGTTGTCGTGTTATCGAGGGTCGTGTCGAGGTGTCGTGCTCGAGTCGCGTTATAGAGGTTGACTTCTCAAAACGACTTGTTATAGAGGTTCTGGGTTACGTTGTTAATTAGAAAAAAAACCTTATTGAGGTTGTTTGGATAATAATAGAGATTAATTTAATGTTAATTATATTAATTTTGATGTTTTATGGCAATCTCAAGGGGATTTGAAAATTGCACTTGTGGGGGGAGGGTCGTGTTATTCGTGTTATTGAGGTTGTCGTGTTATTGAGGTTGTCGTGTTATCGAGGGTCGTGTCGAGGTGTCGTGCTCGAGTCGCGTTATAGAGGTTGACTTCTCAAAACGACTTGTTATAGAGGTTCTGGGTTACGTTGTTAATTAGAAAAAAAACCTTATTGAGGTTGTTTGGATAATAATAGAGATTAATTTAATGTTAATTATATTAATTTTGATGTTTTATGGCAATCTCAAGGGGATTTGAAAATTGCACTTGTGGGGGGAGGGTCGTGTTATTCGTGTTATTGAGGTTGTCGTGTTATTGAGGTTGTCGTGTTATCGAGGGTCGTGTCGAGGTGTCGTGCTCGAGTCGCGTTATAGAGGTTGACTTCTCAAAACGACTTGTTATAGAGGTTCTGGGTTACGTTGTTAATTAGAAAAAAAACCTTATTGAGGTTGTTTGGATAATAATAGAGATTAATTTAATGTTAATTATATTAATTTTGATGTTTTATGGCAATCTCAAGGGGATTTGAAAATTGCACTTGTGGGGGGAGGGTCGTGTTATTCGTGTTATTGAGGTTGTAGTGTTATTGAGGTTGTCGTGTTATTGAGGTTGTCGTGTTATCGAGGGTCGTGTCGAGGTGTCGTGCTCGAGTCGTGTTATAGAGGTTGACTTCTCAAAACGACTTGTTATAGAGGTTCTGGGTTACGTTGTTAATTAGAAAAAAAACCTTATTGAGGTTGTTTGGATAATAATAGAGTTTAATTTAATGTTAATTTTATTAATTTTTGATGTTTTATGGCAAGCTCATGGGGATTTGAAAATTGCACTTGTAAGGGGAGGGTCGTGTTATTCGTGTTATTGAGGTTGTCGTGTTATTGAGGTTGTCGTGTTATCGAGGGTCGTGTCGAGGTGTCGTGCTCGAGTCGCGTTATAGAGGTTGACTTCTCAAAACGACTTGTTATAGAGGTTCTGGGTTACGTTGTTAATTAGAAAAATAACCTTATTGAGGTTGTTTGGATAATAATAGAGATTAATTTAATGTTAATTATATTAATTTTGATGTTTTATGGCAATCTCAAGGGGATTTGAAAATTGCACTTGTGGGGGGAGGGTCGTGTTATTCGTGTTATTGAGGTTGTCGTGTTATTGAGGTTGTCGTGTTATTGAGGTTGTCGTGTTATTGAGGTTGTCGTGTTGTCGTGTTATTGAGGTTGTCGTGTTATTGAGGTTGTCGTGTTATCGAGGGTCGTGTCGAGGTGTCGTGCTCGAGTCGCGTTATAGAGGTTGACTTCTCAAAACGACTTGTTATAGAGGTTCTGGGTTACGTTGTTAATTAGAAAAAAAACCTTATTGAGGTTGTTTGGATAATAATAGAGATTAATTTAATGTTAATTATATTAATTTTTGATGTTTTATGGCAATCTCAAGGGGATTTGAAAATTGCACTTGTGGGGGATGGTCGTGTTATTCGTGTTATTGAGGTTGTCGTGTTATTGAGGTTGTCGTGTTATCGAGGGTCGTGTCGAGGTGTCGTGCTCGAGTCGCGTTATAGAGGTTGACTTCTCAAAACGACTTGTTATAGAGGTTCTGGGTTACGTTGTTAATTAGAAAAAAAATCTTATTGAGGTTGTTTGGATAATAATAGAGATTAATTTAATGTTAATTATATTAATTTTTGATGTTTTATGGCAATCTCAAGGGGATTTGAAAATTGCACTTGTGGGGGGAGGGTCGTGTTATTCGTGTTATTGAGGTTGTCGTGTTATTGAGGTTGTCGTGTTATTGAGGTTGTCGTGTTATTGAGGTTGTCGTGTTATTGAGGTTGTCGTGTTATTGAGGTTGTCGTGTTATCGAGGGTCGTGTCGAGGTGTCGTGCTCGAGTCGCGTTATAGAGGTCGACTTCTCAAAACGCCTTGTATAGAGGTTCTGGGTTACGTTGTTAATTAGAAAAAAAACCTTATTGAGGTTGTTTGGATAATAATAGAGATTAAAATTGCACTTGTGGGGGGAGGGTCGTGTTATTCGTGTTATTGAGGTTGTCGTGTTATTGAGGTTGTCGTGTTATTGAGGTTGTCGTGTTATTGAGGTTGTCGTGTTATTGAGGTTGTCGTGTTATTGAGGTTGTCGTGTTATTGAGGTTGTCGTGTTATTGAGGTTGTCGTGTTATTGAGGTTGTCGTGTTATCGAGGGTCGTGTCGAGGTGTCGTGCTCGAGTCGCGTTATATAGGTTGACTTCTCAAAACGACTTGTTATAGAGGTTCTGGGTTACGTTGTTAATTAGAAAAAAAACCTTATTGAGGTTGTTTGGATAATAATACAGATTAATTTAATGTTAATTATATTAATTTTTGATGATTTATGGCAATCTCAAGGGGATTTGAAAATTGCACTTGTGGGGGGAGGGTCGTGTTATTCGTGTTATTGAGGTTGTCGTGTTATTGAGGTTGTCGTGTTATTGAGGTTGTCGTGTTATCGAGGGTCGTGTCGAGGTGTCGTGCTCGAGTCGCGTTATAGAGGCTGACTTCTCAAAACGACTTGTTATAGAGGTTCTGGGTTACGTTGTTAATTAGAAAAAAAACCTTATTGAGGTTGTTTAGATAATAATAGAGTTTAATTTAATGTTAATTTTATAAATTTTTGATGTTTTATGGCAATCTCAAGGGGATTTGAAAATTGCACTTGTGGGGTGAGGGTCGTGTTATTCGTGTTATTGAGGTTGTCGTGTTATTGAGGTTGTCGTGTTATCGAGGGTCGTGTCGAGGTGTCGTGCTCGAGTCGCGTTATAGAGGTTGACTTCTCAAAACGACTTGTTATAGAGGTTCTGTGTTACGTTGTTAATTAGAAAAAAATCCTTATTGAGGTTGTTTGGATAATAATAGAGATTCATTTAATGTTAATTATATTAATTTTGATGTTTTATGGCAATCTCAAGGGGATTTGAAAATTGCACTTGTGGGGGGAGGGTCGTGTTATTCGTGTTATTGAGGTTGTCGTGTTATTGAGGTTGTCGTGTTATCGAGGGTCGTGTCGAGGTGTCGTGCTCGAGTCGCGTTATAGAGGTTGACTTCTCAAAACGACTTGTTATAGAGGTTCTGGGTTACGTTGTTAATTAGAAAAAAAACCTTATTGAGGTTGTTTGGATAATAATAGAGATTAATTTAATGTTAATTATATTAATTTTGATGTTTTATGGCAATCTCAAGGGGATTTGAAAATTGCACTTGTGGGGGGAGGGTCGTGTTATTCGTGTTATTGAGGTTGTCGTGTTATTGAGGTTGTCGTGTTATTGAGGTTGTCGTGTTATTGAGGTTGTCGTGTTATCGAGGGTCGTGTCGAGGTGTCGTGCTCGAGTCGCGTTATAGAGGTCGACTTCTCAAAACGCCTTGTATAGAGGTTCTGGGTTACGTTGTTAATTAGAAAAAAAACCTTATTGAGGTTGTTTGGATAATAATAGAGATTAAAATTGCACTTGTGGGGGGAGGGTCGTGTTATTCGTGTTATTGAGGTTGTCGTGTTATTGAGGTTGTCGTGTTATTGAGGTTGTCGTGTTATTGAGGTTGTCGTGTTATTGAGGTTGTCGTGTTATTGAGGTTGTCGTGTTATCGAGGGTCGTGTCGAGGTGTCGTGCTCGAGTCGCGTTATAGAGGTTGACTTCTCAAAACGACTTGTTATAGAGGTTCTGGGTTACGTTGTTAATTAGAAAAAAAACCTTATTGAGGTTGTTTGGATAATAATACAGATTAATTTAATGTTAATTATATTAATTTTTGATGATTTATGGCAATCTCAAGGGGATTTGAAAATTGCACTTGTGGGGGGAGGGTCGTGTTATTCGTGTTATTGAGGTTGTCGTGTTATTGAGGTTGTCGTGTTATTGAGGTTGTCGTGTTATTGAGGTTGTCGTGTTATCGAGGGTCGTGTCGAGGTGTCGTGCTCGAGTCGCGTTATAGAGGCTGACTTCTCAAAACGACTTGTTATAGAGGTTCTGGGTTACGTTGTTAATTAGAAAAAAAACCTTATTGAGGTTGTTTAGATAATATTAGAGTTTAATTTAATGTTAATTTTATAAATTTTTGATGTTTTATGGCAATCTCAAGGGGATTTGAAAATTGCACTTGTGGGGTGAGGGTCGTGTTATTCGTGTTATTGAGGTTGTCGTGTTATTGAGGTTGTCGTGTTATCGAGGGTCGTGTCGAGGTGTCGTGCTCGAGTCGCGTTATAGAGGTTGACTTCTCAAAACGACTTGTTATAGAGGTTCTGGGTTACGTTGTTAATTAGAAAAAAAACCTTATTGAGGTTGTTTGGATAATAATAGAGATTAATTTAATGTTAATTATATTAATTTTGATGTTTTATGGCAATCTCAAGGGGATTTGAAAATTGCACTTGTGGGGGGAGGGTCGTGTTATTCGTGTTATTGAGGTTGTCGTGTTATTGAGGTTGTCGTGTTATCGAGGGTCGTGTCGAGGTGTCGTGCTCGAGTCGCGTTATAGAGGTTGACTTCTCAAAACGACTTGTTATAGAGGTTCTGGGTTACGTTGTTAATTAGAAAAAAAACCTTATTGAGGTTGTTTGGATAATAATAGAGATTAATTTAATGTTAATTATATTAATTTTGATGTTTTATGGCAATCTCAAGGGGATTTGAAAATTGCACTTGTGGGGGGAGGGTCGTGTTATTCGTGTTATTGAGGTTGTCGTGTTATTGAGGTTGTCGTGTTATCGAGGGTCGTGTCGAGGTGTCGTGCTCGAGTCGCGTTATAGAGGTTGACTTCTCAAAACGACTTGTTATAGAGGTTCTGGGTTACGTTGTTAATTAGAAAAAAAACCTTATTGAGGTTGTTTGGATAATAATAGAGATTAATTTAATGTTAATTATATTAATTTTGATGTTTTATGGCAATCTCAAGGGGATTTGAAAATTGCACTTGTGGGGGGAGGGTCGTGTTATTCGTGTTATTGAGGTTGTCGTGTTATTGAGGTTGTCGTGTTATTGAGGTTGTCGTGTTATCGAGGGTCGTGTCGAGGTGTCGTGCTCGAGTCGTGTTATAGAGGTTGACTTCTCAAAACGACTTGTTATAGAGGTTCTGGGTTACGTTGTTAATTAGAAAAAAAACCTTATTGAGGTTGTTTGGATAATAATAGAGTTTAATTTAATGTTAATTTTATTAATTTTTGATGTTTTATGGCAAGCTCATGGGGATTTGAAAATTGCACTTGTAAGGGGAGGGTCGTGTTATTCGTGTTATTGAGGTTGTCGTGTTATTGAGGTTGTCGTGTTATCGAGGGTCGTGTCGAGGTGTCGTGCTCGAGTCGCGTTATAGAGGTTGACTTCTCAAAACGACTTGTTATAGAGGTTCTGGGTTACGTTGTTAATTAGAAAAATAACCTTATTGAGGTTGTTTGGATAATAATAGAGATTAATTTAATGTTAATTATATTAATTTTGATGTTTTATGGCAATCTCAAGGGGATTTGAAAATTGCACTTGTGGGGGGAGGGTCGTGTTATTGAGGTTGTCGTGTTATTGAGGTTGTCGTGTTATTGAGGTTGTCGTGTTGTCGTGTTATTGAGGTTGTCGTGTTATTGAGGTTGTCGTGTTATCGAGGGTCGTGTCGAGGTGTCGTGCTCGAGTCGCGTTATAGAGGTTGACTTCTCAAAACGACTTGTTATAGAGGTTCTGGGTTACGTTGTTAATTAGAAAAAAAACCTTATTGAGGTTGTTTGGATAATAATAGAGATTAATTTAATGTTAATTATATTAATTTTTGATGTTTTATGGCAATCTCAAGGGGATTTGAAAATTGCACTTGTGGGGGGAGGGTCGTGTTATTCGTGTTATTGAGGTTGTCGTGTTATTGAGGTTGTCGTGTTATCGAGGGTCGTGTCGAGGTGTCGTGCTCGAGTCGCGTTATAGAGGTTGACTTCTCAAAACGACTTGTTATAGAGGTTCTGGGTTACGTTGTTAATTAGAAAAAAAATCTTATTGAGGTTGTTTGGATAATAATAGAGATTAATTTAATGTTAATTATATTAATTTTTGATGTTTTATGGCAATCTCAAGGGGATTTGAAAATTGCACTTGTGGGGGGAGGGTCGTGTTATTCGTGTTATTGAGGTTGTCGTGTTATTGAGGTTGTCGTGTTATTGAGGTTGTCGTGTTATTGAGGTTGTCGTGTTATTGAGGTTGTCGTGTTATTGAGGTTGTCGTGTTATCGAGGGTCGTGTCGAGGTGTCGTGCTCGAGTCGCGTTATAGAGGTCGACTTCTCAAAACGCCTTGTATAGAGGTTCTGGGTTACGTTGTTAATTAGAAAAAAAACCTTATTGAGGTTGTTTGGATAATAATAGAGATTAAAATTGCACTTGTGGGGGGAGGGTCGTGTTATTCGTGTTATTGAGGTTGTCGTGTTATTGAGGTTGTCGTGTTATTGAGGTTGTCGTGTTATTGAGGTTGTCGTGTTATTGAGGTTGTCGTGTTATTGAGGTTGTCGTGTTATTGAGGTTGTCGTGTTATTGAGGTTGTCGTGTTATTGAGGTTGTCGTGTTATCGAGGGTCGTGTCGAGGTGTCGTGCTCGAGTCGCGTTATATAGGTTGACTTCTCAAAACGACTTGTTATAGAGGTTCTGGGTTACGTTGTTAATTAGAAAAAAAACCTTATTGAGGTTGTTTGGATAATAATACAGATTAATTTAATGTTAATTATATTAATTTTTGATGATTTATGGCAATCTCAAGGGGATTTGAAAATTGCACTTGTGGGGGGAGGGTCGTGTTATTCGTGTTATTGAGGTTGTCGTGTTATTGAGGTTGTCGTGTTATTGAGGTTGTCGTGTTATCGAGGGTCGTGTCGAGGTGTCGTGCTCGAGTCGCGTTATAGAGGCTGACTTCTCAAAACGACTTGTTATAGAGGTTCTGGGTTACGTTGTTAATTAGAAAAAAAACCTTATTGAGGTTGTTTAGATAATAATAGAGTTTAATTTAATGTTAATTTTATAAATTTTTGATGTTTTATGGCAATCTCAAGGGGATTTGAAAATTGCACTTGTGGGGTGAGGGTCGTGTTATTCGTGTTATTGAGGTTGTCGTGTTATCGAGGGTCGTGTCGAGGTGTCGTGCTCGAGTCGCGTTATAGAGGTTGACTTCTCAAAACGACTTGTTATAGAGGTTCTGGGTTACGTTGTTAATTAGAAAAAAATCCTTATTGAGGTTGTTTGGATAATAATAGAGATTCATTTAATGTTAATTATATTAATTTTGATGTTTTATGGCAATCTCAAGGGGATTTGAAAATTGCACTTGTGGGGGGAGGGTCGTGTTATTCGTGTTATTGAGGTTGTCGTGTTATTGAGGTTGTCGTGTTATCGAGGGTCGTGTCGAGGTGTCGTGCTCGAGTCGCGTTATAGAGGTTGACTTCTCAAAACGACTTGTTATAGAGGTTCTGGGTTACGTTGTTAATTAGAAAAAAAACCTTATTGAGGTTGTTTGGATAATAATAGAGATTAATTTAATGTTAATTATATTAATTTTGATGTTTTATGGCAATCTCAAGGGGATTTGAAAATTGCACTTGTGGGGGGAGGGTCGTGTTATTCGTGTTATTGAGGTTGTCGTGTTATTGAGGTTGTCGTGTTATTGAGGTTGTCGTGATATTGAGGTTGTCGTGTTATCGAGGGTCGTGTCGAGGTGTCGTGCTCGAGTCGCGTTATAGAGGTCGACTTCTCAAAACGCCTTGTATAGAGGTTCTGGGTTACGTTGTTAATTAGAAAAAAAACCTTATTGAGGTTGTTTGGATAATAATAGAGATTAAAATTGCACTTGTGGGGGGAGGGTCGTGTTATTCGTGTTATTGAGGTTGTCGTGTTATTGAGGTTGTCGTGTTATTGAGGTTGTCGTGTTATTGAGGTTGTCGTGTTATTGAGGTTGTCGTGTTATTGAGGTTGTCGTGTTATTGAGGTTGTCGTGTTATTGAGGTTGTCGTGTTATCGAGGGTCGTGTCGAGGTGTCGTGCTCGAGTCGCGTTATAGAGGTTGACTTCTCAAAACGACTTGTTATAGAGGTTCTGGGTTACGTTGTTAATTAGAAAAAAAACCTTATTGAGGTTGTTTGGATAATAATACAGATTAATTTAATGTTAATTATATTAATTTTTGATGATTTATGGCAATCTCAAGGGGATTTGAAAATTGCACTTGTGGGGGGAGGGTCGTGTTATTCGTGTTATTGAGGTTGTCGTGTTATTGAGGTTGTCGTGTTATTGAGGTTGTCGTGTTATCGAGGGTCGTGTCGAGGTGTCGTGCTCGAGTCGCGTTATAGAGGCTGACTTCTCAAAACGACTTGTTATAGAGGTTCTGGGTTACGTTGTTAATTAGAAAAAAAACCTTATTGAGGTTGTTTAGATAATATTAGAGTTTAATTTAATGTTAATTTTATAAATTTTTGATGTTTTATGGCAATCTCAAGGGGATTTGAAAATTGCACTTGTGGGGTGAGGGTCGTGTTATTCGTGTTATTGAGGTTGTCGTGTTATTGAGGTTGTCGTGTTATCGAGGGTCGTGTCGAGGTGTCGTGCTCGAGTCGCGTTATAGAGGTTGACTTCTCAAAACGACTTGTTATAGAGGTTCTGGGTTACGTTGTTAATTAGAAAAAAAACCTTATTGAGGTTGTTTGGATAATAATAGAGATTAATTTAATGTTAATTATATTAATTTTGATGTTTTATGGCAATCTCAAGGGGATTTGAAAATTGCACTTGTGGGGTGAGGGTCGTGTTATTCGTGTTATTGAGGTTGTCGTGTTATTGAGGTTGTCGTGTTATCGAGGGTCGTGTCGAGGTGTCGTGCTCGAGTCGCGTTATAGAGGTTGACTTCTCAAAACGACTTGTTATAGAGGTTCTGGGTTACGTTGTTAATTAGAAAAAAAACCTTATTGAGGTTGTTTGGATAATAATAGAGATTAATTTAATGTTAATTATATTAATTTTGATGTTTTATGGCAATCTCAAGGGGATTTGAAAATTGCACTTGTGGGGGGAGGGTCGTGTTATTCGTGTTATTGAGGTTGTCGTGTTATTGAGGTTGTCGTGTTATTGAGGTTGTCGTGTTATCGAGGGTCGTGTCGAGGTGTCGTGCTCGAGTCGCGTTATAGAGGCTGACTTCTCAAAACGACTTGTTATAGAGGTTCTGGGTTACGTTGTTAATTAGAAAAAAAACCTTATTGAGGTTGTTTAGATAATATTAGAGTTTAATTTAATGTTAATTTTATAAATTTTTGATGTTTTATGGCAATCTCAAGGGGATTTGAAAATTGCACTTGTGGGGTGAGGGTCGTGTTATTCGTGTTATTGAGGTTGTCGTGTTATTGAGGTTGTCGTGTTATCGAGGGTCGTGTCGAGGTGTCGTGCTCGAGTCGCGTTATAGAGGTTGACTTCTCAAAACGACTTGTTATAGAGGTTCTGGGTTACGTTGTTAATTAGAAAAAAAACCTTATTGAGGTTGTTTGGATAATAATAGAGATTAATTTAATGTTAATTATATTAATTTTGATGTTTTATGGCAATCTCAAGGGGATTTGAAAATTGCACTTGTGGGGGGAGGGTCGTGTTATTCGTGTTATTGAGGTTGTCGTGTTATTGAGGTTGTCGTGTTATCGAGGGTCGTGTCGAGGTGTCGTGCTCGAGTCGCGTTATAGAGGTTGACTTCTCAAAACGACTTGTTATAGAGGTTCTGGGTTACGTTGTTAATTAGAAAAAAAACCTTATTGAGGTTGTTTGGATAATAATAGAGATTAATTTAATGTTAATTATATTAATTTTGATGTTTTATGGCAATCTCAAGGGGATTTGAAAATTGCACTTGTGGGGGGAGGGTCGTGTTATTCGTGTTATTGAGGTTGTCGTGTTATTGAGGTTGTCGTGTTATCGAGGGTCGTGTCGAGGTGTCGTGCTCGAGTCGCGTTATAGAGGTTGACTTCTCAAAACGACTTGTTATAGAGGTTCTGGGTTACGTTGTTAATTAGAAAAAAAACCTTATTGAGGTTGTTTGGATAATAATAGAGATTAATTTAATGTTAATTATATTAATTTTGATGTTTTATGGCAATCTCAAGGGGATTTGAAAATTGCACTTGTGGGGGGAGGGTCGTGTTATTCGTGTTATTGAGGTTGTCGTGTTATTGAGGTTGTCGTGTTATTGAGGTTGTCGTGTTATCGAGGGTCGTGTCGAGGTGTCGTGCTCGAGTCGTGTTATAGAGGTTGACTTCTCAAAACGACTTGTTATAGAGGTTCTGGGTTACGTTGTTAATTAGAAAAAAAACCTTATTGAGGTTGTTTGGATAATAATAGAGTTTAATTTAATGTTAATTTTATTAATTTTTGATGTTTTATGGCAAGCTCATGGGGATTTGAAAATTGCACTTGTAAGGGGAGGGTCGTGTTATTCGTGTTATTGAGGTTGTCGTGTTATTGAGGTTGTCGTGTTATCGAGGGTCGTGTCGAGGTGTCGTGCTCGAGTCGCGTTATAGAGGTTGACTTCTCAAAACGACTTGTTATAGAGGTTCTGGGTTACGTTGTTAATTAGAAAAATAACCTTATTGAGGTTGTTTGGATAATAATAGAGATTAATTTAATGTTAATTATATTAATTTTGATGTTTTATGGCAATCTCAAGGGATTTGAAAATTGCACTTGTGGGGGGAGGGTCGTGTTATTCGTGTTATTGAGGTTGTCGTGTTATTGAGGTTGTCGTGTTATTGAGGTTGTCGTGTTATTGAGGTTGTCGTGTTGTCGTGTTATTGAGGTTGTCGTGTTATTGAGGTTGTCGTGTTATCGAGGGTCGTGTCGAGGTGTCGTGCTCGAGTCGCGTTATAGAGGTTGACTTCTCAAAACGACTTGTTATAGAGGTTCTGGGTTACGTTGTTAATTAGAAAAAAAACCTTATTGAGGTTGTTTGGATAATAATAGAGATTAATTTAATGTTAATTATATTAATTTTTGATGTTTTATGGCAATCTCAAGGGGATTTGAAAATTGCACTTGTGGGGGGAGGGTCGTGTTATTCGTGTTATTGAGGTTGTCGTGTTATTGAGGTTGTCGTGTTATCGAGGGTCGTGTCGAGGTGTCGTGCTCGAGTCGCGTTATAGAGGTTGACTTCTCAAAACGACTTGTTATAGAGGTTCTGGGTTACGTTGTTAATTAGAAAAAAAATCTTATTGAGGTTGTTTGGATAATAATAGAGATTAATTTAATGTTAATTATATTAATTTTTGATGTTTTATGGCAATCTCAAGGGGATTTGAAAATTGCACTTGTGGGGGGAGGGTCGTGTTATTCGTGTTATTGAGGTTGTCGTGTTATTGAGGTTGTCGTGTTATTGAGGTTGTCGTGTTATTGAGGTTGTCATGTTATTGAGGTTGTCGTGTTATTGAGGTTGTCGTGTTATCGAGGGTCGTGTCGAGGTGTCGTGCTCGAGTCGCGTTATAGAGGTCGACTTCTCAAAACGCCTTGTATAGAGGTTCTGGGTTACGTTGTTAATTAGAAAAAAAAACCTTATTGAGGTTGTTTGGATAATAATAGAGATTAAAATTGCACTTGTGGGGGGAGGGTCGTGTTATTCGTGTTATTGAGGTTGTCGTGTTATTGAGGTTGTCGTGTTATTGAGGTTGTCGTGTTATTGAGGTTGTCGTGTTATTGAGGTTGTCGTGTTATTGAGGTTGTCGTGTTATTGATGTTGTCGTGTTATTGAGGTTGTCGTGTTA
Source organism: Gerris lacustris (assembly GCA_951217055.1). NCBI lineage: Eukaryota > Metazoa > Arthropoda > Insecta > Hemiptera > Gerridae > Gerris > Gerris lacustris. The sequence continues at coordinate 40,859,259 of OX578280.1, read as the reverse complement.
TTGAGGTTGTCGTGTTATTGAGGTTGTCGTGTTATCGAGGGTCGTGTCGAGGTGTCGTGCTCGAGTCGCGTTATATAGGTTGACTTCTCAAAACGACTTGTTATAGAGGTTCTGGGTTACGTTGTTAATTAGAAAAAAAACCTTATTGAGGTTGTTTGGATAATAATACAGATTAATTTAATGTTAATTATATTAATTTTTGATGATTTATGGCAATCTCAAGGGGATTTGAAAATTGCACTTGTGGGGGGAGGGTCGTGTTATTCGTGTTATTGAGGTTGTCGTGTTATTGAGGTTGTCGTGTTATTGAGGTTGTCGTGTTATTGAGGTTGTCGTGTTATCGAGGGTCGTGTCGAGGTGTCGTGCTCGAGTCGCGTTATAGAGGCTGACTTCTCAAAACGACTTGTTATAGAGGTTCTGGGTTACGTTGTTAATTAGAAAAAAAACCTTATTGAGGTTGTTTAGATAATAATAGAGTTTAATTTAATGTTAATTTTATAAATTTTTGATGTTTTATGGCAATCTCAAGGGGATTTGAAAATTGCACTTGTGGGGTGAGGGTCGTGTTATTCGTGTTATTGAGGTTGTCGTGTTATCGAGGGTCGTGTCGAGGTGTCGTGCTCGAGTCGCGTTATAGAGGTTGACTTCTCAAAACGACTTGTTATAGAGGTTCTGGGTTACGTTGTTAATTAGAAAAAAATCCTTATTGAGGTTGTTTGGATAATAATAGAGATTCATTTAATGTTAATTATATTAATTTTGATGTTTTATGGCAATCTCAAGGGGATTTGAAAATTGCACTTGTGGGGGGAGGGTCGTGTTATTCGTGTTATTGAGGTTGTCGTGTTATTGAGGTTGTCGTGTTATCGAGGGTCGTGTCGAGGTGTCGTGCTCGAGTCGCGTTATAGAGGTTGACTTCTCAAAACGACTTGTTATAGAGGTTCTGGGTTACGTTGTTAATTAGAAAAAAAAACCTTATTGAGGTTGTTTGGATAATAATAGAGATTAATTTAATGTTAATTATATTAATTTTGATGTTTTATGGCAATCTCAAGGGGATTTGAAAATTGCACTTGTGGGGGGAGGGTCGTGTTATTCGTGTTATTGAGGTTGTCGTGTTATTGAGGTTGTCGTGTTATCGAGGGTCGTGTCGAGGTGTCGTGCTCGAGTCGCGTTATAGAGGTTGACTTCTCAAAACGACTTGTTATAGAGGTTCTGGGTTACGTTGTTAATTAGAAAAAAAACCTTATTGAGGTTGTTTGGATAATAATAGAGATTAATTTAATGTTAATTATATTAATTTTGATGTTTTATGGCAATCTCAAGGGGATTTGAAAATTGCACTTGTGGGGGGAGGGTCGTGTTATTCGTGTTATTGAGGTTGTCGTGTTATTGAGGTTGTCGTGTTATTGAGGTTGTCGTGTTATCGAGGGTCGTGTCGAGGTGTCGTGCTCGAGTCGTGTTATAGAGGTTGACTTCTCAAAACGACTTGTTATAGAGGTTCTGGGTTACGTTGTTAATTAGAAAAAAAACCTTATTGAGGTTGTTTGGATAATAATAGAGTTTAATTTAATGTTAATTTTATTAATTTTTGATGTTTTATGGCAAGCTCAAAGGGATTTGAAAATTGCACTTGTAAGGGGAGGGTCGTGTTATTCGTGTTATTGAGGTTGTCGTGTTATTGAGGTTGTCGTGTTATCGAGGGTCGTGTCGAGGTGTCGTGCTCGAGTCGCGTTATAGAGGTTGACTTCTCAAAACGACTTGTTATAGAGGTTCTGGGTTACGTTGTTAATTAGAAAAAAAACCTTATTGAGGTTGTTTGGATAATAATAGAGATTAATTTAATGTTAATTATATTAATTTTTGATGTTTTATGGCAATCTCAAGGGGATTTGAAAATTGCACTTGTGGGGGGAGGGTCGTGTTATTCGTGTTATTGAGGTTGTCGTGTTATTGAGGTTGTCGTGTTATCGAGGGTCGTGTCGAGGTGTCGTGCTCGAGTCGCGTTATAGAGGTTGACTTCTCAAAACGACTTGTTATAGAGGTTCTGGGTTACGTTGTTAATTAGAAAAAAAATCTTATTGAGGTTGTTTGGATAATAATAGAGATTAATTTAATGTTAATTATATTAATTTTTGATGTTTTATGGCAATCTCAAGGGGATTTGAAAATTGCACTTGTGGGGGGAGGGTCGTGTTATTCGTGTTATTGAGGTTGTCGTGTTATTGAGGTTGTCGTGTTATTGAGGTTGTCGTGTTATTGAGGTTGTCGTGTTATTGAGGTTGTCGTGTTATCGAGGGTCGTGTCGAGGTGTCGTGCTCGAGTCGCGTTATAGAGGTCGACTTCTCAAAACGCCTTGTATAGAGGTTCTGGGTTACGTTGTTAATTAGAAAAAAAAACCTTATTGAGGTTGTTTGGATAATAATAGAGATTAAAATTGCACTTGTGGGGGGAGGGTCGTGTTATTCGTGTTATTGAGGTTGTCGTGTTATTGAGGTTGTCGTGTTATTGAGGTTGTCGTGTTATTGAGGTTGTCGTGTTATTGAGGTTGTCGTGTTATTGAGGTTGTCGTGTTATTGAGGTTGTCGTGTTATTGAGGTTGTCGTGTTATTGAGGTTGTCGTGTTATTGAGGTTGTCGTGTTATCGAGGGTCGTGTCGAGGTGTCGTGCTCGAGTCGCGTTATATAGGTTGACTTCTCAAAACGACTTGTTATAGAGGTTCTGGGTTACGTTGTTAATTAGAAAAAAAACCTTATTGAGGTTGTTTGGATAATAATACAGATTAATTTAATGTTAATTATATTAATTTTTGATGATTTATGGCAATCTCAAGGGGATTTGAAAATTGCACTTGTGGGGGGAGGGTCGTGTTATTCGTGTTATTGAGGTTGTCGTGTTATTGAGGTTGTCGTGTTATTGAGGTTGTCGTGTTATCGAGGGTCGTGTCGAGGTGTCGTGCTCGAGTCGCGTTATAGAGGCTGACTTCTCAAAACGACTTGTTATAGAGGTTCTGGGTTACGTTGTTAATTAGAAAAAAAACCTTATTGAGGTTGTTTAGATAATAATAGAGTTTAATTTAATGTTAATTTTATAAATTTTTGATGTTTTATGGCAATCTCAAGGGGATTTGAAAATTGCACTTGTGGGGTGTGGGTCGTGTTATTCGTGTTATTGAGGTTGTCGTGTTATTGAGGTTGTCGTGTTATCGAGGGTCGTGTCGAGGTGTCGTGCTCGAGTCGCGTTATAGAGGTTGACTTCTCAAAACGACTTGTTATAGAGGTTCTGGGTTACGTTGTTAATTAGAAAAAAATCCTTATTGAGGTTGTTTGGATAATAATAGAGATTCATTTAATGTTAATTATATTAATTTTGATGTTTTATGGCAATCTCAAGGGGATTTGAAAATTGCACTTGTGGGGGGAGGGTCGTGTTATTCGTGTTATTGAGGTTGTCGTGTTATTGAGGTTGTCGTGTTATCGAGGGTCGTGTCGAGGTGTCGTGCTCGAGTCGCGTTATAGAGGTTGACTTCTCAAAACGACTTGTTATAGAGGTTCTGGGTTACGTTGTTAATTAGAAAAAAAAACCTTATTGAGGTTGTTTGGATAATAATAGAGATTAATTTAATGTTAATTATATTAATTTTGATGTTTTATGGCAATCTCAAGGGGATTTGAAAATTGCACTTGTGGGGGGAGGGTCGTGTTATTCGTGTTATTGAGGTTGTCGTGTTATTGAGGTTGTCGTGTTATTGAGGTTGTCGTGTTATCGAGGGTCGTGTCGAGGTGTCGTGCTCGAGTCGCGTTATAGAGGTTGACTTCTCAAAACGACTTGTTATAGAGGTTCTGGGTTACGTTGTTAATTAGAAAAAAAACCTTATTGAGGTTGTTTGGATAATAATAGAGATTAATTTAATGTTAATTATATTAATTTTGATGTTTTATGGCAATCTCAAGGGGATTTGAAAATTGCACTTGTGGGGGGAGGGTCGTGTTATTCGTGTTATTGAGGTTGTCGTGTTATTGAGGTTGTCGTGTTATTGAGGTTGTCGTGTTATCGAGGGTCGTGTCGAGGTGTCGTGCTCGAGTCGTGTTATAGAGGTTGACTTCTCAAAACGACTTGTTATAGAGGTTCTGGGTTACGTTGTTAATTAGAAAAAAAACCTTATTGAGGTTGTTTGGATAATAATAGAGTTTAATTTAATGTTAATTTTATTAATTTTTGATGTTTTATGGCAAGCTCAAAGGGATTTGAAAATTGCACTTGTAAGGGGAGGGTCGTGTTATTCGTGTTATTGAGGTTGTCGTGTTATTGAGGTTGTCGTGTTATCGAGGGTCGTGTCGAGGTGTCGTGCTCGAGTCGCGTTATAGAGGTTGACTTCTCAAAACGACTTGTTATAGAGGTTCTGGGTTACGTTGTTAATTAGAAAAAAAACCTTATTGAGGTTGTTTGGATAATAATAGAGATTAATTTAATGTTAATTATATTAATTTTGATGTTTTATGGCAATCTCAAGGGGATTTGAAAATTGCACTTGTGGGGGGAGGGTCGTGTTATTCGTGTTATTGAGGTTGTCGTGTTATTGAGGTTGTCGTGTTATTGAGGTTGTCGTGTTATCGAGGGTCGTGTCGAGGTGTCGTGCTCGAGTCGCGTTATAGAGGTCGACTTCTCAAAACGCCTTGTATAGAGGTTCTGGGTTACGTTGTTAATTAGAAAAAAAACCTTATTGAGGTTGTTTGGATAATAATAGAGATTAAAATTGCACTTGTGGGGGGAGGGTCGTGTTATTCGTGTTATTGAGGTTGTCGTGTTATTGAGGTTGTCGTGTTATTGAGGTTGTCGTGTTATTGAGGTTGTCGTGTTATTGAGGTTGTCGTGTTATTGAGGTTGTCGTGTTATTGAGGTTGTCGTGTTATTGAGGTTGTCGTGTTATCGAGGGTCGTGTCGAGGTGTCGTGCTCGAGTCGCGTTATAGAGGTTGACTTCTCAAAACGACTTGTTATAGAGGTTCTGGGTTACGTTGTTAATTAGAAAAAAAACCTTATTGAGGTTGTTTGGATAATAATACAGATTAATTTAATGTTAATTATATTAATTTTTGATGATTTATGGCAATCTCAAGGGGATTTGAAAATTGCACTTGTGGGGGGAGGGTCGTGTTATTCGTGTTATTGAGGTTGTCGTGTTATTGAGGTTGTCGTGTTATTGAGGTTGTCGTGTTATTGAGGTTGTCGTGTTATTGAGGTTGTCGTGTTATCGAGGGTCGTGTCGAGGTGTCGTGCTCGAGTCGCGTTATAGAGGCTGACTTCTCAAAACGACTTGTTATAGAGGTTCTGGGTTACGTTGTTAATTAGAAAAAAAACCTTATTGAGGTTGTTTAGATAATATTAGAGTTTAATTTAATGTTAATTTTATAAATTTTTGATGTTTTATGGCAATCTCAAGGGGATTTGAAAATTGCACTTGTGGGGTGAGGGTCGTGTTATTCGTGTTATTGAGGTTGTCGTGTTATTGAGGTTGTCGTGTTATCGAGGGTCGTGTCGAGGTGTCGTGCTCGAGTCGCGTTATAGAGGTTGACTTCTCAAAACGACTTGTTATAGAGGTTCTGGGTTACGTTGTTAATTAGAAAAAAAACCTTATTGAGGTTGTTTGGATAATAATAGAGATTAATTTAATGTTAATTATATTAATTTTTGATGTTTTATGGCAATCTCAAGGGGATTTGAAAATTGCACTTGTGGGGGGAGGGTCGTGTTATTCGTGTTATTGAGGTTGTCGTGTTATTGAGGTTGTCGTGTTATTGAGGTTGTCGTGTTATTGAGGTTGTCGTGTTATTGAGGTTGTCGTGTTATCGAGGGTCGTGTCGAGGTGTCGTGCTCGAGTCGCGTTATAGAGGTCGACTTCTCAAAACGCCTTGTATAGAGGTTCTGGGTTACGTTGTTAATTAGAAAAAAAAACCTTATTGAGGTTGTTTGGATAATAATAGAGATTAAAATTGCACTTGTGGGGGGAGGGTCGTGTTATTCGTGTTATTGAGGTTGTCGTGTTATTGAGGTTGTCGTGTTATTGAGGTTGTCGTGTTATTGAGGTTGTCGTGTTATTGAGGTTGTCGTGTTATTGAGGTTGTCGTGTTATTGAGGTTGTCGTGTTATTGAGGTTGTCGTGTTATTGAGGTTGTCGTGTTATTGAGGTTGTCGTGTTATCGAGGGTCGTGTCGAGGTGTCGTGCTCGAGTCGCGTTATATAGGTTGACTTCTCAAAACGACTTGTTATAGAGGTTCTGGGTTACGTTGTTAATTAGAAAAAAAACCTTATTGAGGTTGTTTGGATAATAATACAGATTAATTTAATGTTAATTATATTAATTTTTGATGATTTATGGCAATCTCAAGGGGATTTGAAAATTGCACTTGTGGGGGGAGGGTCGTGTTATTCGTGTTATTGAGGTTGTCGTGTTATTGAGGTTGTCGTGTTATTGAGGTTGTCGTGTTATCGAGGGTCGTGTCGAGGTGTCGTGCTCGAGTCGCGTTATAGAGGCTGACTTCTCAAAACGACTTGTTATAGAGGTTCTGGGTTACGTTGTTAATTAGAAAAAAAACCTTATTGAGGTTGTTTAGATAATAATAGAGTTTAATTTAATGTTAATTTTATAAATTTTTGATGTTTTATGGCAATCTCAAGGGGATTTGAAAATTGCACTTGTGGGGTGAGGGTCGTGTTATTCGTGTTATTGAGGTTGTCGTGTTATTGAGGTTGTCGTGTTATCGAGGGTCGTGTCGAGGTGTCGTGCTCGAGTCGCGTTATAGAGGTTGACTTCTCAAAACGACTTGTTATAGAGGTTCTGGGTTACGTTGTTAATTAGAAAAAAATCCTTATTGAGGTTGTTTGGATAATAATAGAGATTCATTTAATGTTAATTATATTAATTTTGATGTTTTATGGCAATCTCAAGGGGATTTGAAAATTGCACTTGTGGGGGGAGGGTCGTGTTATTCGTGTTATTGAGGTTGTCGTGTTATTGAGGTTGTCGTGTTATCGAGGGTCGTGTCGAGGTGTCGTGCTCGAGTCGCGTTATAGAGGTTGACTTCTCAAAACGACTTGTTATAGAGGTTCTGGGTTACGTTGTTAATTAGAAAAAAAACCTTATTGAGGTTGTTTGGATAATAATAGAGATTAATTTAATGTTAATTATATTAATTTTGATGTTTTATGGCAATCTCAAGGGGATTTGAAAATTGCACTTGTGGGGGGAGGGTCGTGTTATTCGTGTTATTGAGGTTGTCGTGTTATTGAGGTTGTCGTGTTATTGAGGTTGTCGTGTTATTGAGGTTGTCGTGTTATCGAGGGTCGTGTCGAGGTGTCGTGCTCGAGTCGCGTTATAGAGGTTGACTTCTCAAAACGACTTGTTATAGAGGTTCTGGGTTACGTTGTTAATTAGAAAAAAAACCTTATTGAGGTTGTTTGGATAATAATAGAGATTAATTTAATGTTAATTATATTAATTTTGATGTTTTATGGCAATCTCAAGGGGATTTGAAAATTGCACTTGTGGGGGAAGGGTCGTGTTATTCGTGTTATTGAGGTTGTCGTGTTATTGAGGTTGTCGTGTTATTGAGGTTGTCGTGTTGTCGTGTTATTGAGGTTGTCGTGTTATTGAGGTTGTCGTGTTATCGAGGGTCGTGTCGAGGTGTCGTGCTCGAGTCGCGTTATAGAGGTTGACTTCTCAAAACGACTTGTTATAGAGGTTCTGGGTTACGTTGTTAATTAGAAAAAAAAACCTTATTGAGGTTGTTTGGATAATAATAGAGATTAATTTAATGTTAATTATATTAATTTTTGATGTTTTATGGCAATCTCAAGGGGATTCGAAAATTGCACTTGTGGGGGGAGGTTCGTGTTATTCGTGTTATTGAGGTTGTCGTGTTATTGAGGTTGTCGTGTTATCGAGGGTCGTGTCGAGGTGTCGTGCTCGAGTCGCGTTATAGAGGTTGACTTCTCAAAACGACTTGTTATAGAGGTTCTGGGTTACGTTGTTAATTGGAAAAAAAAACCTGTACTACTTACTTTTATTAGCCGCTGTCCTACTACTATACCCATTATCTATTAACTCATCATGATTCATGATTATCTATTTTTTCAATATTCAATACATATTTATTACTTTACGCTCGCTTCAATGATAGAGCCACGCGATGCCTAGTTATTTTATTCATGTAGGTAGGGAAATATATAAATTTCAGGTTTTATGTATGTTCAATACTACCTGGTGTCCTGTTTATACTTATAATTCACTCTTTGCTGATTTAAGGTGACTAATTTTTGTTTATAGACTCCACCGCCGGTTAATGGTTCTACTTTTGACTACCTGATTCACTATTTGCAGTATTTCCTCTACTTCATATCCTCATTTCTTCAACTGGTTCTTTTCTGTGGACTTAGCGAAGAACTTAAACTAGCGGTAAACTTTATGCACATTATACTCTCCAGTATTATTATAGTATTAACATTAAAACGATAGCCAGCCTGTACGATAGTATAGTACACTTATATTGCGTAAGAAGATAAAAAATCGGGTACGGGGTACTTCGGAATTTTTCCTCACTTCAGAGGCCTCTGAAGTGGCGAAGCAGCTTTCCTGCTGCTTCGCAGCAGGAGGAAGCAGCATTGGACGTGGTCAGTACTTGGATGGGTGACCGTTCTGAACTAACTGACTTATTATCATTCTTCAAAAATATCCTTATTTTTAATACCTATATTTTATTTAATTACTTGAAGTTTGGCGGTATTTTTACAGATGTAAACAAACTTTGAGGTCATCAAAATTATCGCACTCATAAATAATTATATTCGCTTATAACTTTTAAACTAATTAATGGAATTTCATCGGTTTTTTTACTTTTCCTCACTACCAATAGTAGGAAAAGTATTGTTTATATTTGTTCCTCAATTTTGTCCGGTTCCATCGATATGCTATACGTCAAAAACCTATTTATACTTTTAGTATTATTAACCGTCAAAGTTTAAAAATGCAAAAATTTATAACTTCAAAATGGCGGCCAAAATCGAAATGAAATTTAGTGGGCTTGTTTGTCATACAGAGAGGTACATTTGAGCCAAATTTCAACTCGATCAGGACTATTTTCGATTTATTACGATTTTTTTTTAATTTTTGCTGACTCAGCAAACTGGGTTCAAGATGGCGGAAAAAGTTGATTTTCCGGGCGGCAAAACTACAGTTTAGGACTGATTTTTCTGCCAAGTTTCAACTCTCTAGGTTAAATACCTTGGACTCTACGATGATAACACACATACACACACACATACATATGTCATGCTGAAAACCACTCAAGAGGTCTTAAAAACACCTAAAACGGATAATTCCGTTGAAATCTCGAAAAAAAATGTATTTGGTGAAAACAATACTTTTCCTACTATTAGTAGTGAGGAAAAGTAAAAAGGTAAAGAAGAAGGTGAGTGAGCGCGGTTGTGTCTACTTATGCTTTACGTTAACACTTGTAACTATTAACTGGTGTACAGAGAAGCATTTTATAGCTACCTAGTTTAAAGGGGTCTAGTTAAAGGGAAGGCCACGTTAAAGCACCATTGAAATATTTCAAAGGCTCAAAATTTTAGTTTCCCTACTAAGGGAGCAAGACTCTACACCAGTGAGAGGACATTAAATGGAAATATTGTTATCCGAAATTATGGAATATTGTTATCCGAAAAACGGCGGCTTCCACATATTTTGGTGAAGACGAGGGGATATAGTTGTAGGAGTAAGATATGAAAAATGGAGAATTTGAGATAAATGGTCTGAAAGGCCATTATGATCAACAGACACCCTGTAACAGGGCTCGAGACAACTAGACAGTAGAATATAATCAAGCCCTGTACCCACTCGAGTCGAGACCAGTTGCTTCTTTGATAATAGAAGAGATCCAATAATAATAGACGCATACATACACGAAAAAAGTTATGGCCAGATTCGGTTGTCGGAATATATGGATCGAAAATTTTTGCAATTCTGATCAGTGTACAAACACATCACAGACTAATAAATTTGTATTTTATAATTAAATGAATTATATTAATAAGAGAAAATGCTTATAAAAAAAAAAAAAATGGAATAAGCTTAAGAAGCTTCCAAACGATTAACTGTTTGGTAGGAACTATCCTTATGTTTGCCATGTTTAGGCTGGGAAGGTTCGTAGAACTATACTATGGAGTGATTGGATCAGTCGTCCTGTTGGGTTCAAGAAGCAACTTATCATTATATTGATAAGAACTCAAAAGAATTACAACTTTACAGCACTTCGAATGATGGAAATACATTTCAAGATTTTCTCTCAGGTAATCACGCTATTATAATCAATACAGTCCTTAGACAATTATCTATATTATACCTAATAGCCGTTTAGTAGCACTTTGCTATACGTTATGTGTTTTATCAATTCCATTATTTATTTTTAAGGGCTTTGGTTTATCACATTTCTATTCATATAATTCTAGGGGTATTTATTTGGCTCCTCTTGCTTACCCACTTTTTCCCATGTCAATATTTCAATCCCTCAAGAACAGTCTTCCGTCTAAAAAATTACTTCAAGAAAAAATCCTTTATGAGTATGCATCATTTAAGGAAACTCTATCAAATTTGGCTGGTCTAGACTTTACCATGATTGAGATTTAGTGATCATCTAATTGGTAAGGGTACATGCTTTAAAAAACAGGTATAAGGCCGCCATCAGATTGAAAAATCCTTTCGTTGAACATGTTTATGTCATAAAAAGTAACTGCTTTCCAGTGGTTCTTGTCCAAATAGTTTATGAGATGTAGCAACCATAAAAATCTAAAGCAATAACCGCCATCTTGTATCAAAACGACAGATCGAAAAAATCATTCTTAGAGGAGGTCTACATAATTAAAGCAACCTCTGTTGCGAAATTCGCAATTTCCGTGATCAAATGAATACTAAGAAGTTAGGTAGAATTGGGCTATAAAAGTTGCACATATAAATGGCAGGTATCTTGAAAATGAGTGAGTACTAGTAATACAGTGCAAAAAGAACTCGCGTAGAATTGCTCTTATATGAGCCATATTTGTTTCTAATATTACCAGAAAACATTTTTTCGGAAAAAACTTACATATTCTTTATATACCTGAAAAGAGCATTAAAATTATCGCAGCATGGAAACATTTTTCGGGAAATATTCTTAATCTACCTCAAAAGAGCTTTGAAATTATAATTATAACATGCCTTATAAGCTTAAACTTATGAAAGTGCGTATTTCTGTTATCCAATTCTTCTTTTGAATTAATTTAAGGTGAATTTATCTCACGGGCAGACTAACAAGTCCACTATTTACAGGGTGTCCCAGCTAATATGGAACAGCGAAATATCTCCGGAACCATAATAGATAAAAAGATACGGTTTTCAGGGTTCGATAATGGCTATGAATGCGCTTTCAAAACAAATACTGAACATTTTCTGTGATCAGCAAAAGTGATTTTCCTGAATCCATTAGTTTAGCTGTAAAATGGACTTAGTTTCAATTTTAGCAGGTTCAGTGCTCTCCATATAAGGTAAACTAATGCTCGGAGCGAAAAATTTCCACAAGTAAAAAATTCTTGTTTTTAGCCATAGAATCCAAATCTAGTCTAAACATATTGCTTCCTATTCACTTTATTTTATTATGTAAACTGCTGTATACAATAATTGTAAACACCCTGTATACAATAATTGTAAAATTAATTACATTGTTATATAATAATAATTAAACGTTATGTTTGTGCTTAGTTGCTGAGATTGTCCTACTCGTACTACTCGGCTCTCAGGCAGATGGAGTCTAAATAATCAACTACGAAATTTCCTATTTATAACCTTGAAAAAAAAACTTTTTTCTTTAACTTTTCACTTATTTAAAACCTGTTGCATTTTTTAAATAAATAATGTTGGTTTTATTGTGTTAATTTTCTTATTTAAAGAAACATTTTTTTCTATTTTAGGCTATCTATATCTTTCAGGATTAAAATTATATACCTACATTAGAATGAATACGAACCTGGGTTTAGAGCTAAAACTATAATGAACTGACTTCAAGTTGGATCATATCCTAAAGCAATATTTATTGTTAGTGGCTAAAGACATCATCGGCAGAAGTCTACAAATCTTGATGAGATGTAAAATTAAATAAATAGGTACATTTAAAAATCCGGCCCAAAGGACCAAAACAATTGTAATAGAGAGAGAGAGAGAGATGCGTAATTGTAGTAAAGCCCGATTAATAAAATAATATTTAGATAAAATAAAAGTGGAAATTATATAGAAGTGAATATGATTTATGAATTAATTAAAAGACTATCACTAAAACATTATAGTAATAAAAATGGTACACCATTAGGAGGTAAATAAATAATAATGAGTCCAAAAAAGAGGAAGGTGGAAATTCGTTTAAGGTACCTTGTGTGGAGGAAGGTAGTGAACGTAGAATTGTATGTGTTTCAAGTGTTTTGCCAGGTATCTTCAGAACATCCGGAAGAGAGCAATCAGCAGGATGCCAAACCCACTGATACTGCAATCAGGATGTCACAGCGGTATCCCCAGAACCAGCTTCACTAGAACACTGCAATCCTTTAGCTAGATTCCTCTTTACTTCTTGGTGTTTGTTAAAAATATGTTTTCAATCCACCATCTTAAATCAAGATGGTGGCTATTTACATGGAAATTAATACATCACGAAATCTCCGGAAATTCAAAAAATTTGAAATTTGGAATTTACCTCTCTTTTGACACCTCTCATTCAGTTAAAGAGTTTTCCAAATGGCCATTTTGTTTCAAGATGGTGACCATATACTTATTTAATCAATGACCCCTTAGGAACACAATAATTATCGCCACTTCAGTGTTAAAAATAACACAATCCGAGAAAGAAGGCTCCTCAGAGAAGCACGGTAATCCAGCTCGTTCATTTATAATTCAAAATCTTGTTGATATTTAATCTTTTGACTTTGAAATGGACGAAAAAGGGAATAATTTATCTTTTACCTGAATGGTTCAATGGATGTAACAATCAACAATTTCTTCTTCCCTTGTATTATTTTATTCATTATAAAAAAATATAAATTGTTTGCAAATAGATTAACCACAAGTAAAATAAAAATCCCTCTTTTATTTTGTATTCTTATCTTTTGACAAATATAATTCTCTTAACTTTTTGTTCTCTTAAGCGGTAACAAACAAATCAAATAAAAAAAATATAATTGGTATTTTATCACTTAGTATGAGGTCAAAAGAAAAATATAAACAAAAAAATATCGAAACAAGGCATTGTTGAATAAATGATGAGGCAATCACGCAGCTTGAGGAGACTCCCCTCTCCTCTCTCACAATCCATTTAGAATTGATATCGATTTCCTCCTCTAGATTGCAGGACAAGTTCTATGTACAAAGCTCTCATGTTGATCGTTTGTTTTTTCTATTTTCCTAAAGCTTGCAATTTGATTGGTCTATAAATGATTGAGAGAGAGTTACTAATCAGTGATTCCCCCCCCCCTCCTCCCCTCTTATCTCAAGCCAATAGAAAACGAGGAGTGTTTTGAAAAAGTACGTATCCAAGGGTTACCAACTTAACATCAATTACCTCTTGACTTTTGTTATTTGGGGGAAAGAAGAAACACTAGAAAACCTAAATAAAGGTCGACATTTATTGCTCTTTTACTTTATTTTATTTTTTTCTTATTTGACTTGGCTTTCTCTTCACTCGATTGAATTCTAAACAAAGACCCATGCTGTGAAGTGAAGAAAAGCTATTTAGTTGACTCTTAGCTATTATTATTATATAAATATTTTATTTTATCTAAGTTCAGTCTTGTGTAACATTTTTGAATAAAAACAGCAGATCCTCTGACGTATCATAATTAAAAGGTAAATTAAATGCGATAAAATTTTACAATTTAATTTATTTGATTTAAATTGAAAATTATTTAGAAACATAGTTATATCAAGTTTGGCAAATCATCTATTAGGCCTGTCATATTATTTTATCTCGGATAGCGAAAGTATTCTACTTATCTTTGATAAAGGCATTAGGTTAGATAATATTGAAAAAGTTAAAATTAACAAAACCAAAACATGCAGCATTCCATGTTCCAATAAGTAAGCAAATATCAAGTTTTCCAACAGTGTTGCCTCGAACAGGCAACTCGGAGATAAATAAAAATAAACCAAGTCTATTATTTATTTTTTATTATTATTACAGGCATTTATTTTACTTGACTGGTTTGTGAGATATAAATTTTGTAATATTTTTTAAACCCACTTCCCAACTAAAAAAGCTGAAACTTTCACAGATTATGTATTTCCCATGACAATGCAAGTTAATCCAAGACGAAACTGGGAAATCTACGTAAAATATTGTTGGTTGATTTTCAAACCATATTTTAGCTTTTAAGTAAAAAAATCTACAACTGCAATTGTGATAAAAATTTCCAAAGCAGATTTTTTTTTTTTTTTTTTTTAAATATGATATTAAAATATGACTATTTTAATTTTAGTAGACAGTAAGAGAAGTCATGGATGAGATGTTCATAATCTTATTGATAACGATAATAGTAAACAACTTATTTGATACAACGAATGCGCAAACTTTGCAGAACATCAATGTCAGTAAGTACCTAATTCATTTAATTTACTAGAATTTATGTTATAAGTAATTAAAATAAAGTTAAAATACGTAATAAATCAAGATAAAGGACCTTAAATTTATATTGATAAATAAAAAATGATACAAAAGTAAATTTGTAAAATAATTCCCCACCTAAATTTGAATGTGTAGCTGATGTAGCTAGCAGCAATTGCCCTGATTGAATCGGTGCCATTTTAAACGTTGATTAAAATACTCTGTCAATTCCGTGTCCGACTGCTTAGAAATGCACATCTCTAAAAAGGTGGTGAGTGAATCTACGTCAAACGGCCTGTTATGCACAGTATTAGAGCTAGTGGTTGTCGTCAAATGGCCACACCTTTCTGGTCCGAACAACACATAAAAAAAAAATCAGAACTACATCACGCTCTGTGAATTTAGCTATTTTTAGGGTCCGTAGGCAAAACCAAGGACCCTTATATTATTCTGCGTGTGTCTGTCTGTCCGTCCGTCTGTCACCTGCTCTCTCGGCTGCACCTTTCGTCCGATCGCTTTGAAATTTGGCATATATGTGTAAAGTACCTATCCAAACATTTTAAAAATATAGCGACTTAAAAATTAAAAAAAAAGTAGGGTAAAGAAACTTAAGGGTTTTTTTTTTTTTTTTGGACACTGTGTAGGGTATCATAGGAAAGGGTACATCGAGCTGATTACAAAAATATATTATTTTTGGTTAAAAGCTTTGATAGCTCCGGAAACAATTTCACTATAACCTTGAAAATTGGAAATTTTCTACCTTTTATGGCATAGACAACTTTTGTAAAATGGTTTTCCAGTCGGTATAGTCATACGTGTATATGATAAGACTCCACGGAAAAAAGTGCGGAAAGTCACATTTTTATCAAAAATGAGATTAACATTTTTAGCATACAATTTTGTAGCTGAATGGGTAGAATTCAATGGTCTGAATATAATTTACAAATGTTTAAAGATGCCTCGTCTAAATTATTATTATTATTTGAGGTTCTGTCAATTTGGAATGGTGCTCAAACTTTAAAATATTTTTTGCCGAGTTTAGCTTAAATATGACAATCCACTTTTTCCGTGTCATCAGTATATGAAACTGTGTACTCTCACTACATAATAATCATCACTATACTTCTTTTAGATATAAGCACCTGGTAATAAAATATAAATCGAGCTCATTAGCCTTTGCCTCTGTTTTCGCCCATAACACTTGATAACGCATAGTTTGAAATCATTTTTGGCTAAAATATTAATATTTTCCACAGACACCGGTTAACAAAAGGCTGTAACTAATTCTTTATTGCCTCAGAAATCTTCCAAGTTTAAAAGATCACTAGGAACATGTAATTTCAAATTTGAATGTAGCAATATATTTTTTACATTATGTTTTAGTGGTAGTGAACGAAGAAGACAATATATTGGCAGCTAAATCTCTTCAGGTAGCCCTTAACTTTATCAAGAGGAATCCTAAGATGGGGATTAACGTTGATAAACTTGCATCAATAACCGTATCAGGAGATGATGCAAAGGCCATACTAGAGTCCTGTAAGTATAAAGGGCTGGGCACGAACTGGAAAACTTTTCTAACCATAAGGAAGGGTAAAAAAAGGGTCCACTAATCCCTGAGCACGAACTGGACAACTTTCAGCACCAGGCAGAGAGTGGCATGCGATAGCGTGTAAAGCCCCATTTATACGGTGATAGTTGACGCGATAGTTGCTGTCATGATAGCTACTATCGCGGCAACTACCACCGTGTAGACGACGTGATAGATTCTCAATTTTCAACACGCGGCGCGGTGCCTAGTTCACTATACTATTAGTTTCTATTGTTAAAGGCAGGGCCGGTCCTAGCTTCATAGCCGCCTGCGTGCGGGTGACGCTAGGCCGCCCCCCCCCCCCTTACCATATGTAATATTTGTTTGTTTATTTATTTATATTATATACATTATATTATTATTGATCTATTATCTATTATTATTCATATTATCCGACGTCATTTATCAAAACGTTAAATTATCTGAACTGGCTTCATGGGAAAAAATGAAAAGCCACCGCATAATTAATTATTAGAAAGAGCGTTTTTTGCTGTATAATTATATTTTTCACTATATACTATAGATAAATAAACAAATGAGGAGCTTAGTATCAAAGACGAACAAGAGCACATTTCAAAATTTTACAGGAGAGCCGAAAAACTGTAGCTCAAATCCTACAGGTGCTAGAGCAATGATTTTTTTTCTATAGATTAAATAGACTCAAAACTAGTTAGCAGTACTGAAAACGTGAATTTCTTTGATATTTTAGCTGATAAATGGAGTTAAAAAGTGGAGTTGTCCGCTTTTGAAACAAAAACATGGTTTTGTCAGTTTTTGAAGCAAAATGACGTTGAAAATAATGGCTAGAATAATAATATTGGAGAAATAATTTTTTTTCACGTTTTTCAGAGTTCTTAGGGGGTAGTGCCCCAAATTTAGAGCTAAAATTGATTTCTCGATTTCCCCCCGGGGTATCATTTTTCTAAACATGTATGACAAAATGGTTGGAGTAGGTATTCAGATGCTAAAGCCCGCAGTGCATCATAGGAACGTGTTAGTAAAATGCAGCCTCCTGATTGTCTGTTTCAGTTATGTCCACTTTTGAAGCAAAACGTGTGTTGACTTGTCCGTATTTGAAACTAAACGACAAATATTATTCCATTTTTACCCCTTTTCTGGTCGTTTTTGATGCAAAAGGATAGCAGAATCTGATGCAGCAGCCAAAAATCTATAAGAAACAATCAATAACTAAAATTCGGAAAAAATGTCGAATGTCCGTCTTTGATACTAGGCTCCTCAAATATGCTTTTTGTTTAAATGTGGTTGATTATTTTACATATTTTCTTTTTTACTTTCTCATGTACCTAGTATATAAAGAGAAAGTATTGTGATGACTTGAAAATTCGATTTTGATGAATTTACTCGTTTTGAGGTCCCTTGAGTCCAAAAAAGTGATTTTTAAAAAATGTCGTTTGTAGTCTGTGCAGACGCATGGAGCCTAAACTACTGGCGCGATTTTGATGAAATTTGGCATGTAGGTTTAGAAAAATCATACCCCGTGGTGAAATCGAGAATGCATTTTCGCTCTTAATTTAAAGGCGCTACCACCCAATAACTCTGAAAAAACGTGAAAAAAGATTTTTTTCTTATGGCGATTAAATTAAAATAGTAGACAGTGGGAAAAAATTATTGTTTATTATTTTGGCCCAATTATATAATATAATAATAAGCCTAAATTTTGTTTCTCGTATTACATAAGATATTTGACATTATACGTATAGCCATCATATTATACAATAATAATAAAAAAAAAATATATATATATATATATATATATATATATATATATATATATATATATATATATATATATATATATCAGCAATGTAATACCAACTCAAGAAGATCAGGTATAGGGCTTTATCAGAGACGAGCGTGCTCTCACACTGCCATTCTTGCTTGGCTGGCAAAACAAATCAGCAATGTAATACCGTGTTTTGCACACTGCAATAAGGTACACAATTTGTGTAGTGAGAGCTCCTATGTGTCACGCTTGCGTGCCACATCCCTTGGTGTCTCTCACTACACAAATTGTGTACCTTATTGCAGTGTGCAAAACACGGTATTACATTGCTGATTTGTTTTGCCAGCCAAGCAAGAATGGCGGTGTGAGAGCACGCTCGTCTCTGATAAAGCCCTATACCTGATCTTCTTGAGTTGGTATAGGTCCAGAGTTGGGTGGGCATCGTCGAGCCCCTGATGAGTCGGACGCGACGAAACGATGCAGGACATGGCGTAATGCCGAGCCAACATCTTTGTGACGTATTGTCTAGTGTTGGAACAGCTCCTATGTGTCACGCTCGCGTGCCACATCCCTTGGTGTCTCTCACTACACAAATTGTGTGTGTGTGTGTGTGTATATATATATATATATATATATATATATATATATATATATATATATATATATATATATATATATATATATATATATACAATATATATTAGGGTGTTTCATTTTTCCAAAGGTGGGATTTTCATATGACTTTGCTTACGCCCCGAGTCTAAGTGGTGTAAAAGATATATATGAAAAATTTCATGAAGATTGGATAATATTTAGAGGTTGCACACTTTGATCAGTTTTGTAATAGTAGGCAAAAAATACGGTTTTTCAATTTTAAATATTTTTATTGGGAAAACTAGAAATCAAATACTTAAAAAAAAATATATAACTAGAAGCTAAGATTAGTAGGTAATATTAAAGGTAAATATTATAATTAATTTTGAACGATGCAATATTTTCTTTTGGTCGCTTGGTGACGACTTTTCTGTGATGCTCGACTATCTCAACAAGAATTGTTTTTGATTTTCGTCCATGAGTGTTTCGTTGGACTTTTTTTATCAGATCAATTCCCCTTTCTGCAGTATCATTGACCACCTTAAGAGCATGTTCCAAGGAGCATGCTTCTTAGAGAATCGTAGTGGATCCCAAACAATTCAACGATTTTTTTTTGTTTTAGTAGTAACGAAATGGCTTAGGTCTTTTCCTTCAAAAACTAGGTTTTAAACAATCCTCTAATCGTTTCATTTCCTTTTTCTTTGGAGGTTTGGTTTCTAAATTTTTATTCTAATTTTCTTTATCTGCCTGAGTAATACGTTCATCAAAAATCCAATCCTGCATTTGTTTCTGATGGATACCAAATAGTTGCTTAGCAGCTGTGAGAGCACTTTATTTAAAGTCTGCATCTGGGAAAGAACTCAAAAGCTCCAGTATGTCCAAATCATTGTTTGAAGCCCATCGACTTGATAACTGACTCGAGCCAAAAGCTAACATATATGGTCAACCCGTTTCATTTCTTAAAATTCTGTAAAGCATTTTTCCGTATCTCCAGCCGTTTACAAATAAAATTAAATGGGAAACAAAATTGAAGAGACACTTTGAAAATCCTCCTCATTTGGTCTTACATTGGGATAGTAAACTCTTTCCTTTAGATATATGACTCGCCTATGGGAGTGTCAAAACATTGGAAGATAGAGTTTCAGTTCAAGTGACTGGCAATGATTGTGAGCATTTGCTTGGCTTACCTGTTGCCCTGAAAGAAAATAGTTATTCGGGAAGTAAACTGAGTTGAAGCTACTTGAAAATATCATTGGTATATGTTTAGATACTACAGCTTCTATTTCAGGACTAATTCAAGGAGCATGTACCTATACATATTGTTGTGGTTGGTTTGCCGTCACTCACCCATGAACTAACATCTAAAGGAGTGTTGTAGCATACCATATACTGGTCCTGATATCCAGATTTTTCGTAAGTTCCAAAGTCTGTGGGCTTCACTGGATAAGAAGTCATATAAGACAATGCTGGATGAAGAAATTACCATTCAACGCTTTCTAGAAGAATAACGAGTGAGAATGATAACTACATGCAAAATGTCCTAAAACAATTGAATATTCCTCAACAATAATTTAAAGGAATGAAACGGGTTGACCATTTTGCCAGCCTCATACATGTTCGCTTTTGGCACGAGTCAGTTGTAAGTCGATGGGCTCCAAAAAATTATTTGGATATGCTGGAGCTTTTGAGCTCTTACCCAGATGCAGACTTTAAGTAAAGTGCTGTCACAGTTGCTAAGAGACATACATATTTGGTATCCATCAGAAACAAATGCAGAATTGTTTTTTTGACGAACGTATTACTCAGGCAGATAAAGAAAATATGAATAAAAATTTAGAAACCAAACCTACAAAGAAAAAGGAAATGAAACGATTAGAGGATCATTTAAAACCTAGTATTTGAAGGAAAAGACCTAAGCCATTTCGTTACTACTAAAACAAAAAAAAATCGTTGAATTGTTTGGGATCCACTACGATTCTCTAAGAAGCATGCTCCTTGGTACATGCTCTTAAGGTGGTCAATGATACTGCAGAAAGGGGAATTGATCTGATAAAAAAGTCCAACGAAACACTCATGGACGAAAATCAAAAACAATTCTTGTTGAGATAGTCGAGCATCACAGAAAAATCGTCACCAAGCCAACAAAAGAAAATATTGCATCGTTCAAAATTAATTAATATAATATAATATTTACCTATAATATTACCTACTAATCTTAGCTTCTAGTCATATATTTTTTTTAAGTATTTGATTTCTAGTTTTCCCAATAAAAATATTTAAAATTGAAAAACCGTATTTTTTGCTTACTATTACAAAACTGATCAAAGTGTGCAACCTCTAAATATTATCCAATCTTTATGAAATTTTTCATATATATCTTTTACACCACTTAGACTCGGGGCGTAAGCAAAGTCTGCATGTTTTTCTAATTTTATTTTTTGCCTTACAAAATGAAACACCCTAATATATATATATATATATTTATATACATCCATTTATATATATATATATTTATATACATCCATTTTAACATACTAACACTATATTCATATTTATTTAATCATTTCAATTACAAATCATTAATTTTTAATTTATTTAAAAAATATTTTTTTCAAAAATAACATTTTATTTAAACGTTTTTAAATTTTTTGTCTATTTTTTTGGCCCTCTTACTATGCCTATATTTTGCCAAAATGTAGGCCTCCATGGGCTGTTGCGCCACAGAGTTAGTGTTTTTAGGATTAAAAATGTAAAACTTTTATATTTTCAGTTATAACAAAATCGGAGTAACAGTCGTTTCAGTAATAAAACTGAAGACAGTTTCGCTGACTATATTTTTTACTATCGAGTCATAAGAAAAGTGCGATAGTTATAAAATGCGAAAGACAGCAATCGAGCAAACAATCATGCTCGTCCCAAGGGGGCTGCTTCTAAAAAGTTGTCCAATTCGAGCTCGAGGATTAACCAGAGCAGGTAAAAGTTGTCCAATTCGAGCTCGAGGATTAACCAGAGCAGGTAAAAGTTGTCCAATTCGAGCCCGCCCGTATAAAGTCATTTTATGTGAATTTTAAGTTTTTATTTCTTGGCTAAATGTATTCTTGATCCTCTGGTTAAGAATTTACGACTATATATCATAGATATACTCGAGTTCTAGATTCTCGTTTAAAGGCTCGTTTCTAATCCTTTATAGAAAAGAATCAGGACATATTATTCATCATTCATTCTATTATTAAGAATAAAATACCCTGCGATTCGCAGTTTGGAGACTATTAATACATGCAAAATATCCTCTATTTTATTATTAGGCACGATAAATAACTATTTTTAAATCGAGATTGAATTTAATCTCACAATGATCTTTGTGAATATAACAGTACATTACGCGTCTAGTACGGAAAGTAGCATTTTGCATGCGAGTGTGGAGTTTGTACTTGAGCGACAGCGAGGGTAGTAAAACCACACGAGCAAAACAAAATGCAGTTTCACACGAGTTGCGTACCGTACTTTCTAATGGGCAAGTGAATATTTTCATGGTATAGTTTGAGTATTAGATGTGCTTTGAACCCTAATACAACCTTCATTCATAATATCAATTAATAACAACAATAAACCAAACATAGTTATTCTCTTGAAAAAGATGTGCCTTAATAATAATTGTTTTGAGGAGTGCTATGATTTTATTGAAGAGTGATCATTGTTTACTGGAATTAATATGTAGTTCTGAATTTCCTCTGGTAGACTATATATGCAATACAGCACTGCATTGATAGGGTAAAAGATAAAACGCCTTCTTTCCAAAAGCTTCTTTGCAGTCCACTAGGAAGTAAGTTGCTTCCCATGACACAAACATGTTCTATAAAAGAATTATTAATTTGAAAAAGGGGGGCATAATAATTTCGGACATTGCACAAGTAATCAGGAAAATCGTAAACGCTAGAAATTGTCTAAATGATGATTTAGACGTTCGCTAGAAAGGGATTTTCATATCCGGGATTTTATATATTAAAGATGGCAGATAATCTTATGTAACTTTATATTTTGTAATTCCTTTAAAACTATTTGAGCTAGATACCTTGAAATATGGTCTATAAACGAGTTAAATTTTACACAAATTCAAGATGACGTCAATATAAATATATATACTCTCAATCCTTAACCTTAATAATAAAATCCTTAACAATAAAACTCCATGAATATTAAAATCGAATGAGAACATGGTGTTAGGTGTATGAGGTAAATTTAAATACATAAAACAACACAATTCGATTAAAAAAAAATCGGTTCAAAACCAACTCAGGCAAACTTCCGGATACAGATATTGAAACTATGTACATTTGTACATTTAAATTACTTTTAAACATATTAAAAAAGTGTTCAACAGGTGGTTGTTTACCTTTTCTTTACCATCATGTATGCCAAAATTTATCACAATAGGCCCAGTAGTTTAGGCACCATTTTTAAAAAACCGCTAATATTTTGTTTCACGTGTTTTCAGGGTTTTTTTTAGGGGTAGCACCCCCAAATTTTGAGCTGAAATCTCATTTCTCGATTTCGCCTCGGGGTATGATTTTTCTGAATATGTAAGCCAATTTTCGTCAAAATCGGCCCAGTAATTTAGGCTCCAAGCATCTGCACAGACGACAGACAGACATTTTTTAAAAACCACTCTATTGGACTCAGAGGACCTCAAATCGTGACAATCCATCAAAATATCAAAATCGAATTTTTGTGCCATCACAATACTCTCTCTGTATGAGAATGTAGAAAGAAACAATGATTTAATACCCTTTAATTTTTCGGATTACCGGACTTCCCAGTTAAAAGTCGATCCTCCAATGGTAATTGGTTGTATTGACCGATATTTTGTGGTAATCAACACAAACTTAAATAAAGTCACACAGGTAGTTTAATCTAAACTAATCTATAATTTTCTGACGATCTTTTCTGCCTTTACACTATTTCAAAAGATAATTTTACCTAGATTAAGTAAAAGAAACAGGGGTAAATCTGCAATATTTGGCCCACTTATTTGTAATTGTCCGATTTACTTGCATTTTTTTTTTAAACTGTTTCTTTTTTACATTTTAAAAACGATTCCGGTTGTAGCATATCAATAACTATTTTATTTCAAAGATTTTATTTAGTTCTCTTTAAAGCCGTTTTAAAATTAAAAATTAATATATTTAAGGAGAGTTTAACGATGAAAGTTGATTTTTTAATAGAAATTTAATGTATTTGTACTTAGTGTGTCAGAACTACCATGATATGATGGATGAGAGCAAACCTCCACATATTCTGATTGATATGACCATTACCGGGGTACCTTCAGAGTCTGTGAAATCTTTCACTGCAGCACTAGCCCTTCCTACTGTGTCAACGTCTTTTGGACAACCTGGAGATCTCAGGTAGTATCAATACATTGGCAATATCATTTTACCATTTAGCCTCGGGTACGATACGAGCGTCAAGTACGAGCGTCGTGCTTGTTGCGGCGTACCGCTCAGACTAGAAATTAATTTTCTCTCACCACTCAGTCATTTCAGTTCAACTCTCGTCAAATAAACATGGCAAGGAACTGATGGAAAATAATACCCAGCCTATTATTTTCGTTCTTATCATAGCCAGCGCCGCTCACTGCTCTACCACTCTTAAGCTCTGCCGCCCACCGCTCAAATCCTACCCGAGTCCTTAGTAGTTAAGTCGTTAAATTAAGAATAATAAAAAGCATTGAGCATTGTTACCAAAAGTAACTTAGCTTTCAATAACTTATTGTACTTAGCTTTCAACCTCTAGTGGTCACCTGTCACCTTCAAAAGTAGTAAGATGAATATGAAGGATAATGATTCATTGTATGGGTTTGTAAATAAATTCTTCATGAAATATTCTTAATTTGAGCATTTGCTAGGTTTGATAAATAAAATTTGAGCCTTTCGTAGCGCAAGTACAAAAGCTACACTGTCCACAGTTGTATCCAATACGCATCATGATGCGGGTGAAAACGGAATTTGGGTCAGTATCAAATGTACATATTATGACCGCGACCTTTCTTAGATTTCCAACATAACTTTTGTATTTCAGTGTTGGCTCGCGTACACTGAACAAACTGAACACCATGTCACTCTAACAGTATTTGGCTGCTGCCTGCTACATTTATATGCATTACGCTATTTAAAATGAGTCAAGATGGTCGACTCATGGAGGTGCAAATTTATGATACCCCTATGTCTCACATTGAATTCGAATACCTATAATCACTGATTGGGGGGAGCGTTAAGAAACGCGATATAACATTTGTATTATTTTGATAAAGTAAAAAGATCGCGATCATTCTACGCGGATTTGATACTAGTGTGGACCCCAGCTAAGGCTACAGTCAGAGTCCATACAGATACCTATTCAGATTGAGATTCCGAAAACATCAGGCACGTGTTGTGTCGGCTTTTGGAAAGCAGGTGATGAATGTCTTTAGAGGAAGTATAGTGTGTGTTGATTACCACAGAAAGTTAATTAATTTTAAGTTTATGTAGAAAGGATTTGTGTACATGAAATCAATAAGTTGAGAAGTGACTAAGGGGCCTTTTGCAATGGTCTCAGTTATACCTTCAACACAATTTTTTTCTGCAATATGAAAGCACTTATCTAAAATATTCTAATGAGAGTGATACTTTAATTTGTTTTGTCCCATACTAAAAATTTACGAAACTCTTCAGCGATCAGCATTTCTTTAGCAATGCTCTATACAAATGAAATATAGGTGGCAAGCAAAAACAAAGAAGTAGTAGTTGTTCAAAACTATGAAAAAGGTTAAAAGAAACTACATTTCATGTGCGGCGAATCGCAATCAGAATCAGAAATAACTGCCACAATATTCCGGTAAAAAAAGTATTTGACGGTGAAACCTGCATACGCTTTAACACTGCTTAATTATTGCGGCTGCTTTCTGAATCTTAATATGGATCGGAATCAGCGTGTACTCTTGCCGCACTCTTTCCTGGCCTTGGCTTTCCCATGTACGTACATCTTATCACGAACTTTTTGTTTTGTGACCTGTAAACCCTATTTAATTTTCATCCATCTAAGTTTGTTTTTGCATCTAAAATTTGTATGTTAGTTAAGGAAGAAAGTAATGTAAGAGGAGACTTGTTTTCTCGTCAAGAAAATCTAATTTTTTAAAATGATTTCATGTTATTTTTCGACGTATTAATTATACATAGTAACTTGAAGTGCAAGCACACAGCAAAACTTAATATTTATATATTATATTGATAAAATAAATTGAAATTCAATTTTTAAGTTTTTGGTAGTTTTCATACTACGGAAAGTTAAATTTTAATTTAAATCAAATTATAATTATTATTAACTACGGGAAACAGACAGTGAAAAATACACTCCTGTGCCGGGATTTGAACCACGGGCCTCTATATTTCCAGTATAGCGCTCTTCCATCTAAGCTACGCAGGAGAATGATTTTTCACTACCGTAATCGATAAGTAGTCCCGAATCCAAGCTTTCAATATTCATATACATTTAGACAGTCAATATTTATGACATTAGAACTAAACCAGAATTAACGCTTATAATTATAAAGTACTCAATTAGTACCTGTACCTTGTACAATCAATTCGAAATTCAATTTTTAAGTTTTTGGTAGTTTTCATACTACGGAAAGTTAAATTTTAATTTAAATCAAATTATAATTATTATTAACTACGGGAAACAGACAGTGAAAAATACACTCCTGTGCCGGGATTTGAACCACGGGCCTCTATATTTCCAGTATAGCGCTCTTCCATCTAAGCTACGCAGGAGAATGATTTTTCACTACCGTAATCGATAACTAGTCCCGAATCCAAGCTTTCAATATTCATATACATTTAGACAGTCAATATTTATGACATTAGAACTAAACCAGAATTAACGCTTATAATTATAAAGTACTCAATTAGTACCTGTACCTTGTACAATCAATTCGAAATTCAATTTTTAAGTTTTTGGTAGTTTTCATACTACGGAAAGTTAAATTTTAATTTAAATCAAATTATAATTATTATTAACTACGGGAAACAGTCAGTGAAAAATACACTCCTGTGCCGGGATTTGAACCACGGGCCTCTATATATATTTTTTCACTGTTATATGTATTTTTCACTGTCTGTTTCCCGTAGTTAATAATTATTATAATTTGATTTAAATTAAAATAAATTGTATAATTCGTAAAATAAAATTAAAATCGCGTTATTAATCTCAGGATGGGACCAGTTAGCCGAGTGGTTGGATCATTCTCTAACACTTGCCTGAAACCAAGGTCATTATCTATATCCCTGGCGATAGTTCAAATCCTAGGGAGGTAAAATATGCTTCAACACTGATGATCATATCAAGTGAATGTGTGAAGTGACCGATACGGCTGACGGCTTAACCATGACCTTTTCTTTTGATATATTTAATATTGTATTTAACACATATTTAACATAGCGTTATATTATGGTTGAAATATATTTACAGGCACCTTAATGATCCATTAACATTAACAAGTAATCCAAAATTATCAAAGGTACAAATTAAAAATAATTATTCTTTAACTGATATTTACAGACAGTGGCAGAATTTGGATGTAGATCAGTTGCAGTATTTGATTCAGATCAACCCACCCACTGATATTATACCTGAGATAATTAGATCAGTTGTACAGCAGCAGAATATCAGCAATGCTGGCATTGTCTTTGACAACACGTTTGGTAAATATAGCGAACTATTATATATCTATTTCAAAAAATATTATTAGGCCAGTGAATTTATACAACCAAACTTGCAAAAGGTCATGCAGTTCTAATTTTCTATATGTTGTTAGGACCTACGCCAATAGTAAGAAACAAAATTTGCAGATTTGAAAGACCTATACAAGCTGCGTAATACCCCAAACACGGAAACATTTTAGCGGAATATCTCCTAAAGTTTGCGTCTGACAAAAAAAGTTAAATATATTATTTATTAAAGTGATTAAATTTTCTATAATTTCACCACTTGCTCCGTACATCAAGTAATTTTTGAGAAATGCTTTAAAAAAGTTGGGCTTGTTTTCCAAAAATTGAAAATTTTAGTCAAGTATTTTATCAAATATAAAAAAAAGTACTCATCTAACTAGAGCAGAACTAGATAATTCATTAAAGCGAGCTTCTTACATTTAACAAAATATGCACTCCTGTGTGTCAGTATTGTTTACGCGTGTGACGATAACTTAAGTAAAAATCGACCGATAGGGGAAAAAAGACAATAATAGGTCGTTAAATCAAAACATAAAATCATCTTCTCCAATCTCTCCATCTTCAAAAATATAACATAGAAAGGCACGCTATCGCTATACGGAGCGAGGAATGTAGCTTACTTCATGCTAGAATTAGATAATATTTATGTAATTATACTACTATATTTTAAAGAAAAACTATTAATGAATGTAATTTGTCAATAGCTTTGCGAATTTTCATTCGATTAACATTTTTTTTTTCTTCTATTTCACTTATCTTTGATGATTGTTATAAACAGATATAAACAGCTAACTATTCCCGTGCATCATTCTTTACATTAAAAAAAGTGGAAAACTGCAAAGTCAGTTCTGTAGAATGCTATCCAGTAGAAAAACCTGGTTAGTCTCATCTTTCAAGTCAAATTTCCCTTATCAAAAACATATTATAATATGAAATATTTCTGGAAAATTGGAAGGATATACCCCGAAAAAGCAGTGCGATGTAAACGCAAAATGTTAAAGAAAGAGGAGGAGAGTGTAGTGCTAGATTCTCAATCTCTTTCCAACACTCCAACTACTGCATAGTTTAGTCTGCCTTTCTCTTTCCTACACACTAGACTCGTTTGTTTACAAAACGTTTATAATTACTTAGAAAAAAAAAATATTAGGAAAATAAAGAAGGGAAATAAAGAAGGGAAAAAAAGCTTATTTATGGATTTCTTATTAGATGTTTGGACTGCTAGAGAAGTAGTTCAAATTAGAATTATAAATTATGTTTGAACAAGTAAATGATTTGTTTATTCAGAGTTTTCAAAAGATTCCAGGGAAGCTAATGATATTTGGTTTCTCTTCAAAAGGATGATAATATTGCCAAATTATTTCTAATTTTAATGCTTTAGCTTGCTTCTATAGCCACTTTAGAATATTTTAAAGCTTATTTATCACACAAAAAAATAAAATAAATAAATGATTATAATAAGATCCGTTTTAACATTTTAGTGAAGGTAATTTTAGATCGATTTTAATGGAGGAGAGGGATATTGATTTTCTCTTTGTTCCAGAAAAAAAAAAAATAAAATAAAATAAAAAAATATAATATATTGTGCAGAGATTATCTAAATATTTTTTAGATTGTACTTCCCTGTTTTTTTTTTAAGACTAAATTACTATTAAGACAAAGGGATGTTTAGTTCAATGCCACATGTACATTGCGGGACAAAGGAATATCATACTTCAGTTTCTACAAGGGGAGTAACAGTCTAAAGCCTAGTTTACACTTAGTAGAGAAATGGGTCGAGTGTACTAGCTTATTTTTAGCACAGGGACGGGCGAGTAGAATAGCGTGCTGTTTTTTGGTAGAGTGACTCCAAAGTCATTCACACGTGTTGGGATAGCCTATAGGTAGAGTAAGGTACGTCCCAGCTACACAAGAAGATTGGAAGAGCATCACTACAGGTTTTCAAGAATTATGGAATTTTCCGCTATGTTGTGGTGCTATCGATGGAAAACATATTTTGATAAATGCCCTCATAATTGTGGTAGTGAATATTTCAACTACAAGGGTTCTAACAGTTTAGTTCTGATGGCGGTAGTTGATCATAATTACTGTTTTACTTTTAAAAATTTGTAATGAAAAGAGTTAAACAAAATGTGTGATATACAGAGAGGAGGGGACGCGGACATAGGGTGGGGGTCTACTAGCCCGTCCGCGGTCGAGCTATACTCTACCGCCGCACTAGCTTATTTACTCGACCAACTTTTATCCACTATCCTCGACCGTTTACTATCCGTATCGTTCACATTAGCCTAGTAGCTTGGTACTGTGCTACTCGACCGTTTACTCTACCAATGTAAACTAGGCTTTAAGCCTAGTTAACCATCTAAAGAAGGGCCGTGTATAGTTATTTATGTATAAAGGTAAAACAGTAAAGCCTAGTTTACATTGGTAGAGTAAACGGTCGAGTAGCACTCTACCAAGCCACTAGCCTAATGTGAACGATACGGATAGTAAACGGTAGAGGATAGTGGATAAAAGTTGGTATAGTAAACAAGCGAGTGCGGTGGTATAGGTATATTAATGGGACGGGGGATAGAGACAGATGAGATGGAGTATGGAGTACTTATATGTATCATTTTGTACAATATATAAATTAATAATCCGAAAATTCTATTGCATTTTATTTGGAATCAGTGGATGTTTCCTATTATGTATCATGTATAGACCAAGCGATTTAATGAGATGCCTTAATAGTTTCCTTTCCAAAGCCTTCATAGAAAAGAATCAGGACTATATTTTACACCATTCATTCCATTATTAAGAATACCTTCCGAATCACAGTTTGTAGAGACACGATAAATAACTTTTGAATCGAGATAGAATTTAATCTTACAATGTTCTTAATTGTGCTTGATAAACTAAATATTCTTAATCAAGCCTCAAAAACTTTCTTATAATTTGTGTTAAAAAAAGTTAATTTAATCCTATCTATGTTATGACCGCGCCTGATGCTGTTTAAATTTATTAAAAGAAGCGCCAAGTGCTCTCCTAAACGTGATACCGAGGCCACTCTTGGTAAAGAAGATGCTCTTTGCAACTCCACTACACAATTTGAAGATGAAATATTAGCAATTACGTAAAACAATTAATTACATCATTTGTGTTCTAGTGGTTGATCACAAGTACAAATCTCTACTACTGAACGTACCAACTCGTCACATGATGATAGAGGTACAGGATGCTAAGAGTGCAGCTCACTACCTCACTAGGTTCAGAGATTTGGACCTAGTCAACTTCTTTATACTGGGCAGACTGTCCACCATCAGGACAGTACTGGACGTGGCCAATTCTAACAAACTGTTTGGTAGGAAGTACGCGTGGCATGCCATCACTCAGGTACTAAACTAATTAATTTTACTCATGGTAATTCTGGTTCTGACTCTTTTTACAGCAAGAGGTTGCTTGCTGCACATGGTTCATAAGCAGTGTTAACATTATATTATATTCTCCTGTTATTTTTATCTTAAAAAATAATTTAATCCTGTTTTTATTTCAACTATACGATTGGTTGTTCTCTCTCTATGTTAAGAGTCGATATTCGGCAAAATCGACGACCCTTATAATTTCCTGGGGATCATTAACACACCGTACTCCAGCGCCGGGACTCGAATAAAAATTATAAATTTAATTATAAGCGATAATTCTCGGTCTAGTTCTATTGTCGTAAATGTTAAATCTCTACATTGCCAACTGGAGCATAGGACATTCTGCCCTCCTCATTGAACAGATTTGCAATGTTGCATGACGACATCCGGTTTTCAACCTTATAGATAAATCTCCCAAGTGTGTATAAAATATTGAAATTGTAAAACACAGAGATGGAAGAGTATAAAACAAAATAAGAATTTGTAAAAATAAGTAATATTCTATACAGACGGAAATATAGAAATACAAAAGAAATTACGTTTTCACGAAACATAATAAATTCTCTTTTCTATTGTCACTGTAACCACTACATTCTCAAATTAATTTGAGAATGAAATAAGTCCTTCTGCCTCAAGATTGCTCAGACCTGTTGCTAGGGTGCAGCAACAACCAAACCACACCATGTTTATTTCATAAAAATATAAGTATACCTAATCAAATCTCGTTCTTCGGAGTGATAAGAATGCTTCCGTTTAGAAGCAGTGAAGCAAAAAATTATGAATATAAGTATGTACGAGTATAAAACAGATTCTATGTAAGTCATAATAATTAAAAATTACATAATTATGTGGAGTAAAAAATCCCTAATAAAATCAGATAAAGCTCGAAAATTGTATTTTTTTTAAAATTACAGACGTGAGATAAAATTCTTAACAGCGAAAACTACAGTTCCATTTACGTCGTTATAAATCTTAAAAGATGCATATGTATATATATATATATATATATATATTTTTTTCAATCGTCAACAAAAAATTAAATACTAAAAAAATCCATGTAAAAATAATAGAGAATGCATTTCTAAGACTAAAAAAAAAAAAAAAAAAAAAACAGAGAAAAAAAGAGAAGAATAATGACATAAAGACAAAGAAGGACCTCTAAACCTCTGCAGCTCATGAATATACAATGAGACAACGATACGATTGTTTAAAAAAAAGAATTTCCGTTGGACTCGTTGACAAGGAAAATTGTTTTATTTCAATAGTAATGGGCCATAAACACTGTCATCTCTGAGTACTGTCAACATATTTAAGATAATGATTGAGCATTGAGTCAGAGTGTCTTCAAAGTTATGTCGGATTCAGCGAATGAGTCAAAGGAAGGTGTGGTCAATAATCACAGGATGAGGCGGTCCATCGCAATCACCCATATTGTTTTATAATTTTGATTTTCATTAAAAAGCCGTAATTTAGAGGTCTCCTAGGCTTAAAATGTGGCTTATATCAATAAAGATCTGTTATTGGTCAAATTAATCATTCCCATTTAATCCGATCATCAGCGTTGTCAGCAACTTGGATGGTGGTGGCCACAGACCAGGGTTCAGTTCCCCAACCAAGCCCCCCTGCTCGGTGTTCACCAAGCACCACCATATAAATCGGTAGCTGCTTATGAAAAGTTGAGAATAACTGTTAATCAATAATTATGAATTGGTTCAAAAACAAAACATATTTGCACGCTGGGCCTCCATCACTTTTATTTAACACCCACACATGACGCATTTCAGTTAATAAAAATTACAAGATAAAAAGAACTTTTTATATACTACGTTTTTAAATTTTCTGTTGAATCATATGTAATGTTGATAATATAATTGTCATTGTTATAATATAATGTTAGTGAAAAAAAAAAATAGTTCCGAATTTATTTACTTCACAAAAATGACAACCATCTAGAGAGCTGATCTTAAACCTAAAACATCTTAAACTTAAAAGGACAAATCTTTGTACAACGGATATCGCCAACACCGAATCTAAACCGTGCCACTGATATGCCCCCGTGTAGGGGCAGTAAGAGAAGAAAAAGAAAAATGTGTATATACAAGTAAAGAAGTACAGATGCAGAAAAATTAAACCGATACCTAGGACACAAGTGTAAACAAACCTGGTTGTCACACGTCAATTAATTTATTTCTTTGTTTACTTTTCCTTTTTAGCTGTCATTCAATGATAATCTCAAAAAAAATCACAAATTTGAAGATTGTAAATATAGGACATGTCAAAACAAATAAAATAACTTGCGGATTTTTTTTTGAACATCTTTCCTTGCAGCAAAATTTGCTGAAAACGAATTAAATTCTGCTGAAAGATGGCTAAAATTATTAAAATATTGCATTGTCATCGTGTTCTGAGCTATTCTAAAAGTTTCAAATGTCTAGCTATTCGGGAAGTTAGTTAGAAATCAATTGCCAGATTTGTACTGGACAAACAAACAAGAATGCAAGCTAATAAAAACGTGGTAAAAAATATGTTCCTGTGCTTGGAATTACACATAACATAATCGAAAAGTTTAAAATATTTGTGTTGTTTACTTTCGGAGATACAGGTGCGTTAACGACAGACAGACAGACAAACGCGGATATTACAACGATCCTCGGAAGCTATGCAGTTATCCAGTGCCATTATTGTTTGGCTACCAACTCCAAATTTTTTAAATTTTACTGCGTTGTCTAAAAAGATTCTATTTGTAATGGTAGAATAATTTACAGTCGATAGCCACGAAAGGCTTCTACTTCTACCTTCTTCTTCCTTGGAGATTCTACTCCTATAGGTTGCAGTGTGTTTTACCTGTGCATAAATCTGCTCTGATTGCAGAATAAATTCACGCATCAGCTCTAAATTTAACAAACTAACTACTTCTGTGGCACAACAGCTCATGGAGGGCCTACATCTATTGAAACACCTAAGCACAAAGCAGTGCTTCAAAAGTAATGAATTTATTCTGCAATCAGAGTAGATTTAGAAACAGGTAACATAGCCTAGGCCAGCCAAAGAGCTTATACAACTATATATGTTAGATAAAACGGGGTTAGTGAGTCACTCCAACAGCTATATAAACCTCAAAATTGTCATATACAATTAGATAGTCTCCACTTAAATAAGTATATCCATTTATAAAGCCATGCTGGGTGAACACAGAACAGGAATTAAACTAAACAGATTTGCGCTCACCCATCCAAGATGTGACCACACCCGATACTGTATAAATTAATTTACAGGAGAGCCGTCTCCTCTCCTATACGAGCTGCCAAGCCTCATAAATTATTTAAATGAAATAAAGTAATTGTTGAATGTTTGTAGGACCAAGGACAGTTAAAGTGTGGATGTTCTAATGCCTCTGTGATGTACATGAAGCCAGAACCTGATCCTTCCACCAGAGAGAAACTTAATCTACTCAAGACAAGCTATAGCCTGACAGCAGAACCTGAGATTACAGCTGTCTTCTACTATGACGTTATCATAAGATCACTACTTGCTGTCAAGTAAATCCCGTCTCTAACTTATGATAAGTATAAATGGTTATAGGTTAGAGATTCTCCTCAGTTATCGGATTTTTTGTTAAAGTTTTAAATTATATTTAAGTAATTTTAACTCTTTTGCACACCTGAGCTAGATCGGAGGTCGTTAATGGCTAATATCAGCCACTGGTGGCAGGAATTGATAGGACTAAAGGATCATTATTGACCACGGTAATTTGAGACTTAGTGGTTGAAGTCCTAAAAAAGCCACTGTAAAAAGCCACTGAACGGAATGACCCTCGAAATCATATTCCTTTTATCATATTACTAATCAGGGATCATATTATTCAGATATATATATTATTCGGTATCATATTATTAATGCAGTGACAAATGATATGGTAAAATTCAGGTCTGAAAGGTTGCCTGTCGATGGGTCGTATCCCAGAGGGATAACACATGTTTTACACTGATATGCCCTGTAATGTGATCTGGATCTCGAATACTTTGGGTTTTTATTTTTGCACAATAAAATTGTCGGACATCTATAGACCTAAACTGAAATTTGGACGCTATTCAAGTCAAATAAAAATAAACTAATGAGGTCTGGGACAGAATAAAAGGACAAGGTCAGTAATGTACTTCTTAATTTGGCAAGCTTTACGGCTTTGCTTGTCTTATCCAGTTTGCAGAATATGATTGGAAAAGGAAAGAACCATAATTTAATACTGTATTGGGGTTTTAAGGGGATGTACTAAAAACTTAAAACGTTTTACTTCATCTTTGACAAGATTTTGCTATATTTCACTTCTCTCCGAGGCATTGACGGAAAACAAAACAGTAGTTACTATAAAAGGGACAAAATATAAAAGTAACCAAATACTTTTAAAAAATCTCGGGAAATTCAGAATTATAATGAACATGAAAAAAATGTGTATGAAAAGAATGAACTGACATCCTTTAATTCATACGGAAACCTAGTCTTATTTTACGATTCAAGCCGCTGATGCCTGTATGAACTATGTTAATTTAATGTTTGCTCTAAATTCCAAATATTTTTCAGAGGGATGATGGATAAAAGTGAGTGGCCTCAAAATTTCACATACACAACGTGCAAAGATTATAGCGCCGAGAGCGAACCTAGGAGGAAAAGTTTTAACCTTCGTAGAAATCTTAAATTGGTAACCCTCTAAACTATGTCTAACTTTTTAAAACCCACACAAAAGCCGGGTGTACATGATCGGGCAGGCCTGTTAGTTTAGACTGAACTAGCTTATCTGAAGGATACGCACCCTTCTGATGAGCCTTTTAGTCTAATTCGCAGGCCAATTCTAAGGCGACCTTAAGAATTGGTATATTCCGGCATGATTCACAATGAGACAGCTGACGCAAACTACTTACTTTGCCATATAATTCAAATAGAGGTAATATTTAAGCCAATTAAGAATTGCCTTCAGTCATAATTATAAGTCTTTTTTTAAAAATAAATAAAAAAAACAGCCATTTACATAGACAGTTCATGAAGGCAGTGTGTAAATATCCCAGTCTGCGTTTCAGTTGTGACTGTACGGTGGCAAGAATTTACACACTCTCATTAACTCTACCAGTGTGGTAGAGTTAATGAATATAGTAAGATAGTCAACTTCCCCATATTAAGTATAATATTTTCAAGATAAAAAGAACTTTTATATACTACATTTTTAAATTCTGCTGAAAGATGGCTAAAAGTATTGAAATAATGCATTGTCATCGTGTTCTGAGCTATGCTAAAAGTTTCAAATTTCTAGCTATTCGGGAAGTTAGTTAGAAATTGATTGCCAGATTTGTACCGGACAAACAAACAAACAAGAAAGCAAGCTAATAAAAACGTATTAATAGTAAAATATACAGTAGCGACCTGGAGATTGTCAGAGGAAAGAAAATAAACTCATTCCCGCCGAAATTACCTATATCAAATTTACCTCCCCAAACAGGATCCGAACCTGCTCTGAAACTTACAGCAAGCGGCAAAGACCTTTCGGCCATCATTAGATAGTTGGCACTTCTTTTGACTGTTACTCTCCTTTTAAAAACAGAAGAGTGATATTTCTTTGTCGCAAAGTACATTGGACTAAACATCCCATTGTCTCTATAGTTATTTAGACAAAGGAATGTGTAAAATAATTATATACTTTTATATTCTAAAAAAATAGGAGAGTAACAATCTAAAGAAGTACCAGGAAGATTGGGTAAAAAATCAGAAGAAGCATAAACCGCGTATAGGTGGGTCCATTGAGCGAACATCTACTTGATATTATGATCATCAATGTCTAACATGTCCTAACTCCGTGGAATTCGAACCATCGCCAGGAATATTGATAATAACCTTGTTTTTAAGCGAGAATTAGCGAGTGCCCTAACCACTCAGCTACGCCGCGCCGGTTCCTTTTAAGTCAAACTTTATTTCAGTCAAGAATTATTTTAAACATGCCTTGCATCTTGCTCAGTTAAATAAAATGATGACAATTTTTGTATGAACAGGAAGATACTTAATTGTGTAATTATTATTAAGCCTTAAGATGGTTTTCCACTTCTCAGTTGTTCACAACCATGCAAAACTCATTATTGGAAGGCAAATACCGGTTTTACTTTTTTTTTTAAAAAAAAAAATTTTCTCCTGCAGGTGATTCTCGATTCTCCAGCTAACATTCAAATGCATTTATTGTCACCAGGTGACAGAAGCCTACTCATACGCACCAATAGCAATAGAGACGAACGGAAAAAGTCATCAGGTATTCCAGATGAGAATAGAGAGAGTCACCATTCACCAGGGTCAGGCCGTGAGCGCAGAGACAGTAGGAACATGGAGAGCAGGTCTGGAAACGCAGCTTAGTGTCAAGGATTCATCTGCTCTAGCCAACCTGTCAGCCGTTACCATATACAGAGTGGTCACCGTAGCGGTAATATACATCTTATAGTATCGGATATGAGTCACCGGTAATACAACGCTAACATATGCGCCACATAGTAGGTCCGGGTTAGATTAGGGTGAAGAGGTTAGCGTATTGAAACACTATTAAGAATTAGGGGGCCTCAAAACTTAATACATATATTTTAATAATTCAAAATCGAATTTTCGCGCTATCGTAATTTCTCTATAATATATATACTATATAATATATATATATATATATATATATATATATATATATATATATATATATATATATATATATATATATATATATATATATATATTACGTGTATGAGAAAGTAAAAACTATAAGAACAACACGCGCTTGGTGATTACTTCGGTGATATGTGGGTACCTACTCAAGTGAAGTGGCGTCTGCCAATTTTACGTTAGAGTGACACGACAACCCCTTGACATCCACTACATATAGTTGTAAAAGCAGGGGGCCGGGTTGGATTCCCGAGTGCAGCTAGTGGACCCACGCTCGGTGTTGGCCCATGATATCGCGATATATATGGGTAGTTGGGGTAGGGTTGGATAAGTAATGTAGCGTCAATCAGGTTGCAGAATGTCAATTAGACGATTTATACAGTTAATGAAGCGAAATGTTGACCCTTGAAATCAACTACACATAGCTGTATGAGCTGGCCAAGTTGTCCACAGGCAGTTACATAATTGGTTATACAATTTTTGTTCAAACCAAAATGGAATCCTCTGCGAGATCGTGAGGGCATGCTCAATGGCAGTGGCGGCGCGTCATTAAGGGCAGGTGGGGCTAAGCTCCACCAACTTATTTAAATAAATGAAAAACTATTTAGTTGTCAATACAAATAAATTGATATATAGTTTTAGTGTTTATAAAGTACAATCCTATGTAGAACCAGATTGTTTAAAATAAGCAGTAAAAAAACATAGCGTGATCTCGCCGGGGCGGGAGGCCTACCTAGGTAATTCGTCCAAATTCGTGAGCGAATTAAAATACCGACTACTCTTTATTTCTTTTATTTTTATACAAATTTAATTTATATTAAAGTAGACAATTTTTTAAAAAAATATTTATGAATTATTTATCAAAATAATTCTTATTTATGTTTCTTATAGTAATCTGTTGTATATAGAAGCTGATTTTAAATGCAAACTGATGTTTATTAGACAACACTTAATACTTCTTTCAGTTTAATTTACGCAGTTTCGTAATATATATATATATATATATATATATATATATATATATATATATATATATATATATATATATATATATATTATCTATATATATATGAGATTTATGATCCATCCATCCATCTATGATATACTCAGTATATGTGGGTATAATATAGATATGTGCATATAAAATGAGAAGTAATAAATGGGGAAAACCGCAGGAAAGTAACCGCAGGTAATACCTAGTAATTTAAATAAAAGTTATTATGGTTTTACAAGTCAATTGCATTCTAAAGCTTTCTATATTCTTTAAAAAATGAAGGGACAAGTTTATTTTAATTGCTAATTACATACTTGTCTAATATAAAGACAGCAAGAAGTGGCAGTTGCAACTGATTTTCTTAATAAATACGCAATACATAATAACTAATAACATTCATCGAAATAAGTAAAAATATATGTGTCAAATTTCTATGTTTGGACTCATTTTGACTTAAACTTAAATTTAAAATTGTCTGCTAAGTGTGTGGCTCATAACTTCCTCGCGCCCTATCACGTAATTTACGAATGTTTCATTTTTTCCCTCCTTTATGCCTCCAAGCTTACCGAAGGTAGCGGAAGCATTGCGATCGGTCTTAAGAAGGACTTTTTTTGTCTCTGATTTCAAAAATTTCTGGACAAAAATCTTTTCAGACATCAGGGAAGATTTACAAGAACATAATATTAAAAGTCAACTATGGTGCTGTGGAGATTCTCAACAGATATAAATAAATAAGTCTGCTTCTTAATAAGAAAAATGTATTGCATCACTAAAATATATTCCTTGTTTGACTCATATATTTTAAATTTTCAGCAAAAGCCGTTCGTGTTTGAATCGGAGGAGAACGGAGTGAAGAAGTTTAAAGGTTACTGTATCGACCTGCTTGAGGAGATCAGGAAGATAATGAAGTTCGAGTACGAGATATACGTGGCTCCTGATAACAAGTTCGGTAACCTGGATGATAACGGACAGTGGAACGGCATGATAAAGGAGCTCATAGAGAAGGTATAACAAACAGTAATTGTTTTTAAAAAAAGTAAACTAAGAAAGTAAGTAATGCCCTTAATAAAAATACGACCAAAATGCTTTATAATGTAGATGGTATGCTGCATTATTGGCATTGGCATTGAAGAAACTTTACTTCTGGTTTTGCTTAATATTTTCAGTTACTCCCATCATCATCTGCTTCCATTCCTACCAGATTTGGTGTTTTGAAACTTACTTCTTTTCCACTCTTTATACCAAAATTCCTTCTTTCTTATTGCTTCTAAAGCGAGTGTTTTTGGCAGTCTCGAGTCTTCCATTTGCAGAAAAACAATATAAATGCAAATGCAGACTTATTAAATAATTATTGTCCTGAAGTTTTATTTGAACATGGGAGTTGTAATTTGACTTACTATAAAATAGTCTTTTATTTTTTTATCATGACTGGTCCCCAAGAGTAAGTAAAATATGTTTAAGGTTGAATAGTTAGGAAACACTGCATTAGGCCAGCACACGCAGGCGACGAAGAGTAGTTTTTATAAACCTCTGAAATACACGAGACCGGGGTAACAAAAACACAGAGCAGAGGGCCCTATCCAATTCTAACGGATAGGGCTAACACAGAGCTTTATTGTGAGCAGCCTATCTTCTTTATGCATTCCTCCTCGACGAGCAAGTAGGAATTGGCAGTGGTCTAGAGACCGGCAATGGCCAAACAGAAAAACGAAGACTGAGGTTAACGTTCTCCCAACCAAGGTCGAAAATCCGACATCTGGTGCTTATTTCTACCTGATGCCCTATTATTCTTGATCAGATACTTGGTTGTTGTGTTTTAGCGTGCTGAGATTGCCCTGGGATCGTTATCAGTGATGGCTGAGAGAGAAAACGTGGTAGATTTCACCGTACCATACTATGATCTTGTCGGTATCACCATTCTGATGAAGAAACAGAGAAACCCAACATCTTTGTTCAAGTTTCTCACTGTCCTGGAGAGTGATGTATGGCTCTGTATACTGGCAGCTTACTTCTTCACCAGGTATCTTCCTTAAATTTCACGCTCATTCAACATAATCCATCATTGCTTTCTATAGGGTGCGTTTGGAATCAGTAATCAGGTCAACCAGCCGATAAACCGGCAGTTTCATATGGTTAGTGTCATGGTGGCTTTAAATAATTGTAGTTGCCTAAGCTAAGGGTCCGATGGAAAGTAGCGGTCGGTCAGGTTATAACCTGATAACGTTAAGGTTAACTAACCGAACTAACCAAGGTCTGGGCTCAGTTAAAGCAGTCAGTTAAATTTATAACTTTGCATTTTTTATCACCCTTGAAGACACCTAGTTTAAAACTATATTACTTATTTAGTCGGATCCTCTTCAAACTTGCGGTGTCGCAGTAGACCAAAAAGTTTTCCACCCTCTCCTGTCCGTGGACAAGGTGCGGACACGTTGTAGGGACATACCTCTTTGAGCCAGGGAAGATCTGATGTTGTCCATCCAGGCTGACCTCTTTCTCCCTCTGGGCCTTTTCCCCTCAAACCTGGCTTCAAGGGCTTTTCGGGGAAGTCTTTCAGTGCTCATCCTATTCACGAGTCCAAACCATCGGAGTTGAGAGTTTTCAACTGTCAGCGTTGCGGG
The DNA here is from genome assembly GCA_951217055.1 of Gerris lacustris. Lineage (NCBI taxonomy): Eukaryota > Metazoa > Arthropoda > Insecta > Hemiptera > Gerridae > Gerris > Gerris lacustris. The sequence goes on along the minus strand of OX578280.1, from coordinate 40,818,207 downwards.
CTATATGCCCAACCCCAGTCTAATGTTTGAGTTCCTGACCCTTAATTTAAACTAAATTAAAATGGTTAAATATGTAAAAACTGTAGTATGTTGTGAAATCAATTTGGTAAATGTTTGATATTAACCTGTTTAGCATTAATTAGTTACGTCTAAAAATCTAGACAACCGTAGTAAAATAAATTAAATAAGTGCGGAAAAATGACAAAAAAAGGAGAAAAATTGAACATCAAATTAAGCAACTGTTTCTCTCCCAACAGACACGAAGATATTGTTACTTTGAAGACTTTTAATAGAAGACTAGACCTACGCATTGTTACCTGCTTGTTAGACACAACCAACTACCTACATGCATAGACTATATGTAACATTAAATTGACAAGCTCGTGATCTCTCAAATTACTTATTAAACAAATAATACTATCTCAAGTTAACTAATTACGCTGATATAGAATATTACCAGGCAACCAGCAAACAATAACAAAATTGACTACAATCAGCTACTTCCTTGGTACTATACCTTCTTAATTTATTTCCATCTTTATCTTAGTTACAAGTCAGATTTCATATTTGCTTGATGATTTTCATATGAATTTAGATCTTCAGTATGAAACAGCGTAAGAGGTTTTGAGAATCCCGATGTTTCCAACTTATTACTCATCATTCTCAAGGAAGTTGCTCATGATGAAAATGAAAGTCAGTTGCAACTGGCTTCCATCATGTCTCCAATGGAAGAACTAGATTTATTAAACTATGGCTGCAGAAAATTACGTTATGGACAATTAAACTTATTTACACTTAATTTTCTTTTACTACTATCTTATGAATTTAAGTATTATCATTAAAACAAATGGATATAATAACCTTGAATTACAATTATTATTAATCAGGGTATATGGAATTGATAAATATCTATTATATTTTATATTTAATTCCCCTTCCGACGAGACAGTAGGTAATTCATGAATGATGCATAATAAAAAAAAAATTACAGTATTTAACAAAAAAAAAAACCAAACGTTTCCATATTAACTATTAACGTTAACCAAACATTAATTGATGTACTTAAGTTTTAATAATAATTATATACCTGCATGTTAAGTAACAAACTACAACTACAATTAAGTGTCTTCTATATAAACGTTAAAATATTGAGAAATCGTTTTTTCGCGAAAAAAAAAAAAAAAAAAAAAAAAAATAGTGATAATTTGCACTTCCACAGTTACGTAATAGCGGTAAGACGACGGTACTAAGTTTAACCATTACTGTTAATTAGGGCGTTATTTTAAAGAGAAATATAGTTGGAAGTAAAAATGTTAGCAGCGTTTAAGTGGGTGCAGTATAATATTTACGGGTACCAGCATGATACTGATGTATCATGTGTTTTCATCAACTTAGTGTTACCCTCTCCGCTGATAACAGTTGGCGAGAATTTATATTTCGAAATATTTTTACTTTTATAATATTTTAAAAAGTACATTAATATGTACTAATTCTTATTCCGGTCTTTAGGGTATTAATAACTTCAATTCAATTCGTTTTGGCTATATTTAACCTCCTTTGAGGCATCTTCAGGCCTTTAACAATTTCTCCTAAAACACAACTTTATTTAATTTAAGTAAGTATTTCAGTGTAATTTAATTTTAAAAAAATGCATTTCCTCTTACAGAAAACAAGTCTAGGAATATAATATAACAGTCTGATGTCTCCTTGGTTGTTCTGTCGTTTTCTTCAGAAAAAAAACAACGGCTCAATAACAAATCTCGAGATTTCATACCATACTGTGATATTGTTTGACTATGTAAAGCCTTTCTTAGTATTCTTCATTCCATTATTATAATTTTGAGGATTATTTGGATTTTTCCTACAAAAAACTTATAATTAATTAATAATAAATTAAAAATAAAAACAAATAATTAATGTTTTTCGTGTTAATAAAATGGAATAACCTACTCAATCTGTTAATTTTTATTTATTACCTTAATTTTTCTATGATTTATTAAATGTTAAAAATGCCGGGGGTTTTCTTAATCACCCTGAGTAATGATGCGTAGTTAACTAGTTATTTCTTAATCATTGTCTTTTTAAGCGTCCATTTACTTAATCCATAACTTCTTGTGTTTCTATCCATCTGCTTGTTGTTTTCCATGAATTTATTTCAGGAAATGCTAAATAATAAATTATGTTTTATCTTTATTCATCGATTACTTGACGAATGTATTATTATTGGTTACAGTTTCTTGATGTGGGTTTTCGATCGGTGGAGTCCTTACAGTTACCAGAACAATAGAGAGAAATATAAGGACGACGAAGAGAAAAGAGAATTCACTCTCAAGGAATGTCTTTGGTTTTGCATGACTTCACTCACACCTCAGGTACAAACATGAGCAAGCATCAAGCAAGTTAAAACTTCTTTAATAGTCAAGGTGACAAAAATATGTGTGGAAAATATAGTCTGTAATAGTAAGTGATAAGCATGGAAAAGGAAGCCGGTCAGCATATCGTGTCGAGAATACTAACCAAATGGATGTCATCCAAACATCCAATCAGCTGTGAAATGGCAGAGGGGGGATCAAACTTTGGAGATGCTAGGATTGTTCCAATCAAGCAGGGAACCGTCCAGGGGATTGTCACGGGCATGTCAATAGATAAAGATAAAAGCCGTTTCAACCCGACTTAAAACTGTTTCGGGCTGTTGCCGTCCTCCTAACTATTCTATAACCTACGTTTGTGACTGTACGATAGTTAATTGTGTAGTCCAAACGATCTTCAGCAAACCAAGGTCCGGTTTGTAGTTATAGTAATCTTTGATGTTGACATACATTGTTTTAGGGAGGAGGTGAAGCACCAAAGAATCTGTCCGGACGTCTTGTAGCAGCGACCTGGTGGTTGTTTGGATTCATCATCATCGCGTCGTACACGGCTAATCTTGCTGCCTTTCTCACCGTCTCCAGGCTCGACTCTGCGATCGAATCTCTTGACGATTTGGCCAAACAGTACAAGATACAGTATGCACCTGTAAACGGCTCCTCGGCCATGACTTACTTCGAACGCATGGCAAACATCGAATCTAAATTTTACGAGTAAATTTGTCAATTTTACTAAAATAATACTTAATAGATGATGATCATGGCATCAGAAATATTAAGACCAAACGAATAATTAAGTATTCTAATAGGTGCTTCCACTAAAGATACTTAGCACCAAGGTGCTTAGCTTCCGATAAAGGTGCTTGGCACCAATAATTGGTGCTTCCAAAATTGGAAGCAACCAGTGGTGCAAGGCGAGGCGTAATACACACGACACTAGTATATTGTTATCAATCATTGAGTTGATTCAACAGATAGCTTATCACTATTATCAATTGTTTTTGTATGAGAGTATTAAAAAGTTGATTTATTAACAGCCTCTGAAGGCTCCGGTATATGGGTATAGGTTTCGTCTCTGAACGTACACACGTTTAGAGATAATGTATAGGAATGAAGTCAACTTCTCTCTTTTAAGGGTGTTATTAAGGTTAGAGTGGTGGAGAAAATCTTTAGAATAGACAGTAGAGACCCCGAGCTATAGACAATTCTATAGACTACAATTTCTCCATATACACGGTTACTGCCGGTCTGACAGGGCACTTGCTTGTAGAAGTAATAAAGGTCTATCTATATCTGTTCATGGTCCTAGGTTGCTTCCTAGTTCTTTTAGCTTACATTCTTTTCGGTGCTGAAACGCCTATATAGTATTAATAAAAATAATTCATGGCGCAACAACCTGTGAAGGGTTTAGGCCTAATGGATAACACGGGGTTAGCGTGTGGTTCCATCACCTGGAATTAGTCTTAAAACATTTGCAACAAAATAGATGCCACTTAACTTAAGCAGCTACCCATAATATATTTGACGATGCTGGGTGAACAAGCGTGTGATCCTGTGTCGGAGTCGGGACCAGGACCTCCTATGAGAGAAGCGCAGACGGTCGCAATGAACTAGCAGGGACCCCGCACCCAGAATGCAAAGTTATGCTTAAAACATGAAGTGGAGGTTAATTTACGTATAATCTCAGAATTAATTGACTCTACTGCAAAAACATCCAACAAAGAGCGCATATTATAATATACTTCCTCATATTTCAGCTGATAGTAGCCACCGACATTATCGGTGGTTATTACTGTAAACAAATATTCATATTTTTAAGGATCTGGAAGGACATGACGTTAAATGACAGTCTAAGTGAGGTAGAAAGGTCGAAACTGGCAGTTTGGGACTATCCAGTAAGCGACAAGTATACAAAGATGTGGCAGGCTATGAAAGAAGCAAAACTACCTAATAACTTAGACGAAGCTGTGGCCAGAGTTCTCGACTCCAAGTCATCCAGCGAAGGATTTGCTTTTCTAGGTACTACACAAAAACACTAATGCAGTGACTTTATGGAACCAATATGAAGGAACAACAATATTTGTGAGTCTGTTATAAAGTTATCAAGGATGTTTTATCGATATTATATAAGATATGAATTAATACAATATTGCTTATTTTAGGTGACGCTACTGATATAAAGTATCTGGAATTGACTAACTGCGATCTAGTAGCAGTTGGCGAGGAGTTCTCTAGGAAACCATACGCCGTTGCGGTACAGCAAGGATCGCCTCTTAAAGACCAGTTTAACAATGCGTAAATATCTTAAGCTTTAATTTCTAGATGGAAAGTTCCCTCTACTTGGCCAGTTATGTATCTTAGACACTTGCCCCCAGCACAATTCCAGGAAGAGAGGATAATTGTTCTGTGAGGCTACTTACTAAAACAAACTTTTAAATTGTCATCACCTTGTAACAGCTTAGCCTATTATGCTGGTAATCGTTTCAGATTTGTTAAATTGCCTACAGACCTTTGCTGAAAGCACATCATCCTTGACAACTTTTTTTCAAATTAAAATCTCACTATGAACAGAGACTATGACAGTGGTAATAGTGGCGTTAAGTTAAATAATGCCTTTAAAAAGGGTTTACCCAGAGATAATTAATACTATAAAAAATCGGTCCGAGACAACTCAGACAAACTTTCTCATATACGAGTTCATAATTATTTAGCGCAGTGTTTTCCATTTATTAGTTTTCGTATGTAAATTTAATTATTTTTGAGCATTTCATTAAAATTTATCATAAAAATAACTTGTCCCGGGCGGGGAATCGAACCCGGGCTCTCTCGGTCAGCGTTTTAAGCTTTTTTCTCAGGAACTAGATTTTTCCCGGGGAAAAGGCTTATATCGTTGGATTCGTATTTAAATGGACTATATTTTAGAATTTTTTAATCAAAATCGTCGGAACCGTTTTCGAGAAATAATTTTTTTTCACGTTTTTTCAGAGTTTTTGGGGGGTAGCGCCCCTAAATTTGGAGCTAAAATTCATTTCTCGATTTCGCCTCGGGGTATGATTTTTCTGAACATGAATGCCAAATTTCGTCAAAATCGGTAGTAGTTTAGGCTCCACGCGTCTGCACAGACGACAGACAGACATTTTTTATAAACCACTTTTTTGAACTCAGGGGACCTCAAAACGTGTAAATCCATCAAAATCTCAAAATCGAATTTTCGCGCCATCACAATACTTTCTCTTTATATAAGAAAGTAAAAAGACAGTCAACTTCCCTCTTCGAAGAGCGTTGCTAAGGTTAGAGTGGGGAAGCACCTCTCTCTACGCTACAAGACAGTAACGACCCGGTGTAGCCAAGGAAAAAAGGAATTGATTCCTTCCGAAATTACCTATGAAAAAATTCTCAAACCCAGATAGGATTAGAACCTGCGATCTCCAAACTTTTCAAAGAGCGTCTTAGACCCCTCGGCCATTAGACTATATAACTACGAGTATGATGGAAGTAAATTGAATATCAAATCAAGCAAATGCGGTTGAGTTTGTTTATCTAATTAGTTCCACATTTGGACAGCCACCCATTGTGCAGCAACATCGGCGAGTCAATGGTAACCCCCCACTACTATTACTTGGATAGGGCTAGATTTACCACTGCAATTGGTTAAAAATTGTAATGATAAACTAATACGATGGTTTTGTTGTAGGATACTGCAGCTACTGAACAAGAGGATACTTGAGAAGTTGAAGGAGATTTGGTGGAACGAAAATCAAGACAAGAAACAGTGTGAGAAAGTCGAGGATCAAACAGACGGAATCAGCATTCATAACATTGGTACGATTCAACCTAAAACAATTTTGAAGGCACTATGCCAACATAAAAATTAACATTTTCTGCCACTAATCTAAGAGTACGGGCAGAGAGGGCGCTGATTCCGTATTAGACTATGAGTCTGAGAACTAAGAACAGGCACGCGTTGTTTGTTTGCCGGGGTGGAGTCAGATAAATAGACGCTCCTCTCTTTTTTCTTAAACATAGAGTTGTCTTTTGAGGAAGTACAGGAAAGAGTGTTTGTTTATTGCCACAGAAAGTGTAAATTTTAAATGGAAGTATTTGTGTACATAAAAACATTAAATTGAAAAGTGTGCCTGGAGATCACCACTTGTAGTATGGTCTCATTTACCTTTAACAAAAATCTCATCTGCAATATATCGCCAAAACTTATTTAAAATATTAATTTTAATGTGATTCTTTAATTTAAAAAAAGAAACACTCTTTTGAAATCAGTGTTTCTTTAACCACAATATACAATAAATAATATTACTCTTAAACAAAGTTTTTGTTATAAATCTTTTATATTTATGCTTTTTGGTTGTGTGAGTCATAAGCAAATTAATTTATTAATTAATTTATAGAATGTTTTATATTTGTAATAATTAATATAAAATTTAATTAATTAAGTTGAAAGAATGTTTTTGTATTGGTACAAAGACAAATTGCCAAGTTTGTTTGGATGACTGGAAGACGGTTAATTAGCCCTCCAAAGATTTTGACGACAGACGACAGTAACAAACAAAGAAAAAGGAAGTTATAATAAAGGACTAAAAAAAAGAGCAAAATAGTAATAGTTGTTTATTACTCAAGAAAAACTTATTTAAATCAAATTATAATTATTATTTACTACGGGAAGCAGACAGTGAAAAATACACTCCCGCACCGGGATGTAACGTAGTAAATAACAATTACGATTTGATTTAAATTAAAATTTAAACTTTCCGTAGTATGAAAACTTCCAAAAACTTAAAAATTGAATTTCGAATAACTTATTATAAACATCTACAGTCCGTGCGCCTCGAGAGCAATCAGAATCTGAAACAGGAATGGCCTAAACAATTACTATGACTCAATTACTTTTAAGTTCTTGAATGCTGCAAATATATTGTATTGATACATCATGGATACAGAAACGCTGACCTTTGAAGTTTTTATCAACCCTCCAAAATGGAACCAAACTATTAAACAATTACCCTTATCGGAATGAAAGTGTTTGCAAAATATATTGCTGAAGTTTAGTGGACACTATTAGAGGTGATACTCTCCATACTCACTTTCCAACTTACTGATTTCATGTACACAAATCCTTTCTTAGGTTAATTTAAAATTAAAACTTTCTGTGGCAATAAACAAACACTACTTAAACAAGAAGCACTACTTACTTAAGAACAAATCTACGGGTGGCTCCCCCAAATTTAGAGCTAAAATTAATTTTTCGATTTAGCCTCGAGGTATGATTTTTCTGGGCCTGTGTGCCAAATTTCATCGAAATCGGCCCACTAGTTTAGGCTCAACGGATAGGCCATAGACGACATGCAGATTCTGTTTAAAGAAACAAAGAAAAAACACTATTTTGAACATCAAAAACACCAGTGCGTGCCAGCTTTTAAATGTTTGCAAAATTTTCCTCAATGTAAGGCAGTAATTCATGCCAGTTAGTCTTATGATATCTTAAAATATTTTTATATTAAACCATTAGTATATCCCACTTATATATTATTTTTATTATCTTTAGTGAAGATTAATTTTATTTATAAAAAAATGTAAGTGTTAAACGTACTGCATAAACAGCTATGAGAATTTTACAGGTCAAATAGATTGTTTTCTAATGAAATATGTGACTCGGGGTTTTTCCAAGTTTATAAATCCTTAAAAATAATATAATTAATGAACCAGCTGACATAAACTACTTCTATTGCCATATATTTCAAATAGAGATATCAAGCCAGTCAATTGCCTTAAAATTTAATTTCTGATCAGTCTTTTTTATACGTATAAACAAAAGCAATTTATATATGTTATACTTAATTTACCAAGTGGGTAGAAACAATCATCTCTAGTAGTTGCTCCGGGTAAATAGGTGATTGAAAAAAGACAAAATTCGTTCATTCATGAAACTTGTTCTTAGCAGTAGAAGTGAATAGCTGAAGGTTCTAACATTTTTTAACAAGCGTAGTGAGTAGTGATTTCTTCATTTCTGAGAACTGGGATTTCTAAAGTCTGAATCTTCGCCTCAAGGTACCTACATAGTGCACCACTTCCCGCTTAGCTCTTTACCATTTAAACCTCGGTTGTTGCAAACAGCAAAGTTGAACCTGCGCAATTTTAGCTGGCGGGAGCGTCCGTCAGTTGGCAGCGTGGAGGTAATATATGTGAGGGTGGGATCTATTGTGCATTTATCATAAAATTAAAAAGTCCAGTCATGCAACATGACTTAATGAGCGATTTTTCAAAGAAATCTACGTATTATTGGCTTATGATAATATAGGAAAATTTTGGTTTAGAATGTGGATGGGTTAAAAAATGGTACATAGGGGTACGAGGTACAAAAGTCAAAATAGTATTTACATTTACCCTTCAAGATGCATGTCGTTGGAAAGCTCTTTAAGAGTATAGGAATTGTTGCACATGCGCACGCACAAACATACATGTATGTATACCTAATACCTATATCTTAAAAAGTAGTCATCTTATTTTTATAAAATGTTGATGGTTTGTTGAAAGTAGCCCACAGATAGCCCCAGATTAATTTCAACCGTGTGCGCTCTTTAAATTTTTCTAAATTGATACGTTGATTCATGTAAAAAATCAAAACAATTTCGATAGATTTAAAAAACGGGGGGGGGGGAATAAAATAAATTTTACAAAAATAGGTTGTGAAAGCATAAAATAATTATGCTTATTAATAATTATAAAAGTATATGAAATAGGACGCGAGGAAGCTATGTGCCACACTACTTGGCAGACTATTTTAATTAACTTGTTAATACGTGTTTTTCGGGCTAAATCTAACGAGACAAATGTCATTAATTTCATTAATTTAATTTTAAACTCGTAGATTTATGAAAAAGAACGTAGAATTATCTCTCAGGGCCTTTCAAGTTTATTGAATCATTCCTATCGAGGTATGATTAAACCCAGTGCTCTATTTCTAGAAAATGAGGTGCCGGAACTACTACCTACACTCTCTCTTCCGGAACGCCGTTCCGCAGTGTTCCGCCTCAAATCGAGCCCTCATTAAACCTAACCAATAAAACCTACTAATATCTCAATAAAGAATGATTTAATCGACTTTAAAGTTGTCTTATTTGATTCAGCTGGATAAAATACGAATTAACAAGTAAATTTAATTTAATAATTAATATAAAAATGCAATTTTTCAAAACTGGTCTTATTTTCAATTTTTTTTTTATTTGAAAACCAAATAAATTTGACGCCATTATTATTTTTAATTTTTTATTTTTGGTTTCTGTATTCTTCACCTTAGTTGTATCTATGTGCAAAATTTGGGGAAGATTGAATAACGATAAGTGGTTCAAAATTGGGGTAATAGGTGTGCGATGAAACTTAAAAAGCAAATAAATTAGACGCAATTTTTTTTTTTTTTTTTTTTTTTTTTTTTTTTCTGTATTCTTCACCATAGTTGTTTCTATGTGCAAAATTTGGGGAAGATTGAATCACGGGAAGTGGTTCAAAATTTGGGAAACGGAAATGTGCGATGAAACTTACAAAGCAAAGTAATATAAGACCAGTAAAAAAATGTACCCACGGTTTTATAGATTATTTTTATAAACATTTTTTTTTATTTAAAATAGATTTTGTAGAACTAATGACTGATTATTCTATTGTCATAGGAAATACATCATCTGTCGGTAGTCGGGGAGTGGTTCAAATTTAGGTTAGAAGATTTGAAAGCAAATAAAATAAACATTTAACAAGTAAGGTTAAATAAAAGTGAGTAAAAATCATCACTTAAATCATTAACATATACAATTTTATAAATAACCCTCCTCCCCTTCCAAACCCATTAAAAATCAATACTTGGAAATAGAAATAAGTTTCCGAGAAAAATTAAAAAACTAATAAAATCTTACATTAATTTTGTTTTATTCCATCTTAGTAATTGCTCTGTATAAATATACGCTGCGAATTTATAAGGGTATAGCTCTTCTTAGTAATCTTCATTAATAATTAAAAACGAGTAAATTTGTAATTATGTAATTATTAATAGTCATACTGATGCAACATTTGATTCCACTTTCGTTATTCGTATTCCAACATATATGAGCTGGAAAAACTTTATTTAGATTAAGCTGGAACGATGAAAATTCTAAAAGTTTTGAATGAGTGTGAAATTGTGAGTCATAATATTTCCCCTTAGATTCTTCTACGCGTCTTCTCTATTTGTTAGCGACAAAGTTGTAGAAATCTACTGTTCATACTCACCAAAAGCTTCAATCATACAATCATACGTATCATACAGAGCAAATACTCGTATTTAATAATAGATAGGGAGGTTCAAATGCCCGCCGGTTTTGAATCGCTCGTCATTTTGTTTTTTGTTGCCTATAGCAACACTGTTGAGTATAAAGTTGAACTCAGCAAACATTCCGATTTCCGTGTGTCATCATGGAAAGCATTTCAACTGAGCAACATGTGGGTGATTCAAAAAGAACCGGTTTTAAAATCAAAAAAAGGAACTTAATTTAAAAAAAACATTTATATACAAAGTACATAAACCTGTTAATCAAACCTTCCCGAATTCAGGTATGAAAAATTACATCGGGCATAAGGCCCCCTCTACTTTGCTGGCATGTCAAAACTCTTTTCCTGAAATAGTTGATTACTGACCATCGGACGATTGCTGGAAAACTTTCTCCGTTTTAATAAAAATATATACTTATATTCCGCAATGTCGTTGGTTTATTTATATAAATATATATATTTTTCATTTTATTTCCCAATATTTTTATTTTTGGAACACCCAGGCTCCGCCGGGTACTTCAGCTGGTAATATATTATATTATCAGAAAGTATTACATAACAATGAGACTCATATATTTCTATTGTTTCTATATTGCAGGTGGTGTATTCATAGTAATTTTCGTTGGTATTGCAATGGCGATGATCACCCTTGGTTTTGAATACTGGTGGTACAGGTATAAAAGACCACCGCTAACTCAGACGTTGCAGGAAAGAGCTAGAACTGGAGGAATCAGTGGACAGCCTGCGCCCCCTGGCCTGGATAAACTCAGTGTCGCAGCCTTGAATAAACAACTCCACAGTGTCCGACCAAGGAATACAATCAGGTCACCACAGTTATAACTCAAGAAGTAAAGTTAGCAAACTTAAAGTTAGAAGATGAAAAGTATAAGACCTAAAGTTATCAGACGTAAGTTAGGTAAGAATAAGAACCTCGGTAGAATTCTGCTCAAGAGTTATAAATAACAAAGGTAATTGACCAAGCGGAGCATGGTACTGTTTTAACTTGACCATCAGGCATTTTGTCTGTTTGTCTGTATGCTTGCTACGCAGTTACGACCAAACGCTTTGTTTAATTTCCTTCACATTTTGCATGGATGTTCCTTGAAGTCATTTTATATTATTATGTATATGGTTTTATTTTGGACGCCAGATCTAATATTCACAGAACTACTAGTGTAAATAGGATAATTGAAAGAAGTTGGTTTGTTTGTTATTTTTGTGTTTGTTTAGTAGTGTGTTTGTCTAACGACTACTAGTGTAATAATTAACCGATTTTAAATTTAGTATTTTTTAGCATTGGTTTTGTAAATTTTACTACTATAGTATTCTTAAGATGGTGGAATAACACTAACCCATAGTAACAAAGTTTTTAGTACATATGCTTTATATTTATGCATTTTAATTGTGTGAGTCGTCGATAAGTTAATAAATAAATGCATTGATTAATTTGATATAATTTTTTTGTATTGGCACAGAGTCTATGTGCCAAGTATCAGCTCGATTGGATGACTGGAACTGAGTTAATTAGCCTTACAAATATTTTGTCGGCAGCGGGAAACAAACAAATTATTAAATAAAGTCGAAACTATAGAACAATGAAGTTATAACGGATTTAAAGAAGGTGTTGAACTCTTCATTTAGATCTGCAACTGTTATGAATTAAAGGAACCGATTTTACCTACTCCTTCCTCGACTCACATAAGATGTTTCTCGCATAGTAATTTAATTATGTCGGGAGTGAACATAATTCAGATCTCCACAACGATGTATCATCCAGAAATAATCGATGGAGTGTTAAACTACTTAGACAGTTCGTTCCAACAACTAAACCAAGAGTATATTTCTCAAAAATATCTTCTGTTATTCCGGGTTACAGATGAAGAGGAAGGTTTAAAACGGAAAAGATGTTATTAGTGTGAAGCTAATTAAGTGCAGTATTATTTGGTATAAAATTATTATTGTATTTAATTAAAATCTAGTATACCTCGCAGAGGCTAAAGTGCAGGGCCCGAGGTGTTGGCGGGCCCCCCACGTCATTGTATTAACAATATAGAAATAAGTTGAGAGTGGGCTTTCAAACAACCGACTACGCCACTGGTAAAACGGCTAATACACGTCTATATGATGGTATGTTAACAGACGGAGAAGATTTGGCGATTCTAGAACGCTTTCAACCTTGAGAGATATTAATTCAGCCGTAAAGTCGTGAGTTCCATTTTAAAGTCACGTCGTGTAATCCTTATTTTAATAAAAGGTCAGGTTTTTCAAACTTTATCTGTTTCCATAAAACAGAGCCAGCCTCGTTTTAATAAAGTGAATTTCAAATGATCTGTAACTTTAGTGTAACATGTAACATGCCATGTTTAAATAACTTAAAGATGGCTTTCACATCCTACTTCAGATGTCATGTCTGACGAGTAAATTATAAGAGAGAGAGAGAGAGAGCCTGAAACAAATAAGCCGGTTTCAATTGGTTTTGGTTTACATAATTAGAGTGCGGCGTTAACCTTCTTGCTCTCTAGCTTAATATTTCTTTATACTCTTGAGAATAGTTATTTTTTTACATTCTCATATTAAGAGAAAGTATTTGTGATGGCAAGAAAATTCGATTTTGACTCCAAAAAAGTGTTTTCTACAAAATGCGTGTGGAGCCTATAACCTACTGGGCCGATTTTGACGAAATTTGGCATATGTGTTTAGAAAAAGCATACCCCGAGGTGAATTCAAGAAATGAATTTTAGCTCCAAATTTGGCGGCGCTACCCCTAAATACTCGAAAACTTACACAAAGAGGCTAAAATTAAATGCATGTTCTTATACTCGTACTTTTTTTTTTTCTTCGTGCTGCGACACTCAAATTGAAATTTATTATTTAACTTGTTGTAGTTTAATAAGTTTGAGCTGGTTGTTTGCCACGTCATCAGACAATGTTTTTAAATTTAAACGTGCAGAGTAATTTGGGGAAAAAAATGTTTGACTTTGTGAGGGACAAAGAATAGAGAGGGCGACAGACAAACATCATAAATATGACAAAGACAAAACGAACTGCAGAGAACAAGTAACAATAAAAGAAAAAATAAAGAAGAAACAACTAACATAAACGAAAAACGAACTTAGTAGGTGAATGAGACACCTTGCTATTACTGTTATTTGTAATAAAATACGCTCTTCACTATAATTTGACAGGTGAGTAGTGAGTATACGTCACGGGTTTTGATAGAGATTAATTGATTGTTTCAGGCGAGACGACTATCCTATGACAGGTCAGCTGTGGTAAATGAACTGTCAACACATATCTCTAACCTAACATCTCTAAACAAAACTGACTTATTCAACGGCATCTCATATTCCACGACTTGATAATGTCCTACAATTAATAAACATATAAATTTAACAATAATAAACAAATATTTTTTCCTTACCCAAAATTTGTTTGTTACCCAAAACATACTATTATGAAATAATAATAAATTGCTTGTTGCTTGTTCAGTCCTACGTACTATAACGGCAATATGTTGCAGGCAGGGGTGAACAAATGCGGTTCTTCAAGAGTTAAGTGCGGCTCCTATTGAAAATTTAAATCCTTTAATTATCTTTTTTCACGAATCTTGTTACATTAACTAAATAAGTGAAGCGTTCAAGTCGTACGTTGTCGCTTCCATAGTAGATATTTTGTTGAATAGGTCAACGAAGTCTATAAATCGTACGTAATCCTAATACTACGTAACTTTGGCGTGGCTCTTTATAATAGGTGAACAACTAGTCACACTATAGCAAAACTATATACGCTAGTTTTCTATCCCGTGTGCGTACAGAAAAGAGAAAACCTGGAAAATGACAAGTAAGGAATGACTGAAGAGGAAAAACCATGGAAATAAATTAAAGCCTTGGTCCAAAATAGAGATCCTTTCATTTGACCCTACTTCTACGACCACTTATAATGATATTCACACTAGCTATTTATTGAATTAAATTAATATCCACATTAGTTAATATTGAAATAAAAAAATATCCACACTGGCAAATATTGAAATAAATTAACATCCGCACTAGCTAAAGGTAAGTTTTCCAAGACGCGACTCCAGCGATAGACGATGAGCGATAGTCGCTGGCACAAAATTATAATAGGTGTTTTCCTACACGCGTCTCCAGCGACTATTGCAACGTATCAGTAGGTATCTAGCAGTAGATGCGAACACGGTAGTTTTTAATTTAATTATGAGTTTTAAGAAAAAACTAATTACATATTTACTATTGGAAGAAGAAGATGATGATATTATTACCGAGGAAATTATGAGTTCTTCTCGAAAAGGAGCACATCAAATTTTTAAAACAAGAAACGAGGAGGGTTGTTTCGTTTTTATTAAAAATCATTTGGAGCAAGACGTTTTTAAAGCCGATGTTTTAAAAACTGTATAATAAAAACTACTTTTATAACTATGAAAATATTATATAAACTGTTATTATAAAATGAACAAGAACTATTGGTTATTTACTATTAAACTTACCTGATCTTTCCACACACTCTGCAAATAATGTCCTTAACTCGTGTATCTCGGTACATCGAATGCTGTAAATCGAAAATAGCTCCATGTTACCGCACTGATTCGATGAGCTTTTCATCTTCCTCAGAGGAAAAATACAGATTATTGGAAGACATGTTCATTAAATAATAAATCACCACAAAAGCAAAAGCGATACTGTTTTTTCTTTCGCGGCAAGATTGTCTTTATCCGCCCTTTTAAAACTATGAAGAAAATCCTTTTATTTATATTTCTCCCATTTGAAGAAAACGGCGGGCAAAAAACAGCGGGAGCCAATGAAAATTTTTGATTTTTAGCGCGAGTAGTTACAAACCTTCTTCTCCCCCTTCTGTAGAGCGGGCATTTCTCTCATTTGAAGAAACCGGCGGGAAATAAAGGGCGGGGACCAATGAAATCGAGGGTGTTTTAGCGCGAGTAATTGTCCTTTCCCTCCGGATATTCTGCCACTACAAGCAAGCAAGCCAGAATACGCATTGTTCTAAACGGCGAGAAACAATTCTCACTTCTCGTGGTTTTCTTTAAATTTATAATTCTGCTGGATTCATATCGAATAAAGGCAAGTGAAATATCTATTCAGTATTAAATGAAACAATAAATATTCTGTTTTTTTTGGTCCCATTTGAGTAATTTAATAATTAATATATTTCTATTATATATATTTATATTAGATATATGTATATTATGTATATTTATATTATATATATATATATATATATATATATATATATATATATATATATATATATATATTTATTTTACATAATATATTATTAATTGAATTTAATTATGATATTACATTTGATTATATCAATTAAATTAAATTATATTATGATATAGTTTTTATAATACTAATTTATTCAAGTAATTTTTAACTTTGAATTGGTTCGTTTATTTTAATTAATCCTCTCAGTTTGACCGCCACAGTCTGGTTTCTCTAGCACTGCATTGCTAGGATCGCCAGCGACTGCGATTATGACTGCTCCTGGAGCAGACGGCTGCAATCGCTCAGCGATCGACGCTAGCGTCTCTAGCGACTATCGTTAGAGTCGCTTGCCTAGGAAAACAGTTACACGTAAACTCAGAAGAGGAGTCCTCAGCGATAGTCGCTGAGCGATTATCGCACAGCGACTATCGCTGGAGTCGCGTCTTGGAAAACGTACCTTAATATTAAATAAAAATATGATTAGATCAAGTATATAACCCAGATTCGTAACTTGGACCTAATTGGACCGCACATTAAGCGGTCTTAATGCTTTGGACTTTATTTTTAAGTTCCGAGGAAAAAAGAACAAACTTAAATTTATATTTTATTTAATAAGAATAAGAGTAAGTTAGATCTCAGTAAGAAAAACTAAGAAAAATTAAGAAATTAAAAAGTAAGAAATTAAGAAAACCTATTAATTTTTACTTCTGGGAAAATTATTTCCATTGTTACATTATTACTTCCGTCCACAAAATTCTAGCTTCAAGTTCGTTTGAGATTTGTTTTCCCCTTTTTGGCTTCTGTAAAACTTTATAGTCAATTTCATATGACGCAATTTAAATTAAAAATGCATACTCAAATTGCCATTGAAAGTAATATAGAAGTCTTTAATTATTCCAAATAACAGCAATTATAAATTAATGCGAGGATATATAATTCACGAGTCACCTTGTATAATCTACAGCTGTGATTCAATATAGATTTTCCAACAATTAAAATACATCTAAGATAATTAAATGAATTAATAGTTCGTTGTGTAAAGGCTATTTAATGAAGACCTAGTATCACATAACTAGGTCTCATTGTTACAACTAAATTATTCTGTTTTTCTCGCTAGTACATAAAATAATACTTTTTCTATTGTCGTTAGAGATGACATACTTTTGCTTCCGAGCTTACCGAAGGTGACGCAAGCATTGAGATGATTCTGACGCAACGTTTTTTTCTTCAAATTCAAAAGATCATGACTAATCACCAATTATTTTACCAGCATTTTTATAGATTTGAATAAAAGCCACCCATTATCAAAAACAAAAAAGCTTAATTAAATAAGCGAACGAGGTGGTATCCAGTAATATGCAACTTTTGAGGCTGAATTCCACTTAATCTCCAAATCTCGGGATACCGTTTGACCTGGAATTACGAATTTCACCGCAGAGCTTTCTTCCTTTCAAAATGTAGACCTCCGCTAATAAAGGATTTTTAGAACTTCGAGACTGAGGGTCTCCGAGGTTTCGAATTCAGTCGGTAAAAATAATAGTCAACCGGAGGAATTTTTAATTTAGGGTATCATGAAGGTTCCTCTCATTACGTTCTCTAATATCTTTATATATTAGACAAGCCTTCACTCCGCGCTTCGCTTGGAGCTATTACAAGGAATCAGTGGCTATATGTGTCCTATATAGTCCTAATTATCATGTAAGCTAAGCTAAAATAAAATTCCCAAATACTTATGTTTTCAAAGACTTCACATAGAAACGAATCAGGATTATACATTATTCACTCCGTTATTTAATAATATGCATCCTGCGAATCGCAGGTTGGAGCCTATTTATTACACGCGAAAATGCCTCTATTTTATTATTAGGCACAATAAATAACCAGTTTTGATTCAAGATTGAATTTAATCTCATAATGATTTAATCTCATAATTTTAATTTTGCGTATAAAAATATTATAACCCTAAATATTTTTAATCTACGTCTGCGTCTCAAGAGTTTTCATGTAATATGAGTAAAAAATATATATTATTAACAAAAAAAAAAAACCCATGACAAAGAAAGTAAATAGTGTACATACGAGGAAAATCTGAAGGAACAAGGTAGATCTGGTTGGTGAAGGCAGATTCATGCAACAGGTAGAGCAGTTCCAATACCTCCACAGTTTGATTTCTAAAGCTGGTGGGACGGACAGACGAACAGTAGAGAATTAAAAATGCAAAAGGAGTCTTTGCACAACTAAGGTCAATATGGAGGTTTAGTCCCTCAGAAAAAGAACCAACCTAAGGATCTTCGAAAGCAAGGTAAAATCAGTGCTGCTATATGAATGCCAAACATAGAGAGTAACTAACAAGATGTTACCATCATAAAGAAGTTAGAAATCTTTACCTTCAACATTCTTAGAGGAATTCTGAACCTACACTGCCCAGAGAAGATTACAAATGTAGAACTCTGAAGGAAGTGCAGGAAAATTCCAATGAGGAGACAATAAAAGCAAGAAAGTATGGCTGGATCGGACACACCCTCAGAAGGACTGAAAACAACATCAGTTGACAGGCCCTAGAATGGAAACCACAGGGGAAAAGAAAACCTGGCACCCAGAACAACTTTGTGGATGAAATAAGGGAAGAAGGCAAGACCTGGGAAGCTGAAAAACATGGCCTAAAATACTAGAATAGTGCCTTGTGGAAATCCTTTGTTGCAGCTCAACGTCCAAAGTCCAAGGCATTAAAGTAAATAACTCAAGCAAGTCCCACATATGACGAAATTAAACTATACAAACGTAAACAAAGTAAGTGATAAAAAAGAGTATTTTTTTTTAATTCTTTTGATGTAAAAATTCAATAACCACGATTGGTACGAAAACTTTCAAAGCGTTTTTTCTATTTGTTATTTTTTTTTTTTTTAAAAAAGAAAAAAAAAGTTAACTCAGGTTCTACTCAATAATTTTTTATGAAATCAAGCCTGCAACATGTTAGCGCACACCACTGCATAAAAATTAATGGATTTCGTTCAGCCATTTTTGTGTCTATATAGTCAGACATGTGGCGACAGATGTGCCTCATCATGCATACATACAAGCACGAAAAACTTAAAGCCGTTTTTTGGTTTTCGTAATGAATTGAAAAAGCATCCAAACATTGTTTAATTTTGATAAATGTATAGACATAACTTTAATTTTATAAATAGAGATAACATTGAATTTATAACTAAAGAAAAGAGTGTACATGGAAAAAAGATCTTTATGGAGAATAATCTAAATTCAAGTTATTATTGTCGACAGAATAATGGATCCTATTTTTTAAGAAAGATGAATTATAACACACAATACATTCACAAAGACTCAAATTATTTTGAATGCTTTTTCAATTAAGAATTGCGGATTTATTGAAGCACCTGACAAAAGGTCATGTAGTTCTGGATTTGTTTTATGTACCCTTTATTATAAAAATCCATGTTATGCTAATTTAATATGCCTGTGCGCGACTGTTGTTTCTCACTTTATCGGTGTTTTGCTTCATAACTCTTTACTAGCGTGTCGAAATATAAAAAAAATATAAAACACAATATAGTTCCTTGGTCGTTTTTGCGTAGAGCACAAATTTTAAAGTAAACTTGGGTAACGCCGGGTACTCTGCTAGTAAAACATTACAAATGTAATAAAATTAAACAAGAAATAAACATCATTAATCTATCTCTGACTCTCAGGGGAAATCACCCATTTTGTACAATTATTATATTTCCGAGTATTGCAGCAATTCAGTTTTTCACAATAATCCATTTATGATATAGCATCAGTAATTTTACAGTATTAAATTGATAAGATTTGTAACTAAGCAATTTGTTTCTCTACTGTTTTCCCCTGGATATTTATACATACTCGCATAACAGAAAGAAATGGATATAAATAATATGTATGTTTTCTACCGCGTCAGTGTCAATAGCTTTATCAAAATTCGGTATTTAATATAATATATTATTATTATTATATATATATTGCTACCGAGCTTACCGATGGTAATGGAACCGTTGTGATATCATTCTGATTATTTTTATGTCTCCGAAAAATCCCAGACAGATCTGTTTAGAACACCTGAAAACGTTTCTTGTTAAACATTTGGATGCTACTATAATTATCTAAAAAACTATTCGTCCTATTTTAATTAGATGGTAGGCCATAATTAGCCTACTGTTTGCCCCACAAATTAATGGGCTACATTTTAGAATTTTTTAATCAAAATCGTCGGAACTGTTTTCGAAAAATAGTTTTTTCAGAGTATTTGGGGGGTAGCGCCCCCATTTTTGGAGCTAAAATTCGTTTCTCGATTTCGCCTCGGGGTATAATTTTTCTGAACATGTATGCCAAATTTCGTCAAAATCGGCCCAGCAGTTTAGGCTCCAGGCGTCTGCACAGACAGACAGACATTTTTTAATAACCACTTTTTTGGACTCAGGGGATCTCAAAACGTGTAAATCCATAAACATCTCAAACTCGAATTGTCGTGCCATCACAATACTTTCTCTTTATATGAGAAAGTAAAATCGTTCTAAGAAACACTTCAAATGCCAAATGGCAAAAGCGTCAAATGCAATTAAAAACTTTAAAGGAACTTGATCCAACATATTTGAACATGAATTAAATCCTTCAAATAAGTCTATATGAAATTTTCGCATTTTTCCCATACAAGGGAAGTTTTCACCCCCAAATAGCAAAAAGCACACATCGAGACAATATAACTTTTGAAGTGGGGGGGTCAGATGAGCTTGTATGCAAATTTTCAGGACAATCCATTTAATCCGAAAAAATTTGGAGCTTTTACCTTATTTTCGCCTTCATTGACTGGACTAAAGGCCGCTTATTAAGTAAGGGGCGCATTTTTTTTTATCTTGCGGGCGGGCGCTATCAGAGCTAGCTATGCCACTGTCCCATATCACAGAAGCCATGTGCCACACTAATTGGCAGACTATTAAAAATATAAATATATATATAATAATATATATATATATATATATATATATATATATATATATATATATATATATATATATATATATATATATATATATATATATATATATATATTCTTATACGTCAATAACAGACAATGATAGTGTGATATTTCGGCCGAGACATATCAATATATATATATATATATATATATATATATATATATATATATATATATATATATATATATATATATATATATATATATATATAATAATAGAATTCCTGTATAACGTTAAAACAATACCGGAGGACAAAATCGTTATTTGCCAGGATACCCAAGAAACTTAAACTTGAAGACACCTAAAAAGGTTACTAAATCCCTACTATAAACAATTTCATCAAATTTTAAACCCGTCAGCCAAATATTTTTAAGCTATTTTGACGTCACTTCATTAATCATTTGTTTCGTCACTGTCCTGACCTAGGGTAAATATTAATCTATAAATGCATGTTTAGAATAACAGCTGCGTTATTACGGTTATTATTGAAAGATTAGGGTTTGAACCCTGAACGGATGCATGCAACATCTATTCCTATGGATAAATCCTTAGAAAGCTGGATTTTACGTTTTGTGTTAGTGTGTAGGTTAGGGGAAACTCCATCCAAGGGGGGGCACTGATGTGCAGCGACTAGTGACGTATCATGGTCTCCCCCTACTAGGTCACTGGCGAGCCTCCGAACTTCCAGGGGAATACCCTCCCCCACCACTGACTCCAGGCAACCCCTCGATCTTTCAGTGTCTTAATCTTTATATTACTCCTGTTTGCTCTTCACTGGGAATCAGAGTTCTCCAAAGTAGCCCTGTGTTAACACCTTCCGCTTCTGAAAAAAACCTGTTTTGTGTTGTTTCGCACGTTTGTAACCATAATAAGTGAGGTTTCGCCACTGACTAAACACCTCACTTCCTCAACTTCCAACGTCGTCCAAATAAATACTTTAAGGTAAATACACTCAACTATTATTTATGTATTCGTATGTTTTAACTTTTAGCGTTGTTTTAACTTTTAGCGTATTTTTTTACAATACATATTTCAAAAGTATTCAGCATGTTTACATTTCAGTTTCGATTTCAGAGGGGGAAAAAATATTAATCACAATAATCACTATCTCAGAAACTAGATTTTTCCGGTTAAATTTGCAGAAACTTTATGGTTA
Organism: Gerris lacustris; assembly: GCA_951217055.1. NCBI lineage: Eukaryota > Metazoa > Arthropoda > Insecta > Hemiptera > Gerridae > Gerris > Gerris lacustris. The sequence continues at coordinate 40,796,123 of OX578280.1, read as the reverse complement.
AATTTGTACTCAAATATACTACTTTTAATCAAAATAGTCGAAACCAATTATAATTAAAAATATTTTCTGTACGGTTATCAGGGATTTTGTGGGTCCGTAAATTTAGAAGTAATCTTATTTTTTCCATTTCGCCTTGGGGTTTGATTTTGATGAACATGTGTATTCCAAGCCAAATCTTGAAAAATCAATCCAGTAGTTTTTAAACTGTACATTTAAGTAAGTATTTTACGTAAGTTATTTTGTTACTGCTGCTGTGAGTTTGACTATTTCAAAATATGAAAAACTGTACTTCGAATACCAGCTACAAAGTATATTTTTATACTCAATTATTGATATTTATTTGTTGCTTAGGTTGTTTAGTGAAGGACTACTGACTAAATTAGCAATATAATGACAGACTAACTAACTGATGATGACCAACTTGATGTTTTTTAGGGTTTTGTTGGTAAAACCAAAAAAAATAAACCCTTATAGTTTCGTTCCTGTGTCTGTCTGT